>JAPDHF010000007.1:1873283-2152637 GCA_027945245.1 Fusarium irregulare
CTGCTTGTGTGGGTTCTCGATGTCCACAGACAGCGCAAGGTGCCATCGTCGAGCGACAACGCTCACAAGTCCATATTCCTTCTGGGCCGTTCTTGGGGTCAAGCTCTCTTGGCTTTTTGCATGTAGAGCAAAAGAAGCTGACCTTTCCATTTTGTTGAGCTGGCGTGAAAATGGCAGTGTAGTTTTCGCCCCATTGCGGAAGACCTTCCGGCCATCCTTGAACACAAAGATTTCGTAGAAGTGACGCCTCGATAAAGAGACCCATTGACATCAGTCGAGAGTGGTGTTGTCGTAAAACAGCGCTTGCCTGATGGTAGTCGATGACAAACTCGGGCACTAACGGCTTGAGTAAAAGAACAATCGCTGAAGCATTAAGGGCGGAAGATCGAGACTCGTAGTGCAATGCTTCTGTAATAGAGTTGTAAGGGTCAAGAGGTGAAACCATGGGGGAATCGCCGGAAGTGACGGTCGGGAATGGGTATAATGGGTCGTCGTCCCAGGGAAGATAGTCGGTCTCTACCACATGAGGTCGGAGATCCTTGTGAACAGGAAACAGGTCCTTGAGAGGACTAGCGGTCCGGTTGGGATGACTTGCCGGGGCGAGCAACTGCGGCTGAGGGGACTCCACCTTTGTTGGAAGCGATTGAGGTGCGGTCTTATCAGGCGATTCAGGCTCAACTGGCTCTGACGTTTGCGAAGGGTACGAGTCGTCGGTTTCCATTGTGGTCTGCGATATTAAGAATACCTCTTCCGGTGAATCTGTTGTCGGTTCCTTGATCCGCGGCTTGGGCGAATCTTTGGGTGTATCTCCAAGATGGACTTCCTCGCCGCGGATGTGACTCGGGTATTCCTCGTTCTCCTTTTCCATATCGGAAGCATGTCTCGCAAGACTCGAACGCCATGGTCCAGTACTCTTAGAAACTGATGTCGGTGGCTGCTTAGTAGCATCGGAAGTCGAGAACATCTGAGCAAAGCTCTCGTCTGAATCGTGACGTGTAACTCTCTGCACTTGAGGGCTCGCGGGTCCCAGCGATAGAGGTTCCTTCTTCTTAGGGGGAACATCGACAGCCTTGAGCAAGACCTCGGCGTCGTAAAAGTCGTATCCTTCAGTGCTAGAGATCTGTGAGCTTTCCGTCTCATGGCTGACGTCGGATATAGGAGCAGAGTCCAGACGCCGTCGGGGAGTGTCTTCGAACCGGTCATTTATGCCAGGCCCAAGACTTAATTCGTCAGGCTCTGAGACTGCTGCCAATTTCTTGCCAACTTGTGAGTTGTCCTTGTCTACGGCATCAGCCGGTCGCGCAAGTGGCGTTGCGACGTTGGATGTGCTTTCGAATCCCAAGGCGAGTAGGGATCGAGTGCTGAGAGAGCGGCCATTGAGTCCTGACTTTGGAGGAGGAGGAGCTCGTCGGGGCGTCTCGTCGCCGGGCGTTCGACTGCCAGTTTTAAGGTCAACGGGTTTTAACAATCCACTTCCCTTTCTCTCTTCTATCTTCACTTTGTGAAAGCGTCCGAGACGTGTGTCCAGATGGTATTGAGCGCGTCGATCGAGAAGTATTCCGACTGTGTAAGACAGAATGCGCCATGTTTGGGCCAATCGAAAGAGCGAAACACTCTCGGCTGCACGGGCGTAATGTTCCATAATAATTCCAACTCGCTTATTGAGCGGCTTGTCATCTTCAACGTACGGAAGCTCCTGCCGGATTGTCTCAAGATACAAACCGGAGAGATACTGGTAGATCTGTGTTGTTTTCACAGCAGGCAAACGACCAAAAGCCATTGTCTGCTGGGTCTTGAAGAGACCCGTGACATTAATAGCTTGATCAAGTGCCAGAAATTGCTTATTATCATCAGCAAGACTGGAACCAGATGGTGGTGTTGTGCTCATCTGGGGTCTTCCTGTTTTTCTGCGATTCCGCCGTCTAGGACCGAGAAAACTGCCCACTACATCCTCCTCTGAGTCGCTGCGACTAATGCTCAACATTGGGGCGTTAGGACTTGAGCCATAAGGTCCACGGGGTACTATTTCGGCATGGTGTGTGACTGGGGGTCGAGGTCGACCACTTGAATGGGATCGTTCGTCAAGGAACATCATTACATCGCCCTTGGGGGAGAATGCCATAGATGAGGTCGATTGGCGATCAATAACCTTGGGTGCGTATGCGACGTCGCTCTGCGTAAACTGTCCATCCTGTCCGACAGTCCATAACATATCCTGATCTTGCCATAACAGGGCCGCCGGTGAGGAGTCGAATCTCTCAATCTCCTTGTAATGCATGGTAGGTCTCGCCAAATCCCAGATGTGCACTGCTGAAGTTCCATACCGACGAGAGCTGCTATCGTCATAAGACACCGCGATCTGAGCAACGCGCTTGTTCTGAGCTGTAGCAGACCATAGACCTGGCCTCCACGCAATAGTCCAGATCGGTGCCGGGGTTGTAACAGACCATTTTGGCTTTTGCCTCTTGTCAGCTGTACTGCTGAGATCCCAAACATGTAGCTTTGTATCTCGACCAGCACTGATCAAATGGTTGCCATCTGGATGCCACGCAATGGATGCGCATGCCTTCTCGTGCGCGTTTATTCTTAGCAATGGACGTGCTGGTTGGCGTACATCCCATTTGAGTACCACTCCGCCCTCCGTACAACAGGCCATCTCATGACCAACCTTTGGTGACCATTTCACTTGACGAACTGAGTCGATACACTTTAACGGTGCGAACCGTTGACGAAACGTTATACCGCCTCGTCCTTGAATAGGCGCCGATGTATCAAAAACACGAGCCATACCATCTTGACTACCCGAGAGTAGCCAACTCTTGAGATGAGGATTGACATCCAGTGTGTTAACCTGTCGTGAATCTTCCTGCGTCTGCATGTACTCCAATGGCTCCGCCGAACCAGATCCGATTCGAGTAATATCGTATGCGAAAATCTTGCCATTCGCGCAAGCCGTGAATATTGTTGAACCACCATGCCATCTTACATCACGAATACTAAGCTGATCTGCGGCCTGGTTGCCCTTTATTCCGGCAGGTTGAGCGGTAATAACAGCTCTCAAGTCCACGCCCTCGCGAAAGTTGAAGTTGAAGTTCGAAGGGTCGTCGAGAACAACCGTTTTGAGGATATGACCGCCCGCAAGGACAGCGGCTCTTCGATCGGGGGATACATCGAGGGCTAAGATGGGAACTCCGGCTTTATACACGGCATCTTGGGACTTTTGAGGTCGAAACGAAGCGCCGATTGTGGAGGCAGGTGCACTTGTTATCGAGAGATTGCTTGAATCGCCTGTGGGGGTTTCGGTTGAAGCTTTGCCGAGGAGCTTCCGCATTATCCTGGAGTCGCGATTATACATGGTTCCGGATATATAGAGCCGCTTGCGACGCCATTGAGTGTGATTCAATGGGCCATCAATGGCATATTCGATGGGTCTCGTAAATGCGATACCGGTCGATCTAATATGGATGGGATTTGGTGTTTGGGAAGTTGAGCCCGAGATGAGCTCATGTGGGTCCGAAGCTGGGATAATCACGTGCGATCCATCGATGTAACGGTGCAGCCCGCACGGCAACTCGTCTCCAGCCTAACGGATTTAACGTTGTAACTGGAAAGTGATTCAGATTGCTCTGTCGAAACTCAATTTGTTTATCACGACCAGACCGACTCCATCAACTCCAAAGATAGATACGTTCGTTATATCTGTTGGATTCATCCAAACTCAACACCATCTTGTGGATCTGACATCTGCCAGTTTCTTGGCTTGCCTGTTAGCGACCCGCATTCCCTAGCGTTCGTTGTTCGACCCCTGATATGCCAGCATTTATACCCCACCAAGATACGGATACTCACTCGACACTCGTTGAGCTGCGTCAAAACCTCTTCCCTGTACGGATATATCGCAATCCATTGATAATGCCGAGTCCGAAGGATTCGGAGGAACCTGTGCCTATTCGTCTGCTACAATCAGTCATACGATGGCACACAACAGCTGGGGACGAAAATTGCGTCTAAAATAGGAACACTGCCTCAGGATGTCACCGCACTTCGTCATTCTCTTCACCTATCCTATGCGGTAAACGGAAATGCAAATGGCTAAAGTGCCTCACGGTTAGCGGCCTCCCTAGGTTGCCTGACAGCCTGGCTGCTGGGTGCCCAGGACGAATCTACCGACATTGCTGCGACAGGGCAGAACAGGGCAGCAGGGCTAGCCTTAACGTTAAATGTCGCATCGATGCTACGCCGGAGCTAGAGCCACAAATGGGCCATTAGTTACTCGAATCAAAAGCCATGGATGGGGTCAGTATAAGGCTGAATAGCCATCACAGCGCCTCGGCAACGAAGCTACTATTGCGCAAACCTGATTCTGGTCTCCAGAAAGACACGAAGGATCTCATGCTGCGAAGCTAGAGAGTTCCTTGATGGATGCCCTGCCCAGCATGCTAAGCTTTACTGAAAGAGGTCACTGCAATCTCAAGCGCGATTACCCGCTCCAATTTCGCAGGGATGTGAATGGGATGCTTCCACAGCATGGGGTCCAAAAGGACCATGATTTGCGGAATGTGAATGGTCAGCTTACAGATCAGACCCTGCAACGACTTTTGAAACCTTGCTTAGCGAATGTAGAGTTGCAAGATCGTCGTTATAAAGGATTACAGCTGCGCCCACAATGGTCCTACCGTGCTGGTTCCCGCCCTTTTTCTTTCTTTCTCAGCAACCTTTCAATACTGGTGGCTCCTGTGACGATCTTTGGTCGAGTTTCGTTTCGCGATCTGGGACATGATGAGTCAAAACCAACAGCTTCCGGATAGTGAAGGCCTGCAGGTCGACACTCATGCTGAGCAGGCTGCCAAAGCCCCGGAGGTAGCCGGATATGGTCAAAATGGTCATTACTATATGTCTCCGGAATATCAATCGCCAGCTCCTCAGGGACAAAGACCTCCTTTCGGTTTGGGACTATGGGCATTTGCTGGACTTGTTGCTCTACTAACAGCAATCGTCGTCGGTGCCGGTGTTGGTGGAGGATTGGGCGCTGCCCTGGCAAACAAATCGTAGGTCGTGGACATCAGACAAGAGTATCAATCGTTGACCAGTTTGTAGTAGTGATTGTTCAGCCGATTCCGCTGTGGACGCTCCTCGCGCGACAGCAGAGCCAACCTCATGCCCGACCCCCGACAATAGTACATCTACCGAAAACACGACAGCCCCTTACGTTCCTAGGTCTCCATCTCAAGTCGAGAACCTGGAGCTGAATTGTCCCGACAAGTTGAATGACGAAACAAGGTACAAATCAAACAAGGGGTACGAATTCAAGTGGTGGTGCGGCGTGAACGCGCCCCAAGGTGATAAGGCAAAAGAAGGAGGTGTTGTCTTTGACTATCTCTCATTCTTTGCGTACAGTATTGATGATTGTATGGAGGCTTGCGGTAATATGAACCAAAAGGACGATGAGAACCATACTGGCTTGAGATGCAAAAGCGTTGTCTTTTCAAAACGCATGTCAGTGGATTATGATGCCCAAAACGGTAACTGCTGGTTAAAGAATGCGTCAAAATCAGCGTATGTTTTCCTGTTCTTTCTGTTGATGAAATCATACTGACCTTGATAGGGGTGGTAACTGGGGATTCAAGGAAGACTTTTTCGCATATGGCGAGTTGAACGATTAGATATCAGCATGGGGTATTGTTAAGCGTGGGAGTAACGGATGAAGTTTTACTTCTTATTAATGATGTAGTTATATACCAGTGGTGTTCTTATCAGAGTCTAGATGTCTTGACTACCAAAAGTCGAGACGACATAATTTGGCACTTTCTTCGAAAATCTTTAAGTGATACCGGGACAGGTCTTTGCCAAATAGACATGCATGTCTCTACTAAAGTGCTATGAGAAGCGTCGAAATACCATCTGTAGCCTTGTGTAACACACATCTGAAATAGAATCTGTTCAGCTTGGTGATCTTCACTTACCCTTTTCCCAGAACCTCAAAGAAGATAACATTGGTCCAATGCAGAAGGCCGATCTATCAGTTAGAAACATATACCCACTGTA
The DNA here is from genome assembly GCA_027945245.1 of Fusarium irregulare. NCBI lineage: Eukaryota > Fungi > Ascomycota > Sordariomycetes > Hypocreales > Nectriaceae > Fusarium > Fusarium irregulare. The sequence goes on from JAPDHF010000007.1 coordinate 1,879,329, forward strand.
TTCTTGATCATGCGTATCTGATTCTTTTCGCCGAGTATATGCTATGCCGTCAAGCAAGACAGAGTTAAGAAGTCTAGTGAGTTGAGAAATGGTATCACCGAGCTCTGCGAATCTAGCTCTACTACATCGTCTTGATATATCAAGTGCAACATCGTTGACCTGGTGAATATATCACTCAAACAGTAGTTGCTAGTCTGAATTGTGATGTTCGTGATGGTTTTGAGACGTCCATGACCAAAGTAATTTGAAAGTTTGAGAAGTTAAACAACTCAGAGTGCTTTCGATGAAGGCTAGAATCTAGCTTAATATTCATTCAACTGTTAGTTAAGTCTTTTAGAATAAGAAACAAGACAACAAGTATACATTTTCTTGTTTTTCTAATCTTTGGAGTCAGTTTTTGACTTGAGAGCATACCCTACATCAAAGCCTGTTTGGAAACTCGACCCCAAGTTTCACGGTGAGCATTCCCGGTAATGGTAACGGTAATTTAGAATAGACTGTATAAATAACTATATACATTATTGATAGAAATGAAACAAAAGTCGCCAAGAAAGATCGATACCATGGCCCAGGGACCCCATGCCGGTTACAAAGACACCTCGAGGAATGATTCACAAACCACCATCCGCATAATGATGCGACAAAGGACTAAGTCTAATTATTCCGAAATACCGTTGAAACAGGGCTCAAAAAGTTAATTCCATGCGATAGCCAAGATTGGGCGGCGAGACGAGATATACCACTGTACAACCACTGTAACTCCAACAACGTCCAAGTAAACTCTCCCGCTAATTCTATGCTTAAACATAGTAACATAATGCGATCGCATTAATACGAGTTGGAACGCGTCATATTGCTTGGTTTTGTTCTTTATTACCTGTCAGTCAGCCAATTTATCTCTGTTAGGCAACATAAGCCGCACTAATTTCAACCTCGACAAACAAATCTCTCTTGGCGAATGACGTTTCGGTAATCGTGGCAGAGCGACCTCAGACCTGATATGCAGGCCAAGCTCATAGACCCCAAGGCTCATCCTTCGATCTGTTTTCCACTTACCTAGTTGGGAACAATGTCGCGCTTACAAGGCTGAGCTGACATTGGAGATCGACAACATAGGTATTCCTTCCCTCGGGTCGATCATGATTTGGATCTGATTCGCCAATCGCACCTGCATTTTCGTTTATGGACTTATAATGCGCCGAGAGGTTGAGAAACAAGATTACAGACAACGGCAGGTGCAAGGCTCAAGACAAACAATGAAGGAGCCATTTGGATACATAAAAGAGAGGCAGCCCACTGCTCATCAGTTCATCCAAACATCAACATCAACATCAACTTCATTATCACCATCGTTATCACCATTCTCATCATCATCATTACCACTGCCATTATCACCATCATTATTACCATCATGAAGGTACAAACCTTCCTTCTTGCCCACGTGCTTCTGCACTCAACTCGGGCTCTTTCTTTACCCGACGATGTTCATGCCGCCCTGAAACCCAGGACCGACTCCAAGAAATTCTCCATCGAGTGGTCCAAATGCGACCTGGACTTTGGTGACGAGGCCTTGAACGAAAGGCAAAAGGCCTTCGACTGTGCAGAACATGTGGTTCCTCTGGACTACAGGAACTCGAGCACTAGTCAGTGGATCGATTTGAACTTGATCCGTGCCAAAGCTACCAAGAAGCCCTTCATGGGTAGCGTTCTGTACAATCCAGGCGGCCCAGGCGCCTCTGGTGTCGAGGCCGTACTGAGAGATGCAGAGGAAATGCTCCCGTAAGGCCCTTAGCTCACCCACAAGGCTCCATCGGCTAACGTATATAACAAAGTTACCTCGGCGGGCACTATGATCTCATCGGATTTGATCCACGGTAAGTCTGACATCTCGAGCGCTTTAGTAAGTAGCAAAATAACGTTGAAATAGCGGCACCGGCCGTACCATTTCCTTTGATTGCCCGAGCGCCGAAGAAATCCTCGATACCGGAGGTAATCTCCATCGCCGAGAATTCCACACACTTCCCCAATCTGATATCTGGGAATACATCAAGATCAACTGGAAAAAGCTCGATGAAGTGGCTGAGGCATGTTGGGAAGATAATCGAGGCACTGGCCGTTTTCTTGGAACTCCCTTCGTTGCAAGGGACATGATTTCAATCGTCGACGCTCTCGGTCAAGGCGACAAATTGAACTACTGGGGTACATCCTATGGTACTATTCTTGGTCAAGTGGTCGCCTCCATGTTCCCTAAGCGCGTCGGACGTATTCTTCTTGACTCGAACCTAAACGCCGATGACTACGCTGCAGGAACCTGGCTGACCAGCGGCATTGACACCGAGAGAACACTTGCCAACCTTTTCAACGACTGTGTCATCTCTGGGAAAGACCTATGCTCTTTGGCTGACTTTCATGGCAAAAGCACAACCGGGGAGAGTTTGATGAACACTTTCAAGAAATTACTCAAGACCAAGGGAGGAGCCAGTTCGGAAGGCACTGGACTTGTTCTTGTAATGAAGAAGCATCTCAGGACTGCTCTGTATAACCCTTCCCAGTACCCGGTTATCGTTCGAAATATCGAGGCTCTTTTCACTGGGGATAAGCCCGACAACAGCACCGGAACCGGAGGAGGCACCGATGATACTGCGACATGGAACCCCCAGCTTCTCACGGCGAATCTTGGTATTGGTTGCAGTGACAGCAGCCTTCGTGTCGAGGACGTCGATGACTTCTTTTCGGTGTATCAAGCTCAGTATACTGAGAGCTCATTTGCCGATGTCATGGTTGGCCAACTAGCACAATGTGCCAATTGGAAATTCTCGGCTGCTGAGCAGATCGATCTCAACAAACTTCGCAACGTCAACACCAGCTCTCCCATGTTGGTCGTCAATGGCAGATACGACCCAGCCACACCTCTGCGCAGCGCATGGGAGGTTTCTACCGATTTCAGAGGAAGTCGAGTTGTTATCCATGAAGGCGCTGGTGTAAGTACTCCCATGAAGGTTTTTTATGACCCCCATACTAACAAGAGCAAAATTAGCACTCATTTCTGAACCACCCGTCAAATTGTACTCAAGAAATTGTCAAGAGGTACTTTGTTGATGGCGTGATGCCAAAGCTCAACACCACCTGCAGCCCTGACATGACTGCTTTCGAATACGCTGCTTCACTGCGGAAGGGGAGTGATGAGAAAGATTAGGAATCTGGGGCAGACAGGTTGTCCGACAGTTGGAAGTCACCGGTTTCGCTTCGTTTCGTTTCACCTCTTCAGTTTATTCTCACTGTGGGTTTATTCTGTATAATGCTTTAGAGCATTGGCAGAACTTCTTTCTTCACTCCTACTAATTGATATCCTACATTGCACGTGTTCAGCTGTCAGGGTGAGAATAGGTTCGGGTGGTTTGATCCGAACGCTCGGAGGCGTGCCGAAGATTGAGGAAGCAGATGTACACTTTGATGGGATAATGAGCGATCAAGAATTGATCAAAAAGAAATACATGAAAGAGAAAACACAATTGACGTTGTTGCACGCAGAAATAAGTTTGGTGTATGTCACTGCAAGAGATTGACCTCGCTATTGCCTTAGGCCGACATTCCGACCATGACTCTGAAAGTGGTGTAAGCGACCAGCTCTTCCTCCAGCATTCGGCATAAATACGCCGACAATCCCACGACAACGTCTGAAAGCCATCTTAGACCCTACTCTTCTATCAAGTTTTTAACTTCCGCTCGAGTAAACATGTCGCCATTGAACCTGTCTCAGCTCGTGGATCAGCATCGACCTGATTTACAGCCACTGGAAGATCTCTACAAATACCTTCACCAAAACCCCGAGCTCTCAAACCAAGAAGTCGAAACGGCAGCAACCATTGCTGACAGGCTCCGGAAGATTGGCCCCAGCGATTTGATCATTAAACCTCACATCGGCGGGCATGGTTTAGCAGCTGTTCTCCGCAACGGCGATGGTCCTACGGTGCTTCTAAGAGCAGACATTGACGCTCTACCGGTGGAGGAGACCACTGGATTGGAGTATGCCAGCACCAAGCGAATGATGCACACTGCCAGCGGAATTGAGAAACCCGTCATGCACGCCTGTGGTCATGATATGCATATCGTGACTTTGCTGGGTGCTGCAGCGACGTTATTCTCCTCTCGGGATGCTTGGTCTGGTACTCTAGTGCTGGCATTCCAGCCTGCCGAGGAGCGAGGTACTGGCGCTCAGGCTATGGTGGACGACGGCCTCTACACCAAGCACGAAGTGCCTGTTCCAGATTTCGTTCTTGGAGCACACGTCAGACCTCTTCGGACTGGCACGATTGGTACCCGTAGAGGTCTCGTCGCTACGAGCGCGGATAACTTCAAAGTGACAATCCACGGAAAGGGTTCACACGCAAGCATGCCTCACACAGCCATTGACCCGATCGCCATCTCAGCCAACGCCATACTCAAATTGCAGACTCTTGTCAGTAGGGAAGTCGACCCCGCCGAGTCAAGCGTCGTTACTGTCACAAGCATACATGCTGGAGATGTGGAGAACATCATCTCAGACTCAGCCGTCCTTGGTGTTGACACGCGATCTACTACAACCGCTACACGCGAGCGTCTGTTGAACCGAATCAAGGAAGTTGTAGAAGCAGAGTGTTCATGTGCCAATGTTCCCAAGAGTCCCGAATTTGAGCAAACCCGCGCTTTTCCTCTGACTACAAACGACGTCGCTGTTACCAAGAGGGTTGAGGAGTCATTTGCCGCGCACTTTGGCGAGGGACCGGGACAATACGACAGAGAGACGCCGAAGCTGGCATTTAGCGAAGACTTTTCGATCCTGGCAACGGCTGTCGATAAGCCATATTGTTTCTTCTCGTATGGCTCTGTCGGCGAAGAGGCGTGGGATAAGGCAGAAGCTGAGGGAACTATTGCTCAGACAATTCCCGCGAACCATTCCTCCAAGTTTGCTCCTGTTATTCACCCGACGCTCCAAACTGGGCTGGATGGATATGCATTAGGAGCATTGACTTTCTTGGCCAAATAATGATAGCACGTTATCTCCATGATTTGTATACTATCTACCTGTACCTTGTTAAGAAGGCATATTGTGTTAATTGCTATCCGCTGTCATCCGGGATGCTAGCGACGATTTATAGACCATTATGTTCAATTGACCGAAGCTGCCACCTTTGCTACAGTGAATGTGTCTGCTTTCGAGATACTCAACAAATTGTCCTCATCACACAGGATTATTGTGTACCGATTGAGTCTGGGCTGGTGGCCATCCGGCAGGATACCCGCCGCCTCGCAATTGGCAGCATAAATGGTATCATGTCAGACTGTACAAAGTTCTATCACGTCAAGGACGGCGATCGATGTGACAACATTGCTTCGGAGCACAAGGTCGGTCTTTGAGATTTCTACAAATGGAATCCTTCCGTGAAGGATGACTGTTCTAGGCTTTCTCCTAAGCTCTATATATGTGTGGGCGTCGATAATGACGGTGTAAATGCAAAGCACCCTACCGGAACTCAGCCTTCCGAGCTGTAACCTGCAAAAACGGGCGAGACTCTACGTTCAACACAGGATAGTATCGCCAAGCTCTACGTGGTCAAGAAATATGACGGCCGCTACAATCTCACAGAAGGCCACCGCATAGCTTTGAAGAAGCTGCAGTCGTGAGTCTAGCCCTTAAGAGACACTATTCGGGTTTGTCTCTGAAGTATCGCATCCTTGTTGGTGGGAAGTGGTATGGCGCAACCTTGAATACTACATTAAGCGCCAATTGGCTCCTGACTTACATAGCGAGTGCGCGGGGAGGCCAGATACCATCATGTTTGCCATTCTCCTTTGATTCCAACGCATCCTTATGCAAGTTCTCCAACTCTGGTCCATCATGCCACATCCTCAGCTGGCGTCTGTCAAGCAACATATCCCGCTGTGTTAGACGCATCAATAGAAGTGGTGTTACATGCTTAATGTCAACCTTCAGTGGCCCTGGTTGCTCCTTTAAATTCGTGACGTGCTGCGGCTCCCACAACCAGACAAACCGTCTAGGCGATTCTAAACACCGTATCGACTCGTCGTCAACGTAGAGAAACACATCCTGCCGTAAACTACTCGGAATGTTTCCCGCGTCTCTCATCCTGACAAAGCAATTCTCCAGGGACTCTGAGCTATCGTATTGGATATCGTGCAACTTGAATCCATTCAAGATGGGCTCCTTGAGGGCTCCTAGGTAGCGATGGAGCCCATGAGATACGGAGGTCTCCAGTCGTTTCTTGAATTTTGAACATTCGGCATCTTTGCCTTTGGGGTGTGATACTACAAACCCGCAAGGTGCTCGAGTCTTGGTTGAGCCACTCAAGCTCATGATGTGTTCCTGCCATCGTACAGGTTTGTTCTGATTGAGCGCTTTCTTGACAAGGTCAGCGTCGTAACTATCCAGGGCCTCTCTGGCAGCAGCGCGACCGTCCTGCTTCTCAGATTGCTTCGTATGACAAGATTTGAGAGCAGCGACTTCATCCTCAGTCTTGGCAGCGTTCAAGGCTCTGTAATATATATCCTTGTCAGCGCCTCTTAATCGTCTGGACCGCTGCAGCATATCGCTATCTCGGTTGCGTGGAACGCCAGTAATTACCAGGTCCGCTTCCGTATAAGTGAGGGAGGCAGGATCTTGGAGAGCCTTGGTTACGAGCTCGGACATGGTGGACCCGCAGATGTCATAGTAGAGGGAGTCTTCTTCCCTGGGGAGGTCTTTGCAGAATTTTCCTCCGTTCCTCATCGCTCAACGTCGATGGATCAGCGACAGCTCGTTCATATAACGCACGAGTCGGATCGTCCAATGTGAGAGGTGGCGGTATGGGTGGCACCATTGACTACATCACAGCCCTAAGGCTGTCCTGTGAGGTTTGGCCCATGGTATCTGAGTGGAGTGAGAGAGTGTAGATTTGATGCTTCAAAGGCGTGGGTCGTGTTGGCTGAGTAGTTTGGCCATAGAGAGCAATAGCGCTTTCTGTTGCAGACAATCATACTGCAAAATAACAAACTTAGACAACATCCAATCACATCGGTGAGATGGCCGAGTTGGTTATGGCGCCAGGTTAAGGTTAACCTTAACACCAATTTCCTGGTGGAGCAATCCTCCTGGGTTCGAGTCCCAGTCTCATCAGATATTTACTTTTGCTCTCGTAGAGAGTAATCTTTCTTACTCTCTGTTGGTGGCTAGAACTTTATATTGTCTTTTTGAATGCGTGTGATCGGAAGCAATCCGTTACCTGCGTGACTTCTTGTTCAGGAGCAAATTGGGCACCGGGTCCTGCCACGATTAGCCTCCAACAAAGACTTTCACAATCTACAGTAAGATCTTCGACTAAAAGATGTTTTTAGACCACAGTTATCACACTGAATGGGGATTAGGTACCTGTTTTTATCTCTTTTGGCCATATTTGAATCAAGTTCGAGGGGTGTTTCCCATTGGCAATGCTACCCGGCAGCTGTGCGTGTCGTACCTGCCACCCAGTAACCTGCCCCTGTACCGGCATAGATTTAGTGGCTGCAGCGCTAATTGCTTCCCTGCGAACCCAAAAAAAGCAGCTCTTCATCAAACACAACTCCTGGGTTTCATCACCAGCTCAATCTGAACACATCAAGAATACAGTCTTTTTCATTCCATAAGCCAACATTGCCATTTAACTTTGAGTCATGCCTTCATGTCTCCGACGCCCTGACAAAGCCGAGCGCGACTGTATACGATGCTCCCTTCGGAAGCAAACATGTGACAGGGTACTCCCACGCTGTACGCGTTGCACAGTAGAGTGGGTTGTGGCTTTGTGTCTAACCATGTGTCGAAGAAATGCTAATGGTATCTAGGGATCCTCATCGGCGAACACCTTGCTTGCCAAAGCCTTTCGTGGGAACCCGACGAGCGCGACAGTTCCAGCTCCTCCCCCTCGACCTCTTCAACCTCATGAGCCCTTGGCATATTTTGTGCTAAACTATTGGGCATTCACTGATCGCGGCCGCGAGCAACTAGGGAAATTGTTATTTACCCATGCAACCTGTCTGAAGCAAGTTCCAACAGACATAAAGGAATTCGTGCAGACCTTGATATCTCATTACAGTCGTACAGTCGAAGAACTACTCCAAGATGACATGTTCAAGTGGTTTCCAATACTTGAACCCTGCTATATGGACAGTTACGTCTTTTCAGAGAACGACTATATGGACAATACCTCCCCCTCTTTAGCCATAGGCTCTATCAACCGCAAAGATTCGGACGAGTTCCTGCCTTTGCTCCATATGGCGATACTTCTAGTCACCTCACCACCCGCCATAGAGCTTGAAAACGAAAACATATTGCATAACAACTTGTACAAAGCCCTCAAAGCCTTGTTTGCTGTCGCGTCGGGAAACGTTGGTTCACACATACATCTCGCCCAAACTCTGGGTCTGATTGCCTTGTACGAATTTGGAGTAGGATGTTCTGAACAAGCTCATGTCACGCTTACTTCGGCCTTGTGTCTAATGACTCTTGACCAGTAGGATACATGAATAAAGTGGTGTGTTCTTTGCTAACGAGCAACAGGATGATTGCCCTGTTCACGCATAGCAGGCTCTGCAGCGAGCTGGGTTTCGATAAGCCTCACAAGCTCCCACTTGCTTGTCCTAGTCATCATCCTGTAAGCAAAGAGGCCAAACAGAGGGTACACGGCCTTTCATGGCCCAGCTCTGAGCGCAGATCAGAGGCAGCTGTGCAAAGGCTCAACTCAATGCATGAAGGAGTGGTAAGGGCGGGGCGAATTTTGCAACGCAATAATTTGGAGGACCCTTTTGACCTTTCTGAGTCGGAATCGCAGTCTGAGTCTGAGTTCGACGCATGACCAGAAGACGAACCGGACAGGGACCGTGTTAAGGGCATCGAGAAAGGTAAGAGAGGCATGATGGACCAGCATGGTGACCTCAAGACTCCCGACTTTTGGTCAGGACATGATCCCCAAGTGCTATCTCTTAGGTTTGTCTCGACAAACCCATTGTCACTGTGTTTCCTACTAACGTTTCTTGCCAGTGCTATGCTTGTTCACGAATATTATGCAGGATAGCCAGCGGATGGGCAACTTACTGAGTCGCGGTATAGACATGATGAACAGGTGCGACTAAAATGCGAAGAAGTGGCATTGAAATGCAGAGACGTCATCAGCATGTGCCAGAAGAGAGGATTCAAAATTCAAAACCTTTCTATGGTAAGCATGTTTTGCATCATGCACAATCTTACTATCATAGTCAAAGACCCTGCATCCAACTTTGCCTGCGAGTTCGCCGAAACCTTTCAGCCGATAATGGAGAAGTATGCTGTCAGATGGCCGTTTGCGCGTGAGTAAATCTATCAAGAACAAGAACGTCGACTAACAACTCTTAGAACGATATGTGGAACACTTGAAGATATATATGGCAACGGCCTCACATTTGCATGATCGTGATTGCGATTACTGATCTGCTACGCTCTGTTTTGACAAGCAGTATACCACTGAGCATGTGAGTATCAAAGGGTGGCTCTGTCAGTATGACGAAATATTCCAGTCATCTTGTACCGTTTGACCAAATTTCAATATATCTTCTTATCTTGACTTCGGGCCTCAAAACCTCCGTCTCCCGAAAGCAGCAATTTCATATCCAAGAGGTCGCTCATATCTACGAATCAGAATTCACTTCGTATTCTCCTGCAGATCACGCATGACGAGTACGTAGTCATTACTAAACACCGCTTGATCAATCGGCTTCCGCGGTTGCCGTCCGATCCGAGAGTTTAAATTCTCCGATCAGTCACCTGTGTCTATCAATCATATCTTGGCAAAAAACGTACACCACCAAATTTCTTGATAACGTCGTTACACAGTCCAATTGTTCAAAATGAGTAAGAATACTAGCGAGAGGAAGTTTTTCAACTATCCGGAGGCTCAGGAGGGGTAATATTACAACTTTGTTATAAGTGGTCGATTTGCTGACATGATTACGATAGGCCCCGTGTACCTTATGCTATTGAAAGGAATCCGAATCCTGTCATCCGGGGGCCTTTTCTTGTTGTGGCTGCATTTTTGTGAGCTTCTTATGTCCTGAAACTTTATATTTCATGCTAATGTGATGTAGGATGGAATGGGTTCGATTTATTCGTGAAACCGCTTGGAAGAATGCTGGTTTTGGTTCGCTCCGGAAGATCCGAACAATCATTGAAAATGTTGAACCAAGATATGATCCGACAGTCTATCCACTCGCCCTCTCGGCAGGTGAAGCAAAGGAACGCGGTGAACGAGTCCAACTGTCTTCTTTACAGCAGTACAACACTTCTCCAGCTTTTGATACTTCTCGCTTCTATTCAGCAGCTGATTATCGAGATTTGTACCTATCTGGAGAAGTAACACCTGTTGATGTCGTACGAGCAATCCTCCCTTTGATCCAACTCGATGGTCCCCAGCGTGGAAAACATGCTCATGCATGGAGGGAAATCAGAATTGATCAGATAATGAGGGCTGCTGAGGCTTCGACGGAGAGGTACAAGAACAAACAACCATTGGGTCCTCTAGACGGTGTTCCTTCGGCTATCAAAGATGATTATGACTTAGATGGATATTCTACAACTCTTGGATCTACGAAGGAATATGCAGAAGTACCTGCTGAGGGAGAATCATCGACGAGTTGGATTGTGCGAAAGCTTGAGGAAGCAGGTGTTGTTATTCTTGGAAAGTTGGCTATGCATGAGTTTGGTTTGGGTGAGTTATGCTGCTTTTCTTATCGACCATCACTAACCGTGACAGATACAACCGGAAACAACCCCAACCATGGAACGCCACCTAATCCATTCAACCCACGCTACTATACTGGTGGAAGCTCTTCAGGTCCCGCTTATGCCGTCAGCTCTGGACTCGTTCCTCTTGCATTGGGCAGTGATGGCGGCGGAAGTATTCGAATTCCCGGTTCATTCTGTTCTGTCTTTGGACTGAAGCCTACGCATGCTCGACTTACTTCCTGGCCTGGTGCCAATCATTCACCCACGTGTGCGGTTCAAGGACCTCTCGCTGTGGATATGCAATCTTTGGTCGCTGCATACGAAGCTATTGCCGAGCCGCATCCATCAACTCAGTTCCCGCCTCTAGCTCTTCAGCCATCACCTCCTGTCACTAAAGTCTTGGGAATTTTCGACGCATGGATTTCTCGTGCCGCACCCGGTGTTCAGTCTTTGGTCCGCGGTCTGGTCGAATCATTGGCAGCTAAACACGGATATACCCTCGTTCCGATTGATATTCCTTTCCCTGCTGAGGGTCAGATGGCGCATGCACTTACTGTTCTCACCGACGCCTCGACGTTGCTTTTCGATACCAGTGGTATTACACCGGCTAACAAGATTCTTCTTGCTCTCGGTCGTACCACTCCGTCCACCGACTATTTGCTAGCTCAGAAGCTACGAGGAATGTTGATGCAGCACCTCGCTCACCTCTGGAAGACATACCCAGGCATGATGATCATAACCCCCACGACAGCCTGCGCCGGTTCGCCCATCCGCGGTGGAAAGTCCGAGTTGTCCTACGGTGTAAACGACGGAAACTACACACTCCAAAGCATGGAATACGTCTGGCTCGCCAACTTTTGCGGCCTTCCTGCTATTACTGTCCCGGCTGGCTATGTCATTCCCGAGGGTAGCAAGGACGCTGGCGATGTCGCAGACAGAGATGTCGAAGGTAAGATCCCGGTTGGACTTATGGCGACAGGCGAATGGTGCAGTGAGGATGCATTGCTCCAATTCGGATTCGACGCAGAGGCTGCTGGGCAGGAAATTCGATGTAAGCCGCCGATTTGGGAGGATGTCATTTCGAAGGCTAGAGATGAGGCGAGGGCGAATAGAGATGCGGTTATTCGTGAGTAGATGGTGATAGAATAGATAGACTTTTTGTCTCGATAGGTCTTGGATTTAGGGGAGGATATATCCTGAGTTAGTCGATTTATAGATGATTTGTACGGTGTTTGGTTTGACGGCAGATGTACAATTCCTCCGTAGGTAGTGTCCGAATAAGGCAGGAACAGCTTCCTTCCCTGCATAACTCCGCATGGTCAGCTCACGTGTTACGACCTCAACCTCGTATGTGCCTCAACTGGCTTCGTCATCACCACCGTCTGACTTCAAAACAATCCATTCTTTACGACTTACAAACTGACCTTCAAAAACTCAAATAGAACCATCAACCAAAATGGCAGATGAGACGAACAATGGTGTTAGCGCATCTAAGCACGAAATCCGCCAACTGACCAACTCAGACGAAGACATCAGCAAGGCATGGCAACTTTGGCAGAATATCTTTCCCGACTGGCCGATTTCCCAAGAACGCTTCGCCAAACTTCTCTTCGCTCTCCCAGGCTATCACTGTATCCATGAACACGGTCTTTGTCTTTCGTACGGGTCTACAACCGGCGAAGGACGTGGACGAGTTGCTGCTATCGGAGTCTTATCAGGACATCGCCGTCGAGGAATTGGTAGCGCTCTATTGGAGAAGGCCAGTATAGGGTTGAGAGAGGCGGCAGGTGGAGAGCTGAAGTCTTTGGAAGTAGGATCTATCTTTCCACGCTTCTGGTGGCAGATTCCCAGTACGGCTCCGAAAGAGGCGAAGGAGTTCTTTTCACACAGAGGTAAATATCATCCCATGTCTTTGACGACTGTTCTTACCAAGTAGGTGTTTACGACGCTTCCCATCCCATTCGGGATCTTTACAAGGACATTACGAAAGAAACCGTACCACCCGAGATACTGGAGCGGGTGTCGAAATCGAAAGCCAAATTCGCTCCGTGGTCAGCAGAATTATACGAAGAATGCATGACCAAACAGCGAGCCCAATTCGTACGTATCTTGCACTCCCTGGACAGGCGTTAGAAGAACTGTCCTCCAAGACTTAGGATACAGAAATCAAGTAGCCTAAATGCTAGTCCAAGGCGACCAAATCTTCCGTCTCTTATGGTCTCGGCGGCCAATTCTTCTGACATCCTGACGCCCGATACCCCAAATCTAACATTCTACAGAGCTGGGCAGGTATCTACGAAGCTCTCGCTACTCACAACCAACACGACCAAGTCCTGGTCGCCTTCGATCCGGATACGAATGAGCAAATCGGATGGACCCTCATGTGCTCCCAAGACTCCGTTGCTGCCGATGCCTTTGCTTTCATACCTCTGCTACCCTCTGGCGAAAACACTGGCCTTATCGCTGCTGTAGGTGTAGATGAGAAAGCGAGAGGAAAGGGTATTGGATTGGCTCTTGTTGTCGAAGCAATGGAGACTCTGAAAGAGAGGGGTATGGAGGGAATTCTCATTGATGCTGTGGAGATACAAGGGTTCTATGAGAGGCTTGGCTTTGCGACATTTTGGGAGTACGAGGGTTGTACTCTGGAGGTTCCATAAATTATCGAATCTCAATAATCGGTGTCGGAGGTTAGTAAGACAGCTATTACTAGGTGGCAGGAAATGTATCCTTGAAGACTTGGGTTGTCAAAAAAAGAAGTGCATCGATGTCGGTTTAAGCCCACGTAGAATGCCACAGTCATTTCGTCTCCTATGCTGACCCCGACAAGCTTTCTATGCTATGTGTAATGCCAATGCTTCTTCACGATAACTTCACCTTCTCCATGATAAATCCCATTCTACATTAGGAAGCTGGTAAATGACCAAGGCTCAAATTCGCTGATCGCTCCATGAAGAGCTTAGCTCCTGGGCACGCTATCGGTCAAAGGATCAATACCCCGCCTTACAATGATGTCCTCTCCAACCTCTTATCGTGGTTCTTCAGCTTCAGCTAGGTTTCTGATTGGCTTCAATTGACTAAAATGGCTTGAATGAAAGTCAATTGCAAGGTTGCATTGGCTTAGTATAAGCGAGCGATATTGGTCCGTAGTACAAAAACGCCATCTTTTCCTCCTCTTTCTCGCCCATTTGAAGACGTCAATACAGAAGTCCCAAAGTGAGATGGGTCAATTACAGTTTTTGGCGGCTCTTCTGAGCGTCTTTCCACAGATTGGTTACTCTAAGCCAGTGGAATCTCATTATCCTCCTTCAACAAAGCCCTTGCAATCCAGACAATTCTCCAATAATCTCGGCGCCGTCGCTTGCGAGAGTGAGATATGCAGTACCATCGGAGTGAATATCCTTCGAGATGGAGGTAATGCAGCTGATGCTATGGTTGCAACGGTGCTTTGTGTTGGAACAGTTGGTAAGCATACAATACCCATCGAGATGGCCGGCGCTGACGTTTGAAGGCATGTATCATTCTGGTATTGGTGGAGGAGGTTTCATGCTTATCCATAAACCAAATCGAAAGAATGAATCTTCGGCATATGAGTTTGTTGACTTTAGAGAGATGGCACCTGCGGCTGCTACGGAGGACATGTTCAAGAAGAATGTGAATGAGAGTATCTACGGCGGCAAAGCTAGGTAAGTCAATCCATACCCTCACCGTACAATGTCTAACAAAATGCAGTGGTGTCCCAGGAGAACTGCGCGGTCTTGAACATCTGCACAAGAAATATGGCAGTCTACCCTGGGCTGACCTCGTTCAACCCGCTATCAAGGTCGCACGGTATGGCTTCCCGGTCAACAACGATACCATGTCATTCATGAAGAGGACCTACACAAAATCTGAAAACGAGAGTTTTCTGGTCAACGATCCAGCATGGGCGATTGACTTTGCCCCGTCTGGTAAACTTGTCCAGATTGGTGAGAAACTCACTCGAAGAAGATTCGCGGATACCCTTGAAGCCATCGCCGATGGTGGACCAGATGCTTTCTACCAAGGTCCCATTGCTGACGCTATGATTCGAACTCTTAAACGAGAGGAGGGTATCATGACAACCGATGATCTCAAGAATTACACTGTCGAGATTCGGGAGCCTTCTCAGATTAATTATCGGGGTGGAAAAGTCACTAGTGGCTCAGCTCCTTCAAGCGGCGCTGTAGTCGCGGCAACTTTGAATATTCTGGAGGGATACGACTTCCTTGGTGATCCCAGCCGAGTCAACGATAGTGCTTACTATCTTGATGAAGCGTTCAAGTTCAGCTATGGCATGAGAACGAACTTGGGAGACCCCAGCTATGTCGATGACATGGCAAAGTACCAATCAGAGATGTACTCTAAAGCTACCGGCCAGGAAGTCAGAGCCAAACTGGAGGGCAGTCCTCTTGAGCTAAAGGAGTATGACCCTGAAGGCCTTGAAAGCTTGGACACACCAGGAACATCCCACATCGTCGCAATGGATTCATCCGGTCTCGCAATTTCTCTCACTACAACCATCAACCTCAACTTCGGCTCCCAAGTAATCGTTCCCGAGACAGGAGTCATAATGAACAACGAGATGAACGATTTCAGCATCCCTGGCGAATCCAACCAATTCGGTTTCATTCCCAGCGAAGCAAACTTCATCCGCCCCGGCAAACGACCCTTGTCCAGTATAAGCACAACCATCGTTGAAGGACCCGACGGACAAGTTTCTCTCGTCACAGGTTCTGCAGGCGGTAGTAGAATCATCACTGCTACTGCGCAAGTCGTGCTTAACGCTATTGATAAGAACATGACTGTGGCAGAGGCTCTTGCTGCTCCTAGATTGCATGATCAGCTTGTGCCGAGACAAGTCACTTTTGAGTATGCTTTTGATAACTCTACAGTGGCTTATCTGGAGGGTATTGGAAACAATGTTACTTGGGTTGCGCCGGGACAAAGTACAGCTCAGGCTTTGAGGAGGTTGATGAATGGAACTTTTGAGGCTGCTGGTGAGCCGCGACAGGTCAACTCTGGCGGTTTCTCGACTTGATAGAGGTGCCAAGAACTATTTGAGATATGTGATCGTTGTATAGCCATATTAGCTTTTAAACCTTTCAATTACACTTTTGAGTATCACGATGGACCAACGATGCTTCATAACAGGCAGGTCTAACTCCTTGCACTTTCTTCTTGCTTTTCCTGCAAAGGTTTGTTGAAGATTGAAACCGCCAAGCACAGTCTACATTCCTGCTGCAGAATATTGGCGTCAAAGTTAGACTGTTGGCAGTCTTGACATCTTGGAACTCCAACCATTGAACCCTTATTCATTCGCCAAAACTCAACTTAAGCTTAAGTTTCGTAATACCACATTGTGAAGAAACTCAATTCATACTATAAACATTTATCCAATAATGCACAAGACTCTGAAACTCGCCGTGTTCTCCAGACAAGGTTCTCCTCACGTTTCAGATTCAGGGTCCTAGGGTATCAAAACACTTGGCTTGAGAACAGACGAAATTGCAACCATTCAAAAGTCAATTGAGTTTACGACCACGTTTTGCCTGTTTCCGATGAAACTGTTGAAGATAATGGTTCCTGACGTTTGTTTTCTCGGTTGACTCCAGCAACCTAGAGTCAGGTTGCAAACCTCTTCAATATCCAATCAAAAGGCAAGATGGCCGAGCGGTCTAAGGCGCTGTGTTCAGGTTCTATACGAACTAGTAACGATTCGCAGTCTCGAAAGGGGCCTGGGTTCGAATCCCAGTCTTGTCAGCTTTCTTTTTGTCTTTTTGGCTTCTCACCACCACCAACAACAGCCAGCCTCAGTCAGTAACACCAACAAGCTTTTTGAACACCACATCGTGGCTTGTAATTGACTGACGCAAGCAGATAAGCGCTACCGCTTGCATCTACAGCCTCACTACCAATGACGATCATCGTTTTCCGATTGATGATGTTAATGCGCAAGTCGCTTCATTTATTGGGGACTGCTGATCGGTCATTTTTGCAATTGAGTTGCGCGTCTGTAAGATCCAAGCTTCTCGGCTGCATTTACAGCCACGAATGGCGTTGAGTATTGCGACCGTCAGCCATCTTTCTTTGAGTCAGTAACACGATAACAAAGGAATAAAATTACGAAGTGCGGGATTTCAATTAGTTTTACCGCTATTGAATGATCAAAAGAGACTCAATTGTATCGACATCGAATACCTTTACCACGTGCAACTGCCGACATGGCCTGTAAAAGCATAAAATGTAGCTTAAATCCAACACGTGCAGCCAACCAGAGGTTTACTTGGCGCCCAGAGCACCAGCGATTAATTTCATTCCAGCAAGCCACCCTTGTAATCGCAACGCGTCACAGCGCCCAGAGTTCACTGTGACAAAGCGCTGCACAGGGGAGCTTTCCCTGTTCCTGGTCACCTCCGTGCTTCATACGTGTAAGAGAAGTTGACAATGCCAAGAGCAAGCCACAATTCCATGACGAAAGGGCCAAGAAAGAGTTGATACTTAAGTTCAGGGTGTCACCACATTTTGTTTCGCTCTCTCCAACCTCTTCCTTTTAACTGTAACTCTATTCACAATGATCTTTCCCTCTATCGCGTTGCTGTCGTTGGCTGCTAGCGCTCTGGCCAGCGCTATTCCTCAGGGCGCTAACACCTGGAAAACCCTCGAGTCGATACCAATTGCCCCGCGACAAGAACACGGCGTCGTCGCACTCTCAGACAAAGAAATCGCCATCATCGGTGGAATCGTTCCCACTAAAGATGCAGATGGCTTTCAGACTACAGACCTTGTGCAATTTTACAACACGCGCTCGAATTCATGGCGACGATACGTTACCGAAGCACCCGTCAAGGTGAACCATCCCAACGTCGCTGCCGTCAATGGCAAGATCTACCTGCTAGGTGGTCTTTCAGAGGCCGCTGATGGTGCTTGGAGGGCATTCCCTGAATCATGGGTGTATAATCCCGATCTTGATGAGTGGACGGAATTGGAACCTGTTCCTGAAGATCAAGAACGAGGAAGCGCCGCTATGGGTGTCTACGGAAACATTATCTACATGGCTGGCGGTATGCGCACCCTCGAGCCAATTGGCCCCGGTGGAGAGCAAGATACCGTCGCTTTTGTCTCAGCATTTGACACAAAGACGTCAAAGTGGCTTGATCTTCCCAAAGCGGCGCAAGCCATTCCCGAGGGTCGTGATCACGCCGCCTCTTCCGTCGTCGGCAACAAGATGTACGTCCTAGGCGGTCGTCTCCGCGGACAGCGCAACGTCAAAGACACAGTCTTTATTCTCGATCTTGACGATCTTGAGAAAGGCTGGGCTACCAGCGATGCCAAGATGCCCACAGCCCGTGGCGGAGTTGTTTCCGGTACCGTTGGCAAGAAGATCTACGTTCTTGGTGGTGAAGGAAACACTGCTGAGGAGTCTGATGGTATCTTTGATGAGATTGAGGTTTTTGATACCGTTAAGGAGAGCTGGGAAAGTGTCGGCAAGATGAGTTTGCCAAGACATGGTGGACAGGCTGTTGCTGTCAAGGGTGGTATTTACCTTCCAGGTGGAGGAATCTCGGAAGGGGGTTCGCCGGTTCAGACACTTGATGTCTACTGGCCTTGATGAATATTTGCGGATTGATTTAGCGATTATGAATTTATGATACCACTTTGTTAGGCATTTTGCATTTCCCCATGGCCGTGATCTTCGCTAATGTCTTACGTCGAGGCAGGAATCGGACTCGATATGATCCGTTCCTTCGGAATGACAAATCTTACGCAAATGAGACAACGTTCTCTCTTCCTCGGACATATTACCATCAACCTTGTAGCTATGCTGGTGAGATTCTTTCTCGTGATCAATATTCAGCTGACAGCTTCGTCTAAGCGAGACATTATTACAAAGCTGATCGTTGAAACCATCCACATCCAATCGCCGTTGAGCATGCTCATAGATGTGATTGAAAAGATCCGCGGTGAACCTACATAGTTATGGACTCTAGCATCCAATCGCCATTGAGTCGGGGACGGGTTCCTGAGGTTTCCGCGCTGTCAAAAGGTGGTCAGCAAACTACCTCAAGCCGCACAGCTGACACTATTGCCAAGACGCGGATGAGATCATTTCACATTGAGTTCTCCCTGCATACCTACAGATACTAAGGCCTAATAAGGTTCTGTATTGGAGATCTGGACCTCTGAGGCACGGTGTATCTCAGCTCTTGGGCCATGTGGCTATGTCGGTACTAAACCTACTCAATTCCATGGCATTGTGTCTAATTCTAAGCCTCACTACCAAGCACTGACGTTAATTCCGACGGTGCCGGAGCCTAAGTTAAGCTTACATCGCCAATCGGAAATAACGTAAATCCTGCAAATGCCATGTCTTAGAGTCTGCGCTCTGTCTCGACACATTGGGCTAAAGAGAGGAGTGATTTGCGCCAAGGCTTGCATTAGCTCAGGCTGCCAGTGATAAGTTCCATGGAATCTGACATCGCATGTCTCAATCTGGAGTTTTTTATTGTCATATTGTGATTTACCCGCAAGCCATAAGCTGACGAATAATCCTTATGACTGGGAACGTGGGATATCAAGGAATTAAGCAGGAGACAATATTCGTAAACCAGCTTATGTGGATTGATACATGGCTTCTGACTGGCTTATTCGTAAGGATTGAGCCTGTCCGGAAGCTTTTGCATCCATTGACAAAATTGAAGTAAGCAGCGAAGGAATGTTGAATACTAGGTAAACTGATACGAATAAGAGGGTTTCTATATGGATTAACTGAGACAGAAGCTATAAAAGGTTTATAGTCCCCTCGGATGCAAGAGCGTTATTCAGTAGCCTCTACTGTAGTATCACCAACATGAAGGCTCTTCAAAATTGTCTCTATACATCTCTCTTCGTGGGAACTTCCCTCGCAGCCCGAGGAGGCCACTGTCCCCCTCTAGGCCCCGTCCTCCCTCCTCCCCTCAGCCCAAGTACCCACCCCTCTGTCAAGACAGCCCTCAACAACATCCAAGACCTCTTCGACACTGCAACATCCGAGCTTGTCAACTCTTCAGTCGCGGTAGCCATCAAATCCACGAACGAAGATGATTTTATGTTTGAATTCGCCAGCACACCACCCAATGTCGACCCCCGTGGTGTTGACGAGGTAGATTCAGACACCGTCTTTCGTATGGCCAGTCTGTCCAAGGTCTTTCCTGTTCTTGCGCTGTTGAAGTTGCATAAGGTGAACTTTGATGATCCAGTGACCAAGTATTTGCCTGAGCTTAGGAAGTTGGGTAAGAGTGCCAGGAAGAGAGATGCCGTTTGGGCGGTGGACTGGGATGAGATTACTATTGGAGCTTTGGCTTCACATATCAGTGGTATTCCAGCTGACTGTAAGTTTATCGGTCTTCATATACTAGGGTTCTGCTAACGTTGTACAGTGGCTACTGATGCCGAACCATACGGTGACTGGACGCAGCTCGGCTTCCCTAAACCCGATCCTTCCAGGAGCCTAAACTGTTCAGGTCTTCTAGGTATTCCAGAATGCACAAGGAAAGGTATGTCACCCACCCTTCATCACTGGATATGGCTAACCTTCAGACTTCTATGAACGATTCGGTGAAAGACCTCCTATCTACGCCCCCTTCGAATCAAACCCAGTTTATTCAAACACCGGCTGGGCTTTGATGGGCTTCATTATCGAAAAGGTCAGCGGTATGCCCTCTAGCGATTTCATCAAGAAACACATCTGGGATCCTGTGGGTATGGATCATACGTATGATGAGAAGCCTGATGATGCTTTGGGTTTCATTCCTCCTGGTGATTTGTGGTGGAACGCCACTCTTGGCTATGGAGACCCGTAAGTAACTCTCTTCCCACCATGAAACAGTTTACTGATGACACTAGTGCTGGAGTTTACTATTCCTCCCTGAACGACATCATGGCTTTTGGTGATGCCATCTTGAGTTACAAACTCCTCAGCCCAGCACAAACCAGAAAATGGATGAAACCAGCTACCAGTACCTCATCAAGAGGTGTTCTTCTGGGTGAACCCTGGGAGATTCACCGCTCCAACAACGTCACAAAAGATGGTCGAATGATCGAATTCTATACCAAAGCTGGTGATATCACCACCTACCACTCACTGATGATCCTGGTCCCAGACTACAATATTACCATCACCCTCTTCGACGCTGGTCCAATCAACGAGATTGGCGGCGCGAACCTTCAACAGTGGTTTTCAAACATTGTCCAAGAACTCCTCCCTGCTCTTGAACAAGCTGGCAAGGACGAAGCAGAGAAGAAGTACGGTGGTACATACTCTGACGCTGAGACTGAATCTTCTATTACCCTCTCCGTGGACGATGAACCAGGTTTCAAAGTGACAAACTGGACAGCCAACGGCGTTGATATCGCAAAAACATACTTGAGTTTCGCCCTGCCACCACAGTTTCCCACTCCAGAAGGACTCATTCGTTTCCGGTTATACCCTACAGGTCTCAAGACTGACACAGAAACTTCATGGCGTGTGTCGGCTACCGCTGGTACAGAGGAAGACGTAGCTGAGGCAGATTCTATCTTTGCCTGGCCTGATGCCAGCTGTGTTACCTGGGCATCGATGGATAGAATTGTTTACCAACTTTTGGCACAGGATCATTTCGTGTTTACAGAGTCTGGAAAGGGTAGTGAAAGGCGGGCTGAACAGCTTGAACTCGTTGGGTATAGGGTTAACTTGACAAGGGAGGATTGAGTGGATTATCGTCATGGATCTGAGTCAATTCCTGTAGTAAGAAATATCAATGGGAATATCGTAAGTCCATCAATGAGATATTCGGAGCAATATTGGGGATATCCATGTCTCGGGGTAACAAGAAACTTGACTCGGTCGTATAAGAGACGAAATAAATCACTCATTTGGGTGCTTATCAGAGTGGTAGACTGACCCAGTATTTCTCACCCCAGACTCGAATCCTAGTTACCTCCGCAGCACTAAATTAGTGCAAGATAGCGCTGAACCCCGCACGATAGCGAGCTTCCTTCTGCGCTGATCTCACAAACTCCTTCCTAATTGAGTCTACTCAAGCGGAGTCGTTCAGACCTTCTCAACGTTGGCCGATAAACCATCTCCATCTTCCTTGCGGCTCTAAAAGTGAGGACCGGTAAACTCTCCGACGTCGCTTCTATAAAGATCATCATTTGCCTCACTTTCAATATTCTTTACCCTCATCGTTGGCTTATCAGGAGTATTCATCATGAGATCTACATCACTAGCACTGCTGTCTTTGGTGGCGGGCGTCCAGTCTCTGGCTGTCAGACGAGATGATACCGAAGAACATCATCTCAAAATCCCTGGCTTGCCTCTCCCAAATGCCACAAAAGCATACTGGCAAGACCCTCCTCACCGTATCGCCAACCATCGCACAACAAAAGACCTACCCACATCCCAAGTCTTTGACTATGTGATCATCGGCTCAGGCATCTCGGGCGCCGCCACAGCGCACAAGTTACTAGACAGAGATCCCGATCTGTCTATCCTCATGATCGAAGCCCGAACCGCAGCATCTGGCGCAACAGGCCGTAACGGCGGTCACTGCAAAGCCGGCAATTACAACGGTGTGAAGAAGTGGGTAGAGGAATACGGCGAGGATGATGCGTTGAGGATCAGCAACATGGAGCAGGACTGCGTTAATGATGTGCGGGAGTTTGTCAAGTCGCATAATGTCTCAAGTGACTTTACCGATGTTGAGACTGCGAGTCTTTACTGGACCAAGGACGCTTTTGACACGGCTGTCAAGAACATTGAGTTTCAGCATGCGCTGGAGAAGAAGAGACCGAATGACGTTCCTGACAACAAGAGGACTATCATGAAGGGTCAAGAAGCGCGGGATTATTGGCAGTGGCCTGAGATTGTCGGTGCTGTGACTTTTAAAGCCCACACCCAGAATCCCTACCTTACTGTCTGCGCTATGCTCGAGTACAGTCTTGACAAGGGCCTGAACTTGCAGACCAACACCATGGCTCTCAACCTCAAGCAACTCGGCAAGACCAAGAGCGGAGCTAAATGGGAAGTCAAGACGAACCGTGGCACCGTCAAGAGCAAGAACGTCGTTCTCGCAACCAACGGCTTCACAAACGCTCTTCACCCAGGTATCGCCAGCACAAACTTCACCATGCCCGTTAGAAACCAAGTCGCTGCCGTTACACCCGCGAACAACGACACCGACAGCAAGGTCTTTCAGCGAAGCAACAGCTTAGGTGACCTCCACAGCGGAAACGTCTACATCGCTGCTCGACCCCCAGGATCCAAAGACGCAGGAAGTGTCGTTATCGGCGGCTCAACACAGATGTCTCCTACGCGAGAGCGCTGGATCTCAGATGATACATCCATCAACGACCAAATCGCCTTGGTTCTACACGGCGCTGCACGTACCGTATACGGATACAAGAACTGGGGCGAATCCACGACTGTTATCCAGGACTGGGTTGGTATTGTCTGCGAGACACCTGATGAGTTCCCCTTGGTTGGTGACGTCCCAGCTGAGGATGGTCTCTGGGCTATCGTCTGTATGAATGGTCATGGTATGGCTTGGGCTTATCGTAGTGCTGAGGCGCTTGTTGACATGATGACTACTGGAAAGACGCCCAAGTGGTTTCCTGAGCAGTTCAAGGCTCAGCGTGCTTGGGAGAGCAACGGTTATGATGAGTTGTAAGACTAATGTCTGTATATATGTAAATATTTAGTGTATAAATTCAATATCTGGATTGGATATAAAGTTCGCTCATATGGTGGTCAACTCAAAATTTTAATATGAAGGTGGATGACTGGGTTTCAGGATTAAGATTATTTGTCCAACTCTTACTCATGATATCTCAAACTTAGAGGCATGTTATACTATGATTAGTCCCCTCCACTCCTACATAGGCGCATTCATATCAAAGCTCATATCATAGTTGAAAAAGAAATCGCCTGGCAAATCAGGAAAGAAATTATCAACCCCCAATATCCCAGCATCGACACTCTGATCCATCCCAACTCCCAACGGCAGCCCCATATCCACAGGAACATCCGGCTTCAGCGTCTGCGCCATCCTCTCCAATCCACTTGTCATCAAATTTGCCAAATGCCACTTCCCAGCAGGTTGTGACCGAAACTGCTGAACCAAACCAGTGATCAAATCATAAACCTTATCGCGTTCGATAAGATCGTGGTATTTCGTGGCTACTTTCGTGAGAAACATGGATGCGAAGGCTGTCATTGAGTGAACGTATGATGGCATGCCGACTATACCGGAGGTGATGTCGGGATCGTTGAGGAATTTGTCGATGATTGTTGTCGCTGCTTTGATGCCATTCAGAGCACAGTCCAGAAAGTAATGGGGGATATGGTCGTCTTTGGATATGCCCCGGAATACGTGTGAGTATAGATATAGTTGGGCGAAATTATAATGGAGGATGATTCCTTTTCGTGGGAAACCGCCAATGCCGGGCCATTGCTCTGAAAGTCGTCAGTCAACAAAATCCCCAGCAATACTTCCATCCGACATACCTTGTACTTGATCGGTCCAAAACGCAAACCATTGATCAAGTTGTATCCTAAAATGAGAGATATGATTCAAGTGCAGCCGTGGGATTGGTTTTCCTTTGTTCCCGCTGAACAGCTCCCTGATACTCCGCAGGATACTGACAACAGTAGCTTGACTCAAAAGGCGTCTATCTTCCTCATTCGAAACGGCGGAGTGCAGAAAGTCTATAGCTCCCTGTGTAGAAGCATCTTCTTGCACTATGGACGGCCTTCCATACTGCGTCGCAAGCTGTTGGTCACACACGCAAAGGATATACCAAATTCTTGCACACTCAGCATCTTCAGTGCTAGATTTCTCGATAGCTCTGTCGTAACTGTTGTGTAGGTCGAATTCTGCTGCCCGTCGTATAGCGTGGCCTGATAACATCCACGATAAATCGCTTAGCCAGTAACAGCCGATGCAGAGAGCGCGTAAATAGTCTCTGCTTAGTCGTCTTTCGAATATCGATGTCTCGAAGAGTCTTTTGAATTCGGAGGTACAGATAGGATACAGATGGTCGGCAGTAGAATCGTGTAGCGCAGCGACTGTCAGTACTGCCACGAGGAGAAATTGACTTTTTTGCCGTAATTCTTGCATAGATTCATAGGGACAGCCAATAAGGTAGATGTAAGGATCCAAGCGTTTTCTGTAAAATTCAAACAGTCTTTCTGCGTCGGATAATGAAATTAGTCGTCTCGTAATGACATCGTCAATGCCTTGATTTTGTTGGGAATCGATATCATCTGGTGATCGAAGAGCGCGTAGTTTCGTGAGTGTATAGAGTGAGTGGATGGGAGCATATGGCAAGTCATCGTCTTCTGGTAGTGGTTTCGGTGAAGTATCGCGAGATGGGACGTGATGGTCTTTGTTTGGTTGGCTTGGTGATTCGTCTTTCGACACTTCTGTTGTTGCAAAGGAGGAGCGTAGAGGGGGAAGTTCCAGGTCGAGTTTGCCAGCAACCTGCTTTAGGAAATTGTGCATCTGCTCGAGATCTTGTGCCACATCCTGTGATAACCTGGGAATGTGTAAGTCATATTGCTTTCATGGGTTTCTGTTGGCTGGACACGTACTGAGACTTTTCGTCTAGGATAGTTTGCAGACTCTTCCCCAAGACACAACACAAGCCCTTCTCGGCACAGCGCCTACAAGGCGGACCATTCTCATCAATTAGACATTTGATCTATCAACAGTCAATATTTCCATGGTTACTGCATGAGAATCAAACATACCTTTTGTCTCCGACATGCCGTACAAGCTTTGACTTTTCTCGAAATCAATGGCGGAAACTGCTGTTCTCCATTCTCCGCTTCAGACCAGCTTCGTTTCGACATGCCGCAGTATGAGTTGGATGTAATGTTTATATATGGACCGCGTCTGGTTGGTGGAGAAGACGAAATCCACATGAGGTTAGGTATGTCGGTAGTAAAGGCGGGGTTTTAATAATCCGGGGCACCTTCCGACCGAGACTTGACGGTATTCCCGATCTAGCCGGTGCCGACAATGTCGGACCCTCGAAAGAATCCCCACTGGTTCATGCATGTTGGGTGACAGAAGAATTGTCCTCCAAGGCTTAGGCTACCATAATAAAGTAGCCTAATTGCCAGTCTAAGCTGACATAAAGTGAGTAAATGATTTCGTCTCTTATGCCTCTCGGGGCTAGGCCTTCTGATACCCTGCGGATAACCTACGTACTTCATTGCATCACGCAGCGTAGTTCATCGGTTTCTTTATTCTTGTGTGTCGATTTGAATTGCTAAAACACTTGCTAGTCTATTGCTCCTCTAGTGTGCTCGCATTGGGTCATCTGAGTACCAGGCCGTAGATGTTAATCCCGAAAGCCCCTTGTTCCGTAATTGGCGAGGTGGGTAGCCATCGCCTGTGGCAGGCCTTTCTGGAACTCTGCATTTTGCGCATCCAGATCCTCCCCTGTAACAGAATGCATCATCATGCCAATATGGAAGGCTCTCACCCCGTCTGCCGTGGGTATCTCGTTCCAGTTGGACGCGTCGTAAGTGACGCGAATGTTGATCTTTGACAGGCGTAGGGGGGCTGTCCATCCTGTCAGATAACGGAAGTTCCTCCATGGCCGACAAAAATGGATCTCGACATTGAGGGAAGTCGGCAGGGACAGGATCTGGGCTACCTAAGCCCTGAGGTGCTCGTCAGGCTTATCCCACATACCATGAGCAGCGTCTACCGGTACGTATTCATTGAATTTGACTCCTTGCGGGAATGTATCGTGGTGGGAAATGCTGGTCTTGATATGAAGACAAGGAACTTGCGCTGAGTCAAGATTGAAGTGCGAGCGAATGAACTGCGAGAATACCTTCAAAGACTCGCTTGACGTGAAAGTCAACACTACTCGTTTGAAAACCTCGACTAGATATTCCTGACGCAGGCCAGAAATCGTGGTAATCGCGTGAGTGAGGTAGGGAGGAAGTCCAGTCCCGTCGATGGGACAAAGGAATCGACCAAGATGGTCCCGCTCGATGCCGGTGGATTCCATGGCCACCATGTAGTCGTAAATCTTCAGCCGAACCTTAGAGGATAAGGCGACATCTTCCAGCACTGACGGATCGACATTGTCGGCATCGGTAGGCGGTACACCAGGGTGTTTTGCGATAGCGGGAGTTGAATTCTGGCCCATACCAACATTGTCGGGCTCGTTGGTCTCGGGCTCGTTGGTCTCGGGCTCGTTGGTCTCGGGCTCGTTGGTCTCGGGCTCGTTGGTCTCGGGCTCGTTGGTCGCGTGCTCGTTGGGCGTCGCGGCCGTATTGTGTATGATTTTGAGCCTCTTACGAGGTGGCTAGAGAGCTATTAGCTTTCAAGGCTTGATACTGAGGTGAAATTAACCAACTTACCTTTTCCTTTGGTGGCATAGTCAGCCTCAGGTTTTGATGAATCGTAGTTGGTCTGAACGGTGGAAGAAGGAGGAGAGAATTAGGATTCACGTGTACTGGGGAGGTTTCTATACCTGCCTAAGAGTGGGACTAACTTTTATTCTGATTCAGAGCAACCCATAAGCGAATTCCTCTGATTCAGAGCCATTGATAATTACCTACCTAGGTATAGACGCTAACATCAATAGAAATGTCAAGTTGAACAATGGCCGACACTGCAGGAACTCGATCGCTAGCGTAGCTAACTTCTGCGCCCCCAGTGTTTGTCCATCTGGCATCATCGGGAGAAGTGCATAATATTCTTCCAAGTTCTGGTGCTAGATAAGCTTGTGACAGTCTCTATCTATCAACAAATCATGAGTTCCCCTGCAGATATCTTGGCTTATCAGGATCAAACCCAACAAGACAATTCACAGTTTCATTCCCCTCTCCACTATCATTAATCTGATCCCCCTTCGGTCCACGCCACATACCTGTCAACTTGATATATCCATCCATAGCATTATTCAAAGTATGTCCAATCTCCAACGCCTCCGCAGCCCTCGTGTGAGAGTAATAGGTCAACAGACTCTGCGCCGCCTCGCGTTCGCCCTGTTTGATCATGGTCGAAGCTGTCTTTTCAACCCAATTTTCAATCTGAGCACGAGATGCAGCTTCGAACTTTTCGTACATCTCTGTGACGATGGGATGGTACTTGTTGGGTTCGGAACACATGTAGTAAAGTACGCGCTTGAAAATGCGGCCGGCAAATTCGGAAGCTTCTTGGAGTTGATAGTCTGGATTAAGGAAACTGCTTGATGCGCCGGTGGTTAGGTAGCGATGTTCGCTGAACTCCGGTGGGATGGATTGAACACCGAGCCACCAGGGGACGAAGGGAGCGGCGACGGAGGTTGCCGGGGCGTTCCAGATTCGGAGCATATCTCGGTCAATTCCATCATGGAGACTAACGATTTGCCCGTACCCAGCCTCATCGTCAGCAATTCGAGGATCGCGAACTCGCTCCATCATCTTTGCTTCTGTAATGGGAACCATCTCGAGGGTGGCGTTTTCCAGAGCAGCTTGAGATATGAACTTGTATCCTCCATCACGGGCCTTGTATCGAGGATCCTGAGGACCGTAGACGTCGAAGATGTTGAAAGGTTTGCCAGAAGTCTCATTCCACCAACCTTGCTCAACAGCAAACGAGACAATATTGTCTGAGCCAGCATAGTCAGGGTCGTCTTTGAAATCGGTTGGAAAGTCTTCGATATATCCGGGGTAAAGAACCTTGACATCATTCGGTCCAAGACGCTGAGCAGCCCAAAGCTTCTGACCACCAGCCATTTCCCAAACGACCCAACCCTCATCCTTATCAGCGATGAGATGAGAGTTACCTCCATAGGTAGCTTCACCGTACTTGGCCATTAAATCTCCAATGATTTCAACGCCCTCACGAGCAGAGCTAGCTCTTTCCATAACAATGCGAGCAAAATCACTGTACTGGACGCCAGTTTGCGGATTGGGCGTCATCTCAAGAAGTTCATCACGATTATCTGCCCAGACATCACGAACAGTGACACCCTTTTCATTCAGACCGCCATTCGTCAATGGAGCAGGAAATCCTTCGAAATCGGAATATTGCATGCTCATGTACCGGAATGTGTGGTTCACTTGAGGAATTTGGAAAAGCTCGCCGGGAAAAGTAGCATCTTTGGTAACGCCGACGGTGATAGTCGAGTTTGGAGGATGGTCTCGAGCTGGGAAGAGTTGAAGCCAGTGGCTGGAGACTTCTTCGCCTGTGCCTCCTACTATAACGCTGCCGTCTTGGGTGAGGTTCTTGCCGACGTAGAAGGCATAGCTGGCTAATGCTGGGCAAGCCAGCCAAGTGGCCACGAGAGCAGCGTAGCCCAACATGACTCTTATTGAAATATGAATAGAGAGTCCGGAGAAAACAAACTGGGCTCAAAGGAAAAGAGCGCAAGTCAAGGATAGTGGCTTACAAGTGTTTATAGCTTCGAATGGTGCTCACGTGATCGTTGCTCAATTACTCAGTGAGGTTACATGAAGCCGATAGCAGCGTAAACTCTCCCCGCAAAGAACCTTGACTCGGTAAAGTATACCAGGTTAATACTAACATTAAAATCAAGCTAACGGCGAACGTTGAGTCTAGTGGGATTGGACTCTTATCTCCAATGAGGCATTTGCCTGGGAAAGCTTATCATCAAGATATTATCGGCGAACTTTGGTTGAGTTATTTACTACATACAGGTCTGGGGCCAAAGAATTAGGCGAAGTAATGCGAGAATAACTCTCCCCTTCCGTCCTACTCAATTGCACAGGGAACGAGATCACATAGAAGAGGATCCTCTCTTTTCCCTTTCTGGCAGTCGTGGACGACGTTCTCATAAGTTTCGCAGTGATGCCTTTATCTGACCCAATAACAAACAGAATCTTGACCCTAATCATTTAGCTGTTGATGCGTGTTTATCACTATTAGAGCTAAGTGGCTGATATCAGTTGAATATATGCTTATTCATAAAAGCAAGTACTCCGATAGTAACCATATATATGCCCAAAATCATATACGCCGCCCATCATTATTCGTTATCCTTGATCCTACAATCCTCTATGCAAAGACTGATTCAAGGACCTTTTCAAAATATGGAGATCGAGGTCGAGCTGGGGTGTTTTGGAAGGGCTTTGCTCGAACCGGCTCTCGATATTGGTTTGCGTTGATAAAAGACCGGCTTGCAACGGTAGCGCCTCCGACGGTCAAGATGACAGGCAGGACCCTGGATCTCATTAGTATGTAGAATGAATATCCTGAAAGAATATGCTTACTTGGGGGCGATGTGAGAGGAAGCAGTAGCAGGAAGCATTTTGTTGGTGTTTTGTTGTTGGTTGAAGATTGTAGTTGTAGTTGTAGACTTGGGAATATCCCTTGTATTGTAGTTGTAATTGTGTGATTGTCTTGATTGTCTTTTGTGAAGCTGATGATGAGACTGACATAGTGGGATGAACGAACATTATATAATAATTCATCAAACGCAATTTGTCGTGGTTTGCCTCATCGGGTATTCAGATCACACGTTTTGACTGCCGGTGGTTCGATCATGGTCGTTAGGTGTGCCGTGATAATGGCTGGGGCACCCATATCGGGCATTTTCGGCACCCCAGCCAGAACAAGGGTTCTGAAAGTCTGGAGAATTAGCGTCAAAATCAATGACATGAACTAAATAGCCTTCTGGAATATGATCAAGTTATCGCCGAAGAACATTCAATAACATCAAGGTATCTCAGTAAATAAAACGACAATTAAAATTATTCAATCAATCGCTCACAAATAAACTTCAACAAACAACGTGATGATCAGCCACGGCGCCCACCGAAGCTGGCAGTCTTGTGACAAGCACGTCTACGTCAGACTCAACCCCCAAACTCTCCCACGTAAACTTGCATCTCCGGAGCCCGGGATATTCTCGCCTCGTCCTTCCCCAGACCGGCGATGCATTTCCAATCCAACTTACGAGTCTGTCTTTACTGCGACGTCGAATCTTACAACTTCCCCGCGTTTACTATCTCATATCGCCTGATATTGGCAATCTTGGATGTTGCACAACTGTTGCAATTGGCTGATCTCTGTGCCGTCGAACTATACCGACTACTCCATCTGTCCAGTTTACCGTTCTGGTTCTTTACAAGTTCCGTACTGGTTTTACGTCTCCGTAACGAAACTGTTGTTTTGGATTGTTCTCGGTCTTATATCTAGGCGAGATCTGGATATCTTGTTCCGAAACGCGGTAGTCGTATGATCGGACGGCAATTGAGCACGATGTCTAATAAGCCGAAACGGATATCTTAAGATACATATAGTGCAATGGAGTACTTTACCCAGACACTTTAGCCTCAGAGGACACCCTGTATGGTATTAACAATACAATTGTGTCATGCCAATGGTATCCGAGGTTATCTTTAGTAGACAGAAGCTCCAGTCTTGACTTGCATTGGAATTCCTGCAGCCTCCATACCTTGACGTACTAGATCTACCAGGAGAAGATCGTTATCTGGGAGCGTTAGCATATCCTCCGTTCTGATTTGGTGCAAAACAAACCTCGGGGCCCAATAACTGAGACGGCGATTGGACATGGCTCTTCCCTTTTGGTCACAATGGACTCGTAAGTGATCTGGCCCACTGGAGTGAAGTGTTAGTGATATATTGACGCATGACCGGATAATAGATGTATACGAACCAATTGCCGTGACTTCAGGCGCTCCGGCGATGGGTGATATGTTGAGCGAGTCATAGCCACTCAACGGAGCGAAGGGACTAATGGCAACAGTTAGTCGCGGCTATAGTTCATGAGGAGCTTGGAATCCTTACGCTGGTATGCTATCCCTATAGTTTGGCTCTCCAACTCCAATTGGGAGTACCATGATAGTGAAGACGTTGCCATCTTTGATCAACACCTTTTCTAGAAGCCATTTCTGGTACGTCTCCGATCGCTTCCAATAGTAGTCGCGCTCCTCGGTGGTGATGCTTTTCGAAATATCCCTGTATCAAGGCATCAGTGTCTCTCCAAATAATGTGACTATCGGTCGATCTTTTACCATTGCCATTGCGTGAACCTGTTAACAAAAGGCAGTTTACCATGCTTGTCATGGTAGCCCTTTCTAAAAGGTTCCGTCGCTGTGTAAGAGTCGTGGTAATACGGATAAGTCCCAACCTGGAGCTAGTTAGCAATGGTCCAGATGGATCTGGCAGGTAGACGTACCAGTTCCAGGTATTTTGCTAGGTCGGCGTTGTCGTCACCATCTGGCAAGTCTTTTGCCCACTGGTCGGCCAGAGAAATCTTTGTTCTTTTGACCTTGAAGGCCTTCTCTAGGCCGTTAATAAACTTGTGTACGGCAGATGTTTGCGCTTCATTCAGGGTGGGAAGGTAATCCGACGGGTACAGAATTATTAAAGACACCTGAAATGTTACGTTAGGCTTCATAAAGTCAAGGGTTCGAAGGGGATTGGTATACATATGTGATCCGTGGACCCTGGAGTATTGAAAGGTCGATGTACCACGCTCTCATGAAGTCGAAGAATTTGGTAATGTCTCTTCCGAAGAAGACAGGCATGTCGAATTTACTCGAGAGAGTCAGTATTAAATTATATGAGACGATTTGATCCGCTTACTCGAAGTGGCCGATAACGCCAGCATTATTGGTCGTGCAGGCTGTCGGACGAATGGAAAAGCAGCCGCTGTGTTGCGCAGACATTCGACCAACGCCGTTGGCTGAGACTTGTTAGCAAACAGAAAGCCTTGGTTGATCGCTGGTAACAAACTGTCGGATCCGAAAGAGTAGTCAAGCCATTCGTATGATGCTACACTCGCTGAACTCGCGTGGCTACTGCCAGAGGGCCCTTGGTGCCCATCGCCACGGGGGTTGAATGGGGTCGAAAACTCAACACACCCCAAAGGCTCTTCGCGCATGTCCATAGCTTGCATCTTGACTTTGCCAACAATGATGGCGCCACCATCAATCATCTTCTGCACACAGGCTGCATGTTTCTCTGCTGGCGGATAAAGATTCTCCCATGCTCGATTGCATAGTGTGGTCTTGTGTCCTGCGACATCAAAGTTGTCTTTGAAAGCGATTCTAGCCCCTTCGAGGGGACGGTCCTTGGTTGGGTTGAAGTAGCAACGAGACGGAACGGCGACTCGGGCATCTATTCCACCCTGGGCATCGAGAATGGCCAGATCAGTGCAATCAAAGTTAGCCAACATGTCTAGTTATTGGGATAGCTTGAGGCGAGGTCACTCATCTTCCGGCGGCGTCTGGCGATGGCTTGAAAGTCTTCATGAAGCAGGCGTTGGAGTCGCGATACACTCTCCATGGCTGCCAGGCTGCTCCGTGGAGAAACACGTACGGTCCTCGTGCGACCTTTGGGAAAGGAGGACCATGAACAAAATACCAGTTTTTCGTTTTCCAGGCGCGAAGCTCGTTCCATACATCGGGCTCAATTTCGACATCTTCCGGCTTTGCCCCGTAGAAAATGATGTTGGCTAAAAAGGCTGGCTGAAATACATCATCCCGGTCAAGGATGGAACTTCGAAACTCTTGCAGAGCTGACTCGGAGATTGTACTTTTAGGTTGGATCTCGAAGAGTACACAAAGCTCGGGTTCGCCATCTCCTGGGTCATCGAAGTCAAGGCAGGTCTGGGTTCACCGATAGTCAGTAAAGACACTCTTCTGGGAAGACGATAAACATAACAAACATACCTGAGGATGTCGGATCAACAGGTAGTCAATCTTGCCCACTGTGATCGTTTTCTCCTCCCTCAGGCTCACTGTGTCGCGGGTAGCCATAGTAAATGGAGGTTGCTGAATGCGAGCCAAGTTGCTGCCAATTTGCCTCTCGTTCGGGAAAGAAAAATGGAGGGGGGAGAAAGATGAAAGAAAGCGAGGGCCTCTAGAGCAGGCAAGTATCAGGCAGCTAATAATGGTGAATCGAAACAACGTTGTGAAAGTGGGGATATTTGATAGCATGGAATTATTGAGGCTCTCCAACTTGCACCTGCCTCGTCACTGCCTGGCTCTTTACCACCTGCCGGCCGTCAACTTAGATTGGTTACTTCCAATTCGCTAACCACTACAATTTGGAAAGTTTTCATTGCAGAGACTATGCATGTTCAATGGAGCGCAGTTTTACTCTTTGTGCCTTGCTCATGGGAGCTTTGGTCGGCGTTCTCGTTAACATTTCAAATACCTATTATGGACTCCGAGCTGGCGTCGCAAACCAGATGTCGACCGTTTTGAGTCTGCTAGGTTTTGCAGGCTTCAAGGCCTTTTCAAGATGGACATCATATCCCCTCTCAGCGGAAGAAAATATCTCCCTGATCAGCGTTGCTACTGCAGCTGGAGTAATGCCAGTCACCGCCGGCTTCATCGGCATTATTCCTACCCTCAAGTATCTGTTCTAACAAACGGAGAATGGGCCCTTGACTCTCAACTGGCACGACCTTATCCCTTAGTCAATAGGTTTGTGCCTCTTTGGCCTAATCTTCGCCTCTTGGCATGGTGCAAAAGTCACTGCGCAGTTAGTCAAATCATTACATCGGTTGCCGCCCGATGACATGGTGAGACCATCTGACACCGCATCAACACCGGTACTTAGGAGGAGCCGGACCATGAACACCAAAGCTCCTCTCGGACGGAAGATCACCCACTTTTGGGATTTTCTCAATCAACCGAAGTAGAACCAGAAGTACAACCTTTTTTTGTAGGGTGATTTCACGGCTGGAGCATTGGTAAGTCGGCTGCTGGTCTACATTTGATGCATTATTGACATAATTTCAGACTATCTTCATGACATTTTACCGGTTCTTCATAGCCTTCCACTATTCGGAATCGATGCAACAAAAGCTTAGCTTTGGTCTATTGATCTTTCGCCTGGATTCATCGGCCAGGGCATAATTACAGGGCCAGTGATACTGTTGCATATGCTTGTCGGTACCATCGTCGGATGGGGTATTCTGTCTTCATTTGTCAAGAATAGGGGCTATGCTCCGGGTGATGTTGATGATTGGAAAAAGGGACCCTGAGGCTGAATCAGTTGGGTCAGTCTATCGGCCTTGTTTGCAGACGTCTTTGTGAGGCTCTCTTGCCTTCTTATCAGCCCTCTCTGGTATGCATGGGCTCGAAAGGGCCAGAAGCTCGCAGTCGTCGGCCAGCAACTTGAAACCTGTACCTCACCCTACTTCGACATACGATACCTTCGCTTCAACCAGACAGACGACCGCATCCCTTGGAAGCCCACCATAGATCAAGTCTTTCGTGTCCACCACTCTTTAAGCATCGGCTTCTTCGCGTCTATAGCTGTGTGTCTAATATCCGTGGCCTGGACCTTCGGCAGCATTAACCCGTGGCATACTCTTTTGTCGGTTTTACTATCGATACCCAAAGCGGTCGTACGGATCCGATCTCTGGCGGAGCCGGACTAAAACCCCAGAAGTGCCCTAGGTGCGTTGGTATCCAAGCAAGATTCATCCGCTAACACCACATTCAAGTGTCACAACTCGTCTTTGCCCAGATAATATCTTCATCAAACCCCAATGGAGTTGATCAACCTCGTCGCTGCTACCATTACTCAAAACTAGGATCAATTAAGCGCGCGATCTGCCATATGACTTAAGTCGGAAGCCCGATCGGCACGCATCCAGAAGCCCAAACTCTGGGACAAGTAATGGGTTCATTGATAGGAGCGTTATATCATGTGGCATTTGCAAATTCTTCACGACACGTAACCCAGTACCTGGTCCTGTCTTCCACAGACCTTCATCTTTCTTCGTTCTCAGCACGGCAAAATTATTGATGGGCCAACGATTCCCGACCGGATTTGCCCCGTTCGTTGTGGGAAATTCTATCATCTTTGTAGCACTGGCCGTCATCAAAATGAAATACGCCAACCAACGGTAGGACAAGTTTATCCCGAGTAGTATGGCATTCGCTACTGGTATTGTCCAAATTATAAACAGGTCCAGCATTATGCTGACAGGAACATAGGAATTTACAATACACCTTCTTTCACGATTACACGAGCCCCGGGTGGCCTTGTCTATTAGGTATATACAAGGAAGAATGGTGGCAGACAGGGTATTATCAGACCCGTTGCGAGTTGGTTGGTACTTGGAGAGTCGGTTATCAGCCTGATGACTCTTACACTGTTAACTGCATAACATCATCTGCCGGTTCGAGCTTATGGAAAAGGGTTGGTCGGGCGAGCATGAGAGGCAGCTTGGGCGGTCTCTTGGCGAGGTGAGGCTGAATTGGCGCGGGGTGGTAAGAGCGGTTACAAGCACAGCTGAAAATTCCAGTCACATCAATCACATCCATTTGCATTGCATACAGTACTGACTGGCGGCTAGGGAGTTTGAAAGGTGCTAGTGTTGCTTGACTGCATCACGCCACCAAATCTACCATCCATTATCAAGTCCAACTCCCCTCTCTCACACATTTTAAGCCTTCAATCACCCCTAGACAATAACGACGAGAGTGAACATGTCATCAGACCTTTTGATTGCGAGACGATATGGACAGGAA
This sequence comes from Fusarium irregulare, assembly GCA_027945245.1. Classification (NCBI taxonomy): domain Eukaryota; kingdom Fungi; phylum Ascomycota; class Sordariomycetes; order Hypocreales; family Nectriaceae; genus Fusarium; species Fusarium irregulare. Next base: position 1,915,619 of record JAPDHF010000007.1, read on the forward strand.
CACATCGCTGATAAGTTCTTTCAAAAATACGAGAGCGTGAAGTACGTCCGCCTTCAATGGCTCGATTACTCTGGAGTGCTTCGCACACGCATTATTACACTCGCCACAGCCAAGAAGGTGGCTTCGGGAAAGTTGCGATATTCTCTTGCTGAAAACTGCATTGTCATTCCGATTTCTACAGCACCTGCATGCTTTCCTGATGGAATTGAAGAGTGGATGCTGCTACCTGATTGGGATTCAGTGAGATTATGTGGTTATCGAGACACTGATGCCACAGTTCAATGTTTCCTAGCCCAGATGGGACTTGAAGATCCGTTTGCAAGATGTCCAAGACACCTTCTGTCTGGGGCTGTGGAAAAGCTCGAGAGCGGATCAGAAAGCCCTTGGGTGAGGTTTGAGATTGAATTTGTGTTACTCGACGAGAATCAAGTTGCTGCGCGATCGATGGACCAGACTGTGGGATACAGCATGACAGCTGGCTTGAGGACTAAGAATCTGGATGTCATGGAAGAGATTGTCAACGCACTGGATCTATCTGGCGTTGAAACTCATCATTTCCATATAGAAGGGCTTCACCAGTTCACGATTGCCCTTTCGTCACTCCCGCTAATGGAGGCTGTCGATAGTCTAATGGTGGCACAGGAGACAGTCCGGGCGATAACCCTACGTCACGGTCTTAGAGCGACACTGGCACCGAAGCCAATACTAAAGGGACCAAAGAATGGTCTCCATGCTTGTATGTCTTTCAGGCACATGACGGAAGAGCTCGGATGTGAATTCTTAGCAGGTACCCTGGCAAAGCTGCGTGCTCTCTGTGCATTCGGCTTGGCCAATTTCGATAGTTACGAAAGAGTCACCAGAGATTGTGCCGACGCATGGGCCACATTTGGTACTGGAAACAAAGACTTACCTATCAGGAAGGTCAACATACACAGCTGGGAATTTCGAGCACTTGATGCTACCGCAAACACCTACATTTTTATGGCTGTACTACTTTTCTCGGGTCTTAGTGGTCTGGGAGCCGAGCTCCAGTTGAACCCCCAAGACTACCAGATTTTGCCATCTATTCTGCCCTACAGGAAGGTTAAACGGCATTCAGGAGAGCCGGGGGTCACGGAGAGTATGCCGAGCGACCTGGCTGAGAGTTTGGCTGCGTTGAAGGAAGATAAGGATATCAAGAAGTGGGTTGGAAAGGAGTTGCTAACACAATATTTGCGCGTTAAGGAGAAGGAGGTGGAATACTTTGGCAAGATGACTGAAGAAGAAAGGAGATTGAAATTTACCAGTTATTTTTAAGGCAGGGAGAGCTAATGATTTTGTGTAGAGTTTTATCATTTCTGTTCTTGATTTTCAGTCAGCTAGGAATATAATCAACATGTCCTTTCTACCTTGATGATTCGCAGTGAACCCTCGGGCATCTAGACTGTCTGTCTGTCCCCTTATGCAAGATAATCCAGTATCCACGGAGCATGAGCTGTATGATACAGGTGTTCGAAGCCCAGATAGACGCACCAGTCGTTTTCTTTAGAACATATTGGCTACAGTAGCAGGGCTATAGCTGCAAAGAGCCTATCTGCACTGGAATACCGGCGCAGAACAAGCACAGTTGCTTCCGGGCGATAAACAAAGGAATAAAAAGAATTACTTGGCTGACAATAGCTGAGAAGAGCAAAAATGACAAGACTGGGATTCGAACCCAGGCCCCTTTCGAGACTGCGAATCGTTACTAGTTCGTATAGAACCTGAACACAGCGCCTTAGACCGCTCGGCCATCTTGCCTTGTGCATAAAGTTTACCAAAGTCGTATAACAGCCCCGGCTGGGATTCACGGTCGACGAAGCTTGGGTGTCTTCTGCAGAATCCCATCTTCTGTGTTTGGGGGATCCCAGTCTGTTGTGTGGGACTTCCTGCGTACGTGAACCCCAATTCTATGATTTGAGGTGTAACGATTTTTGTGGTTTGTTCTTTCAGTGCTCAACTCAACCACAAACCATGGCCCGAACCGTATGGTAAGACTACGCAGCTACATGTACAGAAATAATCATGATATGCATTATGTCCATGCTTCTATCACTATAGATGTACCTCAGAATACATCTTGCAATAAAAGACATTACTTTGTTAATCGTTTATCGAAGAAATGCTTGTCAGAGGTGTAGGGTGAGTTGTTCGGTGAAAAAACAGCCGAAGATCAGCCACGGCGAGCAACCCCACATTACTGGCCCGCCGCAAAGCCTTTAAATTTTGCGCGGATCGCGTTCCTTCTCTTTTCCTTTTCTTTTCTCTTTATGACCCTTCCATTCAAATAAATGTGAGTACCACCAACGCAAACGCATTTCCCAAGACCTATCGCTAACAGTTACCTTGCAGATGATGAGAACCGCGTGCTTAATATGATGCAGTGCCTCCTCTCCGGACCCAGAAACCCTCTGCCTTTCGGGGCAGCTTAAGTGGTTTCTGGGCGAGGTGAGGTTGGTACCATGAAATGGGCGTTCGACACACCGACCTTGTTTATCATCGGACGCGTTGAAAAAAAGCTCTGACTTATGAAGAATGGAAAGGGATTCTTGGTTCGTGCGACTGGGGCAACCTGGTAGCAGAAATTGAACTGTACCCGAAAGGTAAGAAAGTTTGCAATGGGGACCTGGGGGAGCGAGTTTCAAGTGAGACTACGCTGTCTTTATCTAGCAAAGAATTGATCGTTTTTTGTATGCAATTATCGAACCCTGTGCAATTTGAGTGACCGTGATTGCCTTTTGCCTAAATCTCGTATGGCCCGAGATGAAAGGACTGTTCGTGATACGTGAAGAACGAAAATGCCATGTCACAAGCATCCGAATGTGAACAAACAGCTGCAAACACCTCTCCTGTACCTGGTAATGCTTCCGAAAGTCTGCATGTCTAGACGCGACGAGAAAGAAAAAAACTGTCGGTCCCCAGATTTTCTCATCTCTCGTGGATATCACCATCTCCTTCAGTGGAGCGTCTTGGCGCATCAAGTCCCTTTGAAATGAAAGAATCCATGGTGACGACATTCGTAGCGTCCCCTGGAATTTAGTGGTAGTGCCCGCCAATATCGGAGTAGAGCACGTTTCCGGAGGACGGGAGTTTGGGGGATACCAGTGAAGAGGCCTCTGTAATCGTTCTTGGCGCAAGTACCTCCTTATCAACCATCTCCACCTTCTTGTCCTACAGCCCAACCCAACCTCCAAAGCTAGAGCCGTCCCTCCCAAAATCAACCAGAGTCAGGTCCAACCTGCCCGACCGCACGCCCCTCCCCTTGTCCTGCCACGCCCCAGAATCGTCCACGTCCCCCGGGCGCGGATACGGACGCACACTCGTCTCTCGGTCAATCTCTCTTTCTTCTTCAAGTCCCTCTCTTGCGCTGGACTTGAAGCCACACGACACGATTCGACTCGACAGCACAGGACACGACACGGCGACATCTTCATTACAGTCATCTCTATCGCCGCATCGATTCCCGAAACCCCGGCATCACTCCACCGCATCATTATTCGTTACAGTCCCCCGTTACTCGCTGCAACGTCCGTCGTCCGAACTTCTGTCATTTGTACAGTAAGCTTGATATAGATCCATTGAGCTCCAACTGCAGACAACATGTCGAGCTCGTTCGAAAAGTCCGTCAAGGGCGCAACCAAGATCAAGGTACGTGTATCTCTTGGCGGCGCGCCTGAGGAGCTCAGCAACCATCATATGAGCACAATTATTTCTGCGGATTGTAGCTTCGCTTACAGCTTGATGCTGACTCTTGACTGCTATAGAATGCTCCCCCAAAGACGAAATACATCGAGCATATTCTTGTCGCTACCCATTCCGGCGAAGCTGGTGTCGCCGAGGTCTTTCGCGCACTCACATACCGTCTCCGCGATTCGACATGGACTATCGTTTTCAAGAGTCTAATCACGGTGCACCTTATGATAAGAGAGGGTTCTCCAGATGTGACATTGGCCTTTCTCTCGACACACCGCAATGTACTGGCCATTAGCAGCTTTACAGATGGTGGGTTTTGGTCAAAGATACACGATTGCGGTGATTGACAAATTGGCAGCACAAATCCAAGGACGAAATATTCGACATTATGCTCAGTACCTAGCTGAACGAGCCCGCGCATACGAAAAGACAAAGACCGACTGGGTACGCGCTTCGGAGTCCAGACTTGAGAAGCTCTCGGTCGAGAAGGGCTTATTACGAGAGACGGAAATTGTGCAACACCAGCTCGAAGCCTTGTTAAAATGCGACGTGAGTCAATAAATCCGCTGCCCTTGAACCCGGCACTAATGAATTCCAGGTAATGGAGAGTGAGCCCGAAAACGAAATCACTATAACTGTTTTCCGACTGCTTGTCTTGGATCTTTTGGCGCTATTCCAAGTTCTTAACCAAGGGCTGATTAGTATTCTTGGTTGGTCTTGCCCCTCCCCCTCTTGTCTCAGCCTGCCGCATTGGCTAACGTTCCAATAGGTAACTTCTTCGAGATGTCAAAGGTGGATGCCGAGCGTGCTATGGCCATCTATCGGAAGTTCACGAAGCAGACCGATTACGTTGTCCAATATCTTAGCGTAGCGCGACAACACGAGCACCACACGAGAGTCGAAGTCCCCAAGTTGAAGCACGCTCCTGTTAACCTCGGACGTCAGCTAGAGGAATATCTACATGACCCTGATTTCGAGGTTCACCGAAGGCAGTATCTGGCCGAGCAGGACGTCAAGAAGATTGGTGGCTCGAGCTCGAAGCAAGGAGGTCTTACCAAGAAGAAGAGCAGCGATTTCCCAGCACCGGCATCGAACAACCCCTTTCCTCAAATGGGAGCCACCTCGACTGGCAACAACGCACCGGAATCGAAGCCTCAAGCCAACAAGGGTCCAGATCCGGATCTGATCGACTTCTTTGACTCTATCGAGCAAAACCAGACGCCCATGAACATGAACCCTCAACCCCAACCTCAACCACAGCCTTTCCAGCAACAGCCAACTGGCATGCAATTTCAGCAAAATGGTTTTGCCGCACAACCTACTGGTTTTGCGTCTAACAGTCCGTACCAGCAGCCGCAACAAACAGGCGGATTTATGCAGCAACCTCAAATTCAACTTCAACCAGATTTCACAGGAGCCGGATTTGGTGGATTCACACCCCAGCAACCAGGTTTCCAACAAAACTCACTCTCTCCAATTCCCCAAGATTCAATGGCCAATTTCACCAATGCCGTTCCTCAGCAACAACCTGCTCAGACTGGATCGCCTCAGGGTCTTCAACCTATGCAGACAGGAAGCACCAACCCCTTCCGTCAATCCATGCTTATGGCCCAGCAAACAGGTCTGCCATCGTCTAACACAGGAAACGTTAACCGTCAATCTACAAACCCGTTCGCCCGATCATCACCACAGCAAAACACTTCTCCTTTCGCTCAAAACTCTAACTCGCCTTTCCAAACACCCCCACCCCAGCAGCCACAGCAACAAGCAGCCCCTATGCAGGCGACACCGACCGGTACGAACCCCTTTGCTCGCAATGCCGCGGTGCAACCGGCAGCCCAGGAATCACGACCACAGACAGCCGGTGCTTCACTTGCTCCTCAAGCCACTGGCACTACCAACCCCTTCCGACAGAGCGCCTTTGTCAACCACAACACCGGCCAGGGTTGGCAAGCGAACCAGCAACCCGTCGGAGGTGGCTTCGATCAAATCCCAACTGTACCTGTATTCCCTCGACCAGCTCAGCAGGCACCGTGGCAACAATAAACTAAGACGAGTTTCTCAACACTATCAACAACATTCTTACAGCTTCCATCCACATATCCGCATCGCCGTTTCCAGCGCAACTTCTGTTTCCATTTCTGGCTGTACATCCTCCCTTTCCATATAGTAAGCGAGGCGTTTTCAGGGGGATGAGATCGAAAAGAGTATTACAAAGTGAAGGGATGATTAAATAATAGGCATATTCGGGGAGGACATAGTTTCCTGACGAAGACTGTCATTCGATCCTCTCCTGGTAGTTTTCTTTTGGAATAGTATAGTAGCAGTCATAAAATATTATTCTCAATATTAACTTCCTTCTATCGTGACGGTGTCAGAAGAATTGGCCGCCAAGAGCATAAGAGACGAAATGATTTAGTCGTTTTATGCCTGCTTAGATCAGAACTTAGGCCACTCTATATTGGCGTCCTGAGTCTTAGACCTCTTCTGTTACCCAGCTGTATCGGTATGGATCTGGACATCGTCTATTGCCCTGATTGTACCCATCTAATGAGCCATAATGTTCGTTGCAATTTTCCCAAACTCCCCGTAACGCCATAGCTATGCCCTTGAACCAAGAAAGTACACCTAAAAACCATCATCGACGTCCATTTTGCCCCCTGTATCTCCTGTTGCAGCTGCCTCTTTGGCACTCGCTGTAGAAACACTCTTCTCGACCTTCTCTTCATCCACAAACACTCCCAATCCCGAGAAACATTCGAACAAAGCTCTTGTGAGGAACTCATCAGGACTATAGCCACCAGCCTTGAAAGCTTCCTTTGTTCGTGTAATCTCGACCCACTCGTTCGAATATGTCGCCAATTTCTCAGGCGCAAGGTCGACACGCTGCGGCATGACGCGCACACCGCCGTAGGGATCGTAGGGCTTGTTATCCACCACAGGACCCTTCTTCTCTCGCAATCCACGGATCGAGAGGCCACTTCCAGCGCCGGCAGCCCCAAAAGCGGCGTCGCGCTTGTTCTGGCCTCGTTTCTTGAGCATGATCTTGTCCATCGCTTCGGTCGCACGGCCCATCTCGGCACTCTGTAGGGAATCGAGCATTTCTTCGCGGAAGCGTTTCGCGCTGGCTTTTTCGTCGAGTTCTTCTTGTCGTTCGAGGAGGCGTCGGCGGCGCGCTTCTTCTTCCTCTGCGGCGATGCGGCGTTGGCGAGCATCGTCTGATTCACGCGCTAGACGTCTGTTGCGCTCGATGTCGGCTTTGTGCTTAGCTTCCCACTCGGACAATTTGGCCTCCGCCTTTCGCTTCTTTTCGTCGTTTCCGTAGACAAGATCGCTGGTCAAGTCCTCGACCATTTCAAGGTACTCATTGTAGTCGTCTAATGTCTCAAACTCTTCTTCCGTTCTGTTGAAAACCGCCGCGACTCGCCTCCTGATATCGACCTCTCGCTCGACAGCCAGATCCGCGAAGAAGGCAGTTTTGAAGCCTCGCAGACGAAGGGTTTTGTGGCAGTTTGCGGTGGGACATTGGTTGGGACCGTCTTTGAAGATGCGCTCGACGCAGGTTTTGCACATGGGGTGGTAGCATTCCGGATTGATGCGAAACTCCATGTCGCGGTTAAAGTAGCGGGTTGTCTTACAGACGGGACATTGTTCCTGACCGGGTGATGTCGGTTTGATGTCTGCATTTTGGCGAAATGCAACGCCCGCGCGAGACATTTTGGCGGACTGCAAGAGTGTTGACGTGAAGATTGAGAGAAGGAAACGCTCTGTTGATGAACGTTAATAATCAGGTCGTGGTTATGTCAAATGCACGGCTGAAGGTACAGGGATAGAGGCTTGACGGCGACTACCCCATTGGTCAAAGCTTTGGGAGAGATCGCCCCACTTGAGTCTGCCCCTCCATTATTGTCAGCCTTCTCTCATACCCAACAGCTTCCATCCACTTCTGTCAGAACATATCACGACTGAACGACTCATCACAATGGCCGACAACGGTATGTCCAAACTATATTGATATGATAGTCTCTACAAAGAGAAGACTTCCACAGCTTCGCCTCCAAGCATGCTGACTCATGACAGAACCTACACCTGCTGAGACTGCCGCCGCCACGGCCCAGGAGGCCCAGGAGCAAGCTGCCCTGCCTTACAAGTGGACTCAGACCATCTCTGAGCTCAACGTCACTTTTGATGTGCCCGGAAACCTCAAGTCGAGGGATCTTGTCATTACTATCAAGAAGCAGAGCCTACAGGCGGGTATCAAAGGTCAGGATCCAATCATCCAGGTATGTACACAACAATCACTCTCCAAGCCATAATATCTTACAGATCTAACCCAACTCCAGGGCGATCTTCCTCACGCCGTCCACGTTGACGACTCCACCTGGACTCTGAGCACCAACTCAGATGGCACCAAGACTGTCGAGATCCACCTCGACAAGGTCAACAAGATGGAGTGGTGGGCTCACGTTGTCACTTCTGCCCCCAAGATCGACGTGACCAAGATCCAGCCCGACAACTCCAAGCTGTCCGACCTCGACGGTGAGACCCGTGGCATGGTCGAGAAGATGATGTTCGACCAGCAGCAGAAGGAGAAGGGTCTTCCCAGCTCTGACGAGCAGAAGAAGGCTGATATCCTCAAGAAGTTCCAGGAACAGCACCCTGAGATGGACTTTAGCAAGGCCAAGATCCAGTGAGCCGAGCAAGACTAAAAAAGTATATCATGACCTGGAGTTTATAAAAAAGACGTTTCGTTCGTTGCTGTCGTGGTGCTTTATCATCTGCCTTTTGTTTCCATAGCAATTGCTGCACGTTCAAGGAAGGCATTGAAGTTCTTGACCTGTTGGAGCATTCCGCCTGCGGAGCTCGCTGAGCTGGCTTCATCAGTAATGCGTGCCACAAGAAGTTCAAGGTTAGCCAAATCGGCCTTCTTCTCTTGGGCACGCGAAAGTTCAGGGGCATCTCGTCCCCGTTCTACCGCCATGTCTACATCGTGCATAATAGCAGAGGTATCGAGTCGGTGCTGTAGAGATTAGCCAAGTGCTGAGAGAATACCAATAGTAACTTGCCTTTGACTCTTTGGTATCTTCTTCATGCTTGATGCGCACTGCGTCCATTTTGAGTGCAACTTGTTCTCTCTCTGCCTTGAGCCGTAGAATCTCCTCTCGTAAAGACAGCTTCTCTCGTTGCACGATTCGGACTCGCTTTCGGAGCGTCTGCCAGTCATTCAGATGGATTACCTGCTGAAGCAATCGACCGTTGAGTTCCTCTTTATACGCCTCGAGGGCAAGAATCTTTATCCGACATTCCTTCTTCTTGTCCTTTTCTTCTGTAGTGTTAAGCGTCTCATAGAGTTTTGCGACCGTGCCATCAATGACTTCCAGGCAGACCTGCGAAAAGACGTCCACGACTGTTTCTCCATTCATTGTGAACGGAACATCCCCAGCGAGCTGATCTTCCTCCCCAGCATCTTTACCATATTTCTTAAAATTGACAAAACGCTGCACGGTAATTTCGATAGCTGATCCATCACTGACTCGACGGGCTTTCTCGGCTTCCTTCGCTTTGCGCACCTGTTTCGGCAGTGGCTTTTCACCCTTTCGCGATTTTATTTTAGTGGCCTTTGGCTTGGCCGCCGGTTGCCTCTGTGTCGCTGGACTGTCTGATGGTCGTCCACGGCGTCGCTTCGGTGCTCGCTCCTCTTCTTCAGCCTGTTCCTCGGGCTCTGCTTGTGGCGATTGGGATGCTGGGCTCCTTCGAGGGCTCCTTCGGGGGCTCCTTCGGGGACGTTTTTGACCAAGTACCTTGGCTGCTTCAATCGCATCAATTGCTTCTGCGACAGCTTCTTCCTCTTCTCGCGCATTCTCGTCTTCCATCGCAACGTCTTCTTCAACTGGTTCCGCCGTGATATTTGGTTCGTCTTCGCTTGGGGCGTCCTCTGTGAGCTCATCATCTGCGGGTGCCTCTGGTTGCTCTGGCTCATCACCATCCTGGCTAACTTCTGTGGCTCTCGAAGCTCTTCTATAGGACATTCTCGATCGAACTATCGTAGGACCCTCGCTTCGACGTACTTTGTTAGCGAGTGGCGACGAAGATGGAGGTGCATTGTCCTGTTCTGCAAGCGCAGCATGTATGCGTGTAGTCGAGGACAAAGCGTCGATCTGCATGTTTTGCGGTTCTTCAGGAGGACTTTGGACATCTTCGGTTCTGCGACTCGAAGGTCTAGCTTCCGATACGGAGCCATTCTCGTTCGGCAAAACAGGTAATTCGATCTCGGGTTCATTTTCTTCTGTCGCTTCGCTGGACTGCGCTGGGCTAGGTAGCTCCGGTTCAGGTTCGGGCTCCGGCTCAACTTCTGGTTCGGCTTCTGACTCGAGTTCTGGTTCAGGTTCTGGTTCTTCCACCGCATCGACGATGGGCTCTTCAATTTCCGCCTCAACTTCGCCTGAAGTATCCTGCGCGCCTTCTTCCTTAGATGTATCAGGCAAGTCGTAAGGATCATCAGATCTTATTCTCGGCGACCGTCTTCTCCCACTCCGTTGCGACGAAGGTGGCTCGTTCTCCAATCTCTTCCTCTTAGCAGAAGTATTCGCTGATGATGCTGGCGGTGCGGGTTTCGGTGCGGCGGGTGTCGAGCTGGCTATGTTAAGGCCAGCAATATCGAGATTGAAGTCGAGGTTAAAAGAGTCGTCCTGAATATTCGTGCGCCTGCAATCGCATTAGCGGTTTTACTCGTATTTGAGGTCGATTATTCGTACTGGGCACCTCGTAGACGCTCTTGCAGCCGCTGATCGCGGCCCTGCTGGCCTATTGCTGGTATTAGCCTTCGGTCTGGTGCATGTCGTTTGGGGGCTAGTAAGACATGCCTGTGGCCATGGCGGGGAATAATTGTGGTCAGTATCTAAAGGCGCATCAATACTCGCAGATTGGTGGTTGGTCAGAAGAATGCGCAGTCGTGGTGTTGTGGTTGAACTTTTTCGATGTGATGTTGATGAAGTAATGTTTGAGATGTTGCTAACGCGTGTGGGGAGACGCGTTCCGGAGTAGCGGGGCATCCAATTAAGCCATGACTATCATGACAACAATCATGTCTCTCATGAACATCTCAAATACTTGATTAAAAATTACAATTGCTCAATCGATTACTAGAAGGCATCAAAGATATGAAATTATTATTATAGAGCCGTGGAAAACATGTGATTCTTAGCAACCCGCCATTAAAGTAAACAAACTCAGTCCGCAGAAGAATTGGCCGTCATAAACATACCTAAGAGACGAAATAGTTTAGGCATCTTATGCCAATTTAGATAAGCATTTAGGCTACTTTATTTTGGTAGTCTAAGCCTTGGAAAATAATTCTTCTGTCAATCATCTGATCGTCAAAACCGCTGCCGTCCATTCTATAGGTACTTTTCCACTCTGTCGCTACCATGATACATGTCCTGCTCAACAAGACTAAACTGACTTCCAAAATCATGCTTTCCCATCATAAACCTTCCCTCAGTTCATAGGGAACCATTGCATCCTCTGTGTGTCGAATCGGTACCTAATCCCTGTTAGCCCAAGACTTGCACAAACCGAATACCTTGATGCATACCCATTATAGTCGGTCTTTAATACAGCTGCCTTGCCATATTCTGATTCAAGCATTTGTTGGTACCGATAGGGAACCTTGGCGGGAACACCTTCAAATGTAGTGTCGAGAAGTGGGAATATGTACTTGTCCTGATCGCAAGTTAGCACAAGCTCCTTCGAAACAGCTAAAGACATACCTTGAACTCATGATCGTTCTTGTCATACATGACTCCTTCGCCTTGTTTATGCCCAGGATCATATCGTGTAGCTGTAATGTCAATAAACAACCCATTCTGCATGTCAATCCAGCGAGCATCAATAACATTCTTCCAGTCATCCCTTCCACGATGCTTGAAGTGAGGATTTAACTCCAGCTGGAAATAACATCCGTCCGGACACCCATCGTACTGGTAGTAGTAGATGGTCATGTTGTGGTAGGCAGAAAGAAAGTACATGTCCGCTTCAGTCATAGAGACATCGGCATCCAAGTCCCAAGGCATAACCTGGTGGCTTGATTAGAAGATTTCACGACGTTGAACGTTGAGTTTCTCACCTTCTTTCCCCACCACCAACCGAGTAAGGAGCCATGCATTAGCCATGTTTGGACTCCTAGATCTCGCATTGTTGCTAGGTATGTCTGCATGAGGACCTTGATGCGTGCATTTTGGGCAGCTGGTTCAAGAGCCTCGTCAAAATACTTGCCGATATAGTGTAGATGGCCTCTTGGCGTTATCGTAAGTACATAAATGGGATATAATTTGCAGTGCAACACTTACTGAGCCTCATCTGGTAGTTGTTAATAAAAGATCGTCACTATCAAAGAAGATCAGGCTGATTGGTAACTTACGCCAGTATTTTCTTGGAGGATCGTCTCTTTTCGCTAGCTTCTTCTCAATCTTTTCCCCTTCAGGTACAGTTAAAGCGGTGGCACAGGCAAGCCAAAGCACGGCGCAGAAGGCCGATAGCCTCATCGTGAGATTGAATTGACTGATGATTGAGACAGTGGGTGTCGTCAGGTATAATCGTGAGGTGACGTGGACTGGATTGAGGATGTTTCGCCTGGATCCGCAGGGGCAGATCAAGGGAAGAGTTGTAGGAAGCACGTTGAGTTAGAGCGGCAGTGACATCCAACGGCTACGTCTAAGTCAAAGCTTTTGAATATTATTGAAGGCAAAGCTTGATAAAAGGATAGGAAAGAGAATCAGCAAGGCAATTGAGTCCAGTGTAAAGGCAAAGAAAGTTGAGTTCCGACGGCAGTTTCAGCGATTCATTGTACAAACATTCATCTAGTTGGTGGCCCATGCTACAGTCCCTACAGTACAACCCCTGATCTCACCACATCCCGTTAGATCCGCGTCACCAATGATACATGGACCATGGAAGAATGTTGAAACATCAAAAGTTCAATATTTTTATCTACAACTTCTAGGCAATAATATCTAGGTACCTTATTCTAGGCATGCATCTCTCTGAGGCGCAGCTGACCGGAAATGGTAACCGCCGTGGCTGAAATACCCCCGAGAGGTTGACGTTGACTTTCAGGTTCACCTAAGGCAAGGGACCAGCACCAGCACTGACGCAAGCTCCAGGCCCCCAGTTCCCCAGTTCCGAGGCGAAACGACTCCACCTCTTCCTCCCGTATCGCATCACCAATCCAAGCTAGAGCTGCCTAAGCTACCCCTACAACTGCACCACTCGACAACTTGTCTTCTTCATCTTTCCCTCCATCGCCATCACTTCTCAACCTCAAACTTGCTGCGGGCAAGTCACCAACCCGATAGCCTCCTCTCTATAGCTCACTCTTGAGCAACCCGCCCTTGACAATGGGCGCGTGGAACGTACGCTGCGACACAACCACTCCAAACATCAGCGACTGACTGACATTCTGTAGCTCTTCCGTGTTCTGGGCGACTTGTCCCACGCCCTCTCGAAATGCATCCTCATCTTCGCCATCCACAGAAACCGCAGCGCAGAGGGTGTCTCCCTTATTACGCAGGTGCTCTACGCTCTGGTCTTCTGCACCCGATACCTCGATCTGTTCAGGGAGAGTGTGCCGTGGAACATCGTCTTCAAGATCTTTTACATCCTCTCCTCGATTTACATCCTTGCTATTATGCAATGGATCTACCCTCGATCCCGCGAGCGTGAGATGTCTTGGAAGATCGGTGCCGTTATTCTTGGCGGCTCTTTCATTCTGTCGCCTATTGTCATGCTCATCTTTGAGAGTGCCGAGCATCGAGGTTTCCAGACTGTGCGTTATACAATCCCGTAAACCACTACAAAACTAACATCTTCCAGTGGATGTGGGTGTTTTCCCAAATCCTCGAATCCGTCTGCGTCCTCCCTCAGCTTCTTCTCCTGAGACAGACAACCGTCCCCACCGTTATCGACTCCTTCTACCTCGTCGCACTCGGCTCCTACCGCGCTCTTTACTGCATCAACTGGTTCATCCGCGAATTCGAAATGCACGGCCGAGGCCCCAACGTCATCTCCGTCATCTTTGGTGTCATCCAGACAGCTCTCTACATCGACTTTGCCTGGGTCTACTACACTCGCCAGCGCGTCAAGCTCCGTGGTGGTGGTATCGTTGATGCTGACGACATGAGCCGCAGCTGGCTTCTCCGCCGCATCTTCGGCAAGCGCTTCGTTAACGACGAAGACGATGATGAGGAGAGCGGTCCTGGTGGCTTTGACGATGACCAGGGTGGTAACAGGCGCGGGGCTCGTCCCAAGTGGGGAGCTCGTGGTATCTCAGTCAGCGCAGACGACGGCGTTCTCGAGCAGGAGCGACACAACCGCAACCACGACGAGTTCGGTGGCCCCGTTGACCCTGATGCTAAGATGCAGGATCCCGATGAGCTTGCGCGCGCGCTCGACGACGACGAAGACGAGAACACACCTCTACGACCCGGTCAAACAGAAGGTCAACCCAGCGGTCTCCAGGGCGGCGAGGGCTGGCGCGACTAAGCTGGGACGCTTATAAGCTCAGCCTATCATTTCCCTACAAGCTTTTACAGGATGAACTCGGACGGAGTATGACGGATTGTTTATTTGGAATGTCTTAAAGGTACGACTCGATTTGCCACATGGTGAAACGTTGAATGCGATGCACGGAATTGCGTTAGAAGAGATGGAACGGCCATGCTGGGCCATGATTTTTAGGTTAAGATATGTATACATAGCGGGGCTTTTTTACAGCAATCTCAATGAGATTCAATCCAATTCAGTCACTTAAAGTCATTGTGTCAATCACATTCGCGGTGCGAATCAAGAAGGGGTCGATGTGTGGATATCATTCAGGCAAACCTTGCCCATGAGCCCTTTCCTGCGCTCAACCAGTCCAGTCCAAAGCAAACAATCCCGTACACAATCGCCACCATGTCCTTAGGGACAAACAACTCCTTCCATCATTTGGCGCCATCTGACAAGGACAGCCAGTCCTGTCTTTTGCAACTCCATCAGCAGCATTCCACGCCGCGATAAACTCCTATAGAAACCAAAACAAAAGCTAAACCAAAAACGAACGAAGTAAATAATCATGTACTGGAACATAACGTCTTCAAACCATAGGGTATTTTCTTTTCTTAGACGAAGCGCTTCTCAAACTCGGTGAATAGCTTGGGGCTGATCTCATCGCTGCTCATGCCCTCAATCTCAACAAGCACACCCTTCTGGGCGTAGTGGTTCAGAACAGGCTCGCTTGTTTCGGTGAACTTCTTGTATCGAGCGCGGTAGACTTCTTCGGAATCATCGGGTCGCTGAATCAAGGGCTCGCCGGTGATATCGTCGAGTCCATGGACCTTTGGCGCATTAAAGCTGGTGTTGTAGACACGGCCGGAGGGTTCGTGGACCCAACGTCCGAGAATGCGCTCGAGAATTACAGAAACAGGAGTCTTGAGTGAGACGACAAGGTTGATGGGAATAAGCTTGTCGAGAGGTCCGGCCTGGGAGGCTGTTCTGGGGAAGCCGTCAAGGATGAAGGAAGCTGAGGGGTCGTTTGAGGCTTCGGATGGTCTGTGCCCGTCGAGGAAAGGTGCAGCGTTGATGAAAGATTCGACGCCAGCGTTGTTGTTGAAAGAGTGCTCGATTGCTGTTGCTTCGGATGAAAGGGTCATAACATCTGAACCATTCTTGGCAAGCCAGCCACGAGTCTTGAATTCGTTAGAAATAAGTCGTAGAATTAAATCGTCGGCCACAAGACCACCGGCCTTCATGGTGTTCTCAACCTTGATGCCTGTGGAAATTGTCAGCATTCGTCATGGAGGGGTTTGATCCAAAAACTTACCGAGTGGTGTCCTATCCTTGACATTTCGACGAAGAAGATCACCGGTACTAATTTGATTGAGTTGAGGGAAACGAGAGAGCAAGCGCTCGCTCTGGGTTCCTTTGCCAACGCCAGGCGCACCAAAGAGGATAACTCGAGCGGCCTTGTTCAGGTTCATTCTAGGCGACCTGTAACGATGAGGCCGTCGCGAGTAAAGGGCAATTGAAGAGCAA
Source organism: Fusarium irregulare (assembly GCA_027945245.1). Taxonomy (NCBI): domain Eukaryota; kingdom Fungi; phylum Ascomycota; class Sordariomycetes; order Hypocreales; family Nectriaceae; genus Fusarium; species Fusarium irregulare. The sequence continues at coordinate 1,931,399 of JAPDHF010000007.1, forward strand.
GCTTGGCGTAAGATTTAAGCTTGCTGCGTGATCAAAAGCGCTGGGTTTGAGTGGTGATGCGTCCAAATGTCGTTGCAATTTTAACGTTTCTTGTTGAGGTCAATGGTACGATGGTTCGGCGCTGGCGCGGGGAGTTGTTGAGCCAGTAAAACCGAAATCGGAGGGACGAGAATAATTATATAGGCGCTGGATTTTGAGGCGAAAAGATATAAGAAATAGAAGAGTTAATGGGAGAAGCGGTCGTTAGATTCGGACAGTATTATGAGAGAGAGAAAAGTGAAGGATGAGGAGGAGAGAGATGAGTTGAGGATGGGTTGGAAGGTTGGAAGTGGGGGGGCTTTAAGATAGGGCGACAGAAGGCGCAAAGATGGTGTTGGTGTTGAGAGTTCGAGGCGCAAGGGTGGTACTTGCCATCCCACTAATTGTTTGCTTGTTGAAGATGTACAGTCCCATGGACCACGGCGTTGAGATGGTTGTGGGACCGTGCGAAGCAGGAACGGTCGTCAGGGTGGGCACGGTAGTCGCTTCCGTGGCTTGCCGCTTGCATTTGGCCTTACACTTGGCCTTGGCTTCTATTGAGTCTGGAGAAGTCTAGATTCTTGCAGTATCACAATGAATTTACAGTTGTACAACATGACGACACCGAAACGGCCTCTGATGATGAGATTCCCTCACTGATGACTTCCTCTTCTTCACCGGGTCATTTCGGAGGCCGGGAAATGTGGCAGAGCAGCAGTGGTGACAACGGCATTTCGCCTTAAGTCCGGAATATCACAATAGGATCGGAAGAAATGTGCGAATATCCCGTTTCATTTCTGGCTGTCATCTTGTCGATCTGGGGAAAAGGTGCAGGCTCTTCTTGGCGCCGTCCATCCGCATCAATAACTTCCATATCCCCGTCCCTTTGCTCTTGGCATTAATTACTCTGAATCACAAGCTGATAGTACATCGACAGTCATGATATTGAAGAGGGTGTCGTCGAAACAAGTTGGCGTTATTCTTATTAACGGCATTCCAAGCACGTGCTACGATTACCAACCAGTCAAATTCGATTTCCAAGCACCCCGGATTTTCCAAATCCATGGCTGACGCTTGAGGAGAAGCACCTCGGCACGAGCAAAATGACGGTGCATACCCGTGGTCGTATCGGCCATAGGGTAGGACAAGATTCACTGATCAAGGTGGGCACGGCCGCGGTTATCATAGAGCCGTAACTTGCAATGGCGTCACTGCTGGCTTTCATTTATTGCGGATTCGATTGAAGTGTTATTCTTCAGCTATTTATGGTATTGATACTAGTCATAAATTCCCAAGAGATCCAGGAAGACGTTCTTGAGACTTCTTTGCCTTTGGTCTATGGATACGCCAAACCAGCAGTCTAAAACCCGTCACAAAAGGTAAATGACCGTTGATTTCGTCGCCCATGTTTTAGCAGTAGTGGCCTATATAAAGTAATGCGTACTTGTAGATTCTTCGTAAATAAATAGGTTTAATATATATACTATTATTGAGAAATTTATTATCTAAAGCAGTCGGAGCTTTTGAAGTTTCCAGTCTTTAAGTAAGGTGTTATGGTTTGGATCCATGGAATCATAATCGACCAGGGCAAGGCCCATGCGAATAAAACAATCCAATAGGCATCCTTGTTTACATTCAACCCGTCTCAATATCAGAGCGGTATGTCTTGAATCATGCATACCTGGTAAGTCGTTGCATGTTTCGACAAGTAGGAGAAAGATCTCAAACTCTTTTAACTTCTCGATGTGTGCGTTATCAAAGTCCGCATACCACATCTCGTCGTCTTGGACTTTCCCTTTGCCCTCCGGCTGACAGCGTAATCCCTTAGGTTTGTCTTCAATAGTGCGTCCAACTGGCCATACACGTCTCATTAGTCCGTGTGCGTCAATCCAGCCAGCCGTTACCGAAGAGAAGGAACCAGGATATTCGTGGTGACATACAACATCTAGGATTTCCAATTTGTTGCCACCAACTCCTTTATTGAAGGTTATAGGTCCATCGACGGCCGCCCAGCTCCACGACGGGGCTCGGTACACTGGTGGTGTAGATAACGGATTTGATCGGTGAGTCGCTCCCCTCCAGAGGAGTGCTCCTGGTAACTCTCCATCGTGACCTGTCAGCCCAACCATCGAGTTCCCACACCACCACAGTCCGGCAACATAGTCCCATTGTTGCTGTGTTGGGCACCAAATGCGCTTATATGCCCGGAATTCGACGGCCAGACCTGCCAGGGCAGAGAGCTTATCTGTGTCGCGGGTGAGTTGGCGTCTGCAGAATTCCTCGACAATGGCCACCCAAGATATGACTGGCCGAGCATTAGGGTCATTCCAGTATTCAAAGCTTTTGAACATTCTGGTCATCCCATTTGCCTCAACGGCTTTGTCGCTGGAGATCCGCCCAGTCTCAATTTGATTATCTATCAGCTTTGGTGGAGGTGCTCCGTTGCAATGTTGCCGTCCAAACACAACAAAGGGACCTTCGGGGGTGTCTGGAAATATCTCATAACACCTGCCTTGCAGGCACTCGAACATTGTCATAGTACTACCACAGTGTAAGAGACGCGGAGACAACACCCACTCCTGGAGGGTCCAGCCGCGTTGCATCCATGGGGTTTCTCGTTCATCTATCGGTGACCGATCGAACGTGGGCTCGCTCCAGCTTCTCATTGTCACAACCCCTTTAGTCCTTGAATGAGGATGGACCCAGTCCAAGCTGGAGCGGCCACCTACATCACGGACCAAAAACCCCTCAGAGCAGGAGGTTGTACTAGGTGTCGAAATCGTAAGGTTTGCAGAGCCGTAGATGCGTGCCATTGCTGCCGCCTCCCGGCTCCAATCCACCTCGTCGTCCTGGATGATACACAAGGCATCAACCCATAAGTATGGAATCTGTAAGGCGCGGCAGAGTCGGATGGCATCTGCCACAGTGGCAGGAAGATCAGACACACTGATGTGCTGCAGGTGGTCCTTGATATTGTGTTTATATGTGCAATATTGACCCCCATGACCCCAGCAATATGAAAGGCACGCATAGATTGCTCTCTCACCGGGGCTGGTATGAACAAGTTTTACACTCTGCGGTTCGTTGGAATTGATTTCGATTACACGTTTGGGAAGTTCTTTTGCTTCATTGTTCCTTGGACAGTGTTCATGCTGCTCTGAACAGGTCTGGAGCCAATGGGAAATTCGACTTATATGAGTTTCCGAGAGCAGATTCTCCTCAGGCAGGATCCCGCACTGTGTTGCAAACCGCTTCAGAGGATCGTCTTGAGATATCGGGCAAGTAGTTAGCTCCAGTAAATTGTAACGGGGTGAGAGTCTGCGTAGCCCCAAACGTGGGCACACCATGAGTGGATTTTGTTCTACTTACTGTGTTTGACAAGAACACGAATGGGTAGTGTATTAGGATTCTCGATAGCTGTTCTAGGCGAGCCTAACCAGCTGACGGACAAGAATGCCGGCAGAGCATCGCTCTTACTACTGTATTCCCCTGGCCGCCACTTAATTATGAGACGACTTCTTCCAAACATCAGCCTTAGAGATTCCAGGTCTGATTTTCTGTAGCGATTCGCTGCCGCGGGATGGCGGTCAACTACATAATCTTGCGCATTAGCCAGGAGTTGTATGAGATTCGTTTCCTGGCGGCGAGCATCTAATAAGATCCGTCGCTTTTCAGACTTAGTTTCGCACCTATCGTCATCAGCACGCGCCTCGCAGTCGTCTAATTTGAGTCCAGTGCAAAACAGTGAGCAGAGACCGCAGCCCGTCCTCGCTTTGGAAAAGAGAGCTGAAAGGTTACGATGGTGCAGATAGAAGACAGGATGTTCCTCGCCCCTAGCATCAGGCGTCCAGCACCATCCGACACCATTTTCACAGAGCCCGCGGCATGTATTACAAAGGCTGCTGCTAGAAAGAGTCGACGGACCAGATCCCATAGCAATCTTGTGTAGTGGCTATAAGATAATGCCCAATTAAGGTTTGACTGAAAAGATTGCAAGAGCTGTTTGGCTGTAGGAGTGTTGTTATTCGCAGTTACACTTTTCTCCGTTCGCGGTTACAATTCCCAATCAGGTAATAATGTCAAGCCTCGCTAAGCATGGAATATCAATAGCCCCCGCCGCCACAGCCCGCACAGAGAGCTCTGTAATGCGCTGTAATGCGGTACAATCTATAGCTGTTAATGCGCTGTAAATATACGCTTATTGTGCTGTAAAATGCTAGCTAAGGTGCGTTTTTTAACCTTCTTAATGGTCAAATAGCTAAGTGCAATTAATATCTTTTTAAGTGCTGTTATTTGTATGTAATTTTATATGTAAAGGAGGGAAGATTGCAAATGCGGAAAGGAATTTCTACTTAGTTATTATAACTGCAAATAGGGAAAAGTGTAACTACAAGTAATAACACTCTTGCAGATATAGCTAACACAGTATATTTCCTAGAAACAAGATGTACTCTAAGGTAACAATGTTTTAGTATTATATAAGAATACTGTTAAGTAATATATAATAATATATAGTCTAATAATACGCTAAAAAGTCCTAAACTTATCTGAAATAGCAAAAACCTAATGACTGATTTCGTCCCTTATACTCCGTATTTTTAGTAGCAATGGCCTATATAACGTAACGCGTACTTGGAGATTCGTCGTCATTCATATCTTTAAAGGAGGCATACACTTGTAAAGCGCCTTCAATACTCTGCACCAACCCAAAGAATATCGTCAAGACAAGAACAAGGACAGCTACCCAGAATGTGTACCTGTTGATCGGTATTAGCAGATGAAAATATGCATTGGGAAAGTTTGCTTACCATTGGACGCCATTCCGCCTATCATGCCACCATTGCGATAACGATTTCGGCTCCGCTTCGTCAAAGACCTGCTTCAAAACCACAAGACGATCATTCCAAAATCTGAACCTTTCAGTTTGCCGATGGTCTGTCTTTAATTGTCCACACTGGATGACTCGTCTATCAACGCCCTCGTGAGGCTGGTTGACGAACCAATGCCTGGTTTGCTCGTCTGAGGACGGGAAGAGGAGTGCCAACGTCTGCAACGTCTCATCCGCGAGACCTTTGGGTAGTAGAGAGTCGGTACTGCAACGACAAGTCAGCGGACTCACACATTGAGTGGCCGTGAAGGATTGCGAACCTCTGTTGTTGGGCACATAGGAACGAAGCATGATGAAAGATGTGCACACGCTGATCATCATCGATCAATCGGAGATGGTCGACCAAGTTATCAGTCCAAACGATTTCCAGGCCTGCGATACGGCACAGATTGCGCGCAGTAAAGATCTTCTCCATCTTCACATTCTCCTTGGCCTGAGCAGCTCCAGGATCAAAGTAGGCTGACACAAAGCTCTCCAGGGACCCATGACTCCAACGGAGATGACTTCTGCCCGAGAAGCCGTACGCGAAGCTGCTGAAGCTCATCATCAAAAGCAGACTGGCGGCCAAATCTATCGAGTTTTCAAGCATCTCGTCTTCATTTTCGTGGGGCGCTGTGAGTTTCCCTCGCAGCTCTTCCTTGATGTCATGACGCAGCATTCCGCTCTTGAGTTTGCGGATGCAGTCGACTACATCGCGGTGCGACCGCAGAGCCACGTATCGCCCTCCATTGTGAAGAGCCCTGGCGCATTCTTTGTTGTAGTATGTCCAAAAGGATTGTAGGTCCAAGTCCCTACTGTTGAGGTGTTGATCTTGATGCTGATAGGCCCAGTACTCGTTGGCTATTGTTGCTTTGGTCAGGTGCGGCAGCGGGAGATCCAGCAGACTCGAATCGAGCTCCGTCTTGTCTGTCATGATGGCAATTCTAGTCGTTTTCTGGTAAGTTTAGTTCACACGAAAGATCAGGCTCTGGGACGCTGACGGACTATAAGGCGGGCGAGGCAGCCAGCCCTCAGGGTATCATGATAATTGGCCCCCAAGAGCATAAGAGACGAAATAATTCGACCACCTTATGCTAGCTTAGGATAACATTTAGGCTGCTTTATTTCTGTAACCTAAGTCTTAGAGGACGATCCTTCTAACACCCACCCGCCAGCCCTGTCTGGTGCATCATGCATAAAGCTGCATCCCGCTGTAATTGGCGGATGCTACGCCGCATCAGCGACGAGCCTCTGTACACAGCCCCCAACTCAAGGCTGAATCCCATCCATCGTGTCGAGGGGCAATTCTCACTCGAGAAACCATATTCCTCATGGTTTCAGCAAGATATCATGAAATACATTGAGCCATGCCGCTGGAAATCGTAACGTCCCCTCTGCGATCCTGGGAGACTGGCATCGCCATACTCAGTGGCAGGTCCGCAACAAGACCTCTCGCATGGCCTGAACCAGAGCTGTCGGTCGGTCGCCACATAGGCAAGGTTGGCAAAGTCGGCAGCGAGCTATGCTGGGCGGCGAAAGGTCCAGCGAGAGACGCATTCGCGACTCTGGCTCCAAAGATCAAGGCCTATCTCGAGAAGTCAGTCGAACCAGTATCGAGCTGGGTAACATGGTCTATCTACATGTTTGGCAAGTCAGAAAAGACTGCCAGCCCAGCCATCCTGTTTTGCTGCGAAGTCGTCGCGCATCGCAAGCAGGTGAGAAGTGTAATTAAAGACAGCGGCATTCTCAACGAGTTTCCCGGTATCAAGACGGCCCATATGGCTCGACCGCCCGACTTCAATCAGCTCGTTCAGTTGGCAGACGAGTCATCCGATCATCGACCTGTCTTTGCGTCTCTTGCGAGTAACCCATGCGGGATGCCGTTGTTTGTTGAAACAAGTACGCTCAATGGAACTTGCAAACGGGCTACCGTCGGTGGCATCATCCAGCTGTCGGATAAATTCTACTACACCACAGCAGGTCATGTGCTCAACTCTGACACAGTCCCGAGCTACACGGAGGATGAAGTCAGCGACGATGAATTCGAGATTGATGACGATGACGACGAGGTGGACGAAGTGGACGAATTAGCATCGGGGGCTTGTGAGAAGAACTGGTTGGCACAAGCCAACGCCGGCATCATGAGCCCACGGTACGCAAGTTCGACGATCCAGCCACCACTTTCGCCGAGCATACAGGATATGCAAGCAACACGAGAGGAGCCACAAGGCAAGAGCTGTCGGGTTCTCGAAGAAGGACCTTCACCGAGCACGTTCCTTCCCCCACAACATCTCGGACACGTCTATCTATCCTCCTTCGACGAACCACCTTCTGGTCTCGACTACGCCCTGATCGAAGTGACTAAGCCCATTCACTGCACCGCGAACAAATTCGACCCTTCCTCCTTTTCTGCAAAGGGTGAAGCCACGATCCAGCATGTTGTCACAGACGGCCCCAAGGACGTCAAGATTCTGGCCTCCACCTCGAGAGGAACGCTTACAGGAGTCATGTCAGGCACTCTCCTGTACGCCCGCCTCCCTAACAGCAGTCTGTACCAGGACGTCTACAACGTCCTCCTGGACTCGCGGTTAGAAGCCGGTGATTGTGGCTCCTGGATCATTAACGCCGAGTCTGGGAACTTGTATGGACATATTGTAGCCGGGTCCCCGGATTCGGGTGCTGCAATTGTGATACCTTTTGCACGCATATTCGAAGACATTGAAGCACGAGTAAAGCGTCAACCTCGCCTACCCCTCACCGGGGCCGCATCGCATCATGAAGAGCTAGATCTTGCTGCGCATCTGCAACAAACAAAGCCCATTGCGGCATCCTCTTCTAAACCATCGGAGTACAGCCAAGAGTGGATGCACAACTTGAGAAGCCGATTTGAGAAACAGTGGCGGACCAAACTATTGGATGAACTGAAGCGATCAAGGATTACCCACCGAACTGCTATTGAACAAGCAGTTCCATTTACTGAGGATGAAACAACTCCGCCCTATAGTCCGCCCACGGATGAAGAGTCGGTTCCACAGTATACTGCAACTGACACTGGAAAAGCATTATTACTGCCACCCCAAAACCGGAGAAGAGTGCGGACACCGCTATACCCACAGCCTCCGAACGTAAACGATCGGGACTCCCAAAAATTCCGTAACCTTATGATATTCGTCTCGTTGATCCCAACGAAATACGAGAACACAGGATTACTCGACGAGGCTCTGACCAGCATCCCGTTAGACAGACTCTACATCGAAGCTGAAGAAGAAAGCATGATGTTGCAAGCAGAAGCAGAATCATTTGGTGATGGACGACAGCCTGAGTGGGGATACAGTGACTGCCTCATCCGGACAATGCTGCGATGGTTCAAAAGCTCTTTTTTCACTTGGGTAAACAATCCAGCATGTTCGATATGTTTGTCTCCAACTATTTCCATGGGGATGACTGCGCCAACCTTTGAAGAATCAGCTTGCGGGGCGCAGCGTGTCGAGCTTTACAGATGTTTAAAGGAAGACTGCCAAAATTACGAGCGATTCCCCCGATATGGGGACGTTTGGAAGCTCCTTCAAACCAGAAGAGGGCGAACCGGTGAATGGGCGAACTGCTTTACGATGTTCTGTCGGGCGCTGGGCGCCAGGGCCCGATGGGTATGGAACAGCGAGGACCATATGTGGACCGAGGTGTACTCGGAACATAAGAAGAGATGGGTTCACGTTGATCCATGCGAGGAAGCCTTTGATCTCCCAGATCTATACGCTCAAGGTAAGTCATTACACTGAAGCATTGCCTGATCTTTCAAGACGCAATACTGACATGTCGCGATTAGGCTGGAAGAAAAGAATTGGCTATGCTATAGCCTTCTCTATTGAGGGCGCTACGGATGTCACACGACGATATGCTCAGAATGCGGAACATGCAGCGGAGCGAAACCGCTGTCCAGAACCCGTCCTGCTGCATATCATGGATGAGATCAAGAACCTCCGTCGCCAAAATATGAGTAAAGAAGAAAAGGCCCGACTGGAAGAGGAGGACAGATGTGAACAGCGGGAACTTAACGCCCGTGTTGTTTCGAGTATCACCGCCGACTTGATGGCCACGGCATGGACTCGTGTTGAGGATTCTCCACAGAGACTTAAGACGCCGGGAGAGACGGCGAAACGCAGGAGTGGGAGAGTGGAAGAGGGACCTTTGGTTATCCCTTAGATTAACGAATGTTCAAGTGTGATCTATACCCAATTGCTTGTATGGGCTTTCCCATGACTTGTGACCTTTTAGTAGCAAATGGAAATAGAAATACAAGAATTGAAGCTGTAAGAGGAACTTGCTTGGGCTTCCTCCATTGTCAAGGACCCTGCTTCTCCAATCGGACAATGTAGGACACATAGTCAGTCTTCTATAACTTGGGCAATGGATTGAGTCGAGTCATTGAGGTATGGAGAAATGGGCCATGGATTAAAAGCTGCATGGAGTCCAATTGAGTACAGTAGTCTACGGATATGTGTCACTCGATTGGTGATGGTGTCGAGCATCGTCCCGATGTTGGCCAAGCCGACATCCGAGCTTAGTCTTCGGGTGAACAACGTCACCCCAATTAAGCTTAATTCATTTTCAAGCTTCTTTTTATGCAACAATTGACTACAATTGTGCGTTTCTTGATTTACTCACTTGTAAGTCTGCTTACTTTCCTGATTTGATGCTGACATGGTCAAATGTCCAATGAGATAGCGTCTACATGCAAGTAATTTACATACATACGAATATACTAAACAACGCAATTGTGAGTGAAGCAATTCATGAGAATGGGCAGACATAACATGCTTTTGAACGAGTCTCTTCTCAATTGCCGTGACCATTTCCCGAGGTTCAAATCGTGGGGTGTCGCATTGCATCCATGATCAGCGAATATAAACCCATCTTGATCGTAGCTGGAATAAGTTAGAGTGGCATCGGGATGTGGGCGGTGGATCGTCTCTAAGCCGACAACCTTTCTCCAACCTTAAGTCTACGCTTGGAACTACTGTTTAAGAGTATTTCCAGCAATAAGATTAGCAATGACTGATAATGTCTCCATTTGTTCCAGGTCTTGGCTGAAAGAACATCCACTACCAGTGGTACTCGTTACGTGATACTCATGGATAAGTCCACCCGGACAAGCGGTATGCCTCTGTTCACTTTCCATACACACTCGGGGTTTGGAGTCATGGAATTTGATAAAAAGGGCCGAAAACTTGTATAGCTCCCCGCATGTTTAAACGGTTTAGAGCATGCAGTCCCCAGATTATCCCCGCGTTATGGTCTGGTCATGCGATCCCTCATCCGTTTTAGTCACGTATTTCCGTCAAACCACCAGGTTTTACTCTCTTGGCATTGCAAAATCTTCTCTTTTTACGTACTTGACCTTCCGGTGTTTAGCCAGCATGTAGGCGAAGGTCCGTCGGGATGCATCGTCATTGGATCGGTGCTGAGATGAGGAACTTTTATGTCCCTGATATACTGGGTATTAAGAAAAGGTGACGTCCAAGGTTTAGGTGTCATTAATAAGTAGTCTAAGGACCTTGTCTAAGGTGGTCTAAGGTGGTCTAAGGTGGTCTAAGCTGACCTAAACTGTCCTAATTATTTTGTCTCTTAGACTAGGTCGGCCAACCTTCTGGTACCCCATTCGGCCAAGGGAATCACAACCCGTATACTACAACATTGAATCTCATGTTCAGAGTTCAGACTTAAGCAGGCAAGGATTATGACGGTCGGTCCGAATGAAGAGACTGATAATGGGATGAATTGCCTAACTAGACTAACACGATGAGATGCCAGACCTTGGACATGAGAGCTTGGCTCACGATCTCGAGTATATAACATGAAGTGATCGGCCATGTCATTGTACAGATCCAAGGACTCAATCATCTAGCCCTCACTCACATCATACTTCACAATGTGGTCCAGTCTTCTCCTCCTAGGAGGTGTCTCCATGAGCATCGCCAACCCAATTGCTCGACAAGAAGCCAATCCTCCCTACCGAAACAAGACTCTATGTATCGACAAACGTGTTGATGACTTGATGTCCCGCATGTCCCTCGAGGACAAGGCTGGTCAGATGTTCCATGCTCGTACCAACGTTGTCGACAACACCTTTGATGAGACCATTGAAGGATTCGTCACTGACAAACGCATTACTGCGTATGTTCTTAGTGGTGGTGTTAATGATGTTCGTGGTGTTGCGAACTGGTATAACAAGCTTCAGAGACTTGCTCTGAGCACACCTCTTGGTATCCCCATCACTATCTCTTCTGACCCTCAGCAGTAAGTTACACCTATCTTTTCAGATTTTACATGCTAATGGACATGTTTTAGTGGATGGACAGATGAGAATGCTGTTTCCGTGGTTGCTCAAGGCTTCTCTCGATGGACTGAGCCTCTTGGTCTCGCTGCTATTCGAGATCCCCAACTTGTCCGCCAATTCCACGATATTGCTCGAGAAGAGTATATTTCCGTCGGTATTAGACAGGCTCTGCATCCCCAAATCGACTTAGCTACTGAGCCTCGGTGGGGCCGCATCACGGGTACCATGGGTGAGGATGCCAACCTCACCAGCGCCCTCGTCGTTGAGGCTATCAAGGGTCTTCAAGGCGACAAGATCGGTCCTCACTCCGTTATTGCTACAACGAAGCACTTTCCAGGCGGAGGTGCTATGGAGAATGGAGAGGATTCTCATTTCCCTTGGGTAAGTCAAGTTCCTGGTGTTGTGGTCGATGTCTAACAACGAGCAGGGCAAAAACGCAACTTATCCCGGCGACAACCGCGAGTATCACCTGATCCCTTTCAGAGCTGCTATCGCTGCTGGAACTAGACAGATGATGCCCTACTACTCTCGTCCTATTAACACTTCATGGGAAGAGGTCGCATTCGGCTTCAACAAGGGCGTTGTTACCGACCTCCTCAAGGAGGAGATGGGCTACGAGGGCATCGTCGTTACCGATTGGGGTATCGTCACCACCCGATTCTGGGGTCTTGAGGAAGCGACTGAACTAGAGCGTGCTCGTCGTGTTATTGAAGCCGGATGTGACATCTTCGGTGGCGAGACCAAGCCCGAGCTCATCATCGAGCTCGTCAATAAGGGTCTTGTCTCAGAGTCTCGCATTGATGAGTCTGTCCGTAAACTGATGAAGGAAAAGTTCGAGCTCGGTCTCTTTGACAACCCTTTCGTCGACGTTGAAAGATCCGTTCGCATTGCTGGAAACGACTACTTTAGCCGTCTTGGAAACGAGACTCAGCGTCGCGCTTTTACTATGCTTACCAACAAGGACGATATCCTTCCTCTTCCTCTTGCTGCTCTTGACGCCAAGTTTTACGTTGAGGGTATGGAGGCAGAAGCTCTTGAACAGCGCAACCTCACTGTCGTCGACAACCCCGAGGATGCTGACTACGCTTTCCTCCGCCTTGCCTCACCTTTCAAGCCCACCACCGCCCCTGGTCTCCCTGCCATGATCAACAACGGCAGCATCGAATACAACTCTACCGAAAAGGCTCGCCAGGCCAAGATCTACGCGACTCTACCCACTATCGTAGACATTCGCCTTAACCGTGCCGCTGCGATTCCCGAGGTCGCCGAGAACGCTGCCGCTCTGTTTGCTAGCTACGGCAGCAGTCACGATGCCTTCCTCGATGTTATTTTCGGCACTGACGGTTGGGGTCCTGAGGGCCACTTGCCTTTTGGTCTGCCAGTTTCACAGGCTGCTGCTGATGCGCAGAAGGAGGATGTGGCTTTTGATGGAGAGCTATTGTTCAAGTATGGACATGGATTGCGGTATAAGGATGTTTGTGAGAGTTCATAGCTTGGGATGGATGAAATGTGAGATGATAATGATGTAGCTTGCCCTAGTGGGCTTGATAGACATGAATTGTTTTTGTATCACCGTGTTTGAAGACTGTTGTGAATTGAACATAGAGGTATCGCGTGTTTGCCGACGGGGTATTAGAAGACTTAGCTAAAGAGTCTAAGAGATGAAATGATTTAGATACATCTTTATGTTAGTTTAGACCAGTAGTTAGGATTCTTTTCTTAGTGCCCCGAAATCTTAGGAATGCCTCCTCCTACCCGGTAGCCCGTCTACATGAACCGTATATTGAACCATTATTCAACGTCATATTCTGACTTCAACACTTGAGACGACGTATGGACTGGTCTAGTTACTTTGTCTTTTATGATTTGAACAACCGATGCCATGGTATCAGAACTCGAAAGCGCCGCAGCAGCACCTCGTCCACCGACGGAGGTATGACTGAAAGTACTAAGGATGAGAAGATCGCTCCAACTGACGATACCGTCAATAACTCTGATACCATTAATACGTCTAATGCTCTCATCAATGATACTGGTGACGAGCACACAGCTAGGTTTGCTTCTTTACCCTAATGAGGCTGCATAGTCTTGATGTCTTAATCATGCCGTAGGTTGCAAGTCATACAAGGCGGAAATAGACATCACTTTCGATCCAAAATTGTGGCAACTAGGATGGTCTGCCTTGAACAGTGAGTTTCCTGGGTCTAGACCATGAGTGAGACGATGTGCGACATTTCTGCACTCAATTAATTGTCCAATTTCGAAACCAATCAAACAATAGGAGAAACAGTCTAAAGCGTCTGAACATTGTTTCACAATCTCCGAGGCGACTGGCCAATGCTGCTATGACAACTAAGCCCATGCCTGCAAGCAATCCCTTCTTAAATGAGGCCAGAAAATAAGTGAGAGACTTGCATCCATTGCAGAATCTCTCGGCAGAATAACCCGGGATTTCTAGAAAAATTGCTGTACAACCGCAAACACGTAGCGGGGATAACATCGGGCTTTAGCCATTGTTGAGACCAATTCTCCGAGCCACATTCACATGCAGGGGAGGGAAAAAAGAGAGTGTCAAGTCCCAACAAAAGGATACACTCGGCACTACCGGACATCACGTGATCGCAAATGCTTCTGTTTCTTCTAGATTCTGTTGACGCAAGCCCCCTGTCAATCGCAAGCAGAGCACAGGGATTGGATGCAATCAGTGTAAGCCCTGCCGGACTGACAGTTGTTCCGACCCGGATGCGGCGAACCCCGGTCAGCGGGAGACGGAGCTAGGATGAGTAGATGTACTTGACATCCATCCAATCCCATCACCACAAACCATCTACTATTCTTGTACTGTACACTACTACACCACACCCTTTCGCCATTAGCGGGCGACGCCTCTTCGCTTGGAGAATCTCAACTTTGCATCCAATTTTGTCCCTTCCTTCGTCTGTACAATCTGTTCTTTCGTTTCTACTCTACAACTCGACATCGATACACCCACCAACACCTTGCGCCGACATCAAGAAATTATACGCTACTATCGTATCCGCCACTTCTGAACCTTCATCCACTGTCCACCACAGCTCGCCATGAGCGCCTCCTCCAACGTCGCTCGTAGAGCGGTTGCCCGGAACCCCTTGATGGGAAATGGTGAGCACCGCCTTTTTCACCGATTCTTGTTGTCTTCTGTGCTAACCCACCGAAGCCCGGGCCCTCTCTCGAGGTGTTACTCCTGCCATTCTTGGTCGCCACGTCAGTCGACATGCCAAAGTCCCCGCCATCGCTCTATTGATCCCGCGGTCAATGAGTACCGATCATCACCGACCCGATCCCTCCAGCTCTGGCCCACCCCCGGGCTTCAATGCCGAGCAGGCTAAGAAGCCTCTCCCCAAGGATGCCAGCGGTTCCATGGTTGCCAAGAAGGAGGACAAGAAGCTTGAGAAGAATCCCAACGAGACCTCAGTCCTAAAGCCCACCGATGCTGCAGCCAGCTCCAAGGCTGGTACAGAACAAGTCGTCGGTACCAACGAGGGTGTGATGGAAAAGTCCGATGCTGCCCAAAAGGCCAAGGAGGAGAAGAAGCTCACTCTCTGGGAAAAGGTCAAGAAGGAGGCTCACCACTACTGGGATGGATCTAAGCTACTCGCTGCCGAGGTCAAGATCAGTTGGAGATTGGCCCTCAAGATGGCGGCCGGATACGAGCTCACCCGTCGTGAGAACAAGCAGCTACAGCGAACGGTCCAGGATCTCGGTCGATTAGTGCCTTTCTCCGTCTTCATCATCGTACCCCTGGGTGAGGCACTTCTACCTCTTGCCCTCAAGCTCTTCCCCAACATGCTCCCTAGCACATTCGAGGGACAAAAGTCAAAGGAGGCCAAGGCTACTCTCCTCCGATCAACACGTAAGGAGGTCAGCGAATTCTTGAGACAAACACTTGGCGAGGGTCTACCACTAAGCCAAGCAACAACACAAAAGGAGGAGTTCTCCAACTTCTTCCGCAAGGTGCGCGCAACCGGCGAGACACCTACCGCTCAGGATGTCATCAAGATCTGCAAGGCTTTCCGTGATGATCTTACCCTCGACAACCTATCACGACCCCAGCTTGTGTCCATGTGCAAGTACATGAACCTTAGCACCTTCGGAACCGACATGATGCTGCGATACCAGATCCGTCACCGCATGCGTCAAATCAAGCGCGACGACAAGGCCATTAGCTACGAGGGTGTTGACAGCTTGACCGTTTCTGAGCTCCAGGCTGCTTGTGCTGCCCGTGGTATCCGAACACACAGTGTCTCCCCTGCCCGTATGCGAGGCGACCTCCAGACTTGGCTCGACCTCCGTCTCAAGGAGGGCGTCCCCTCAACACTCCTTGTCCTGAGCAACGCTTACATGTACGGCCAAGGCTCCGGTGAGGGCCACAACCAGGTTGAGGCTCTTATTGGTGTCATGTCTGCTATTCCCGAGGAGCTGTACCACGAGATCGAGCTTGAGGTTCACAGCGCTGAGGGTGCTGCCACTAACAAGCAGCGACTCGAGGTTATCCGAGAGCAGCAAGAGCTCATTGAGGACGAGGCAGAGCAGGACCAGGCTAGTCAAAGCTCCGGTTTCGCCACTCCTCGTGACACAGATGATATTGACGAGAAAGAGGAGAGACTCGCTCAGGCTCAAGCTGAGGGTCTCGGAAAGAAGCAAGTTAGCGAGATGCTCGAGGCAGAGATTGAGTTGAACAAGGCCGCCGAGACTGCCAAGTCACTAGAGCAGGAGATCCAGGCCAGCTCCGGTTCGTCCAAGGAGCAGAAGTAGAGGGTGATTTGAGGAAGAAACTAGCCTTTTGGCTTTATGTACCATGACTTGGGAGTGTTGTTTCATATGTATGACTGTATGGGATGGTATGGCATCAAGGCGGGATGGGAAAGGCGCTGTATCAATAACTGGGCCCAGCATTGAGAGGACCAGTATTACTTGTTTGGGATAGACCACTCTCGAGGCTGGGAAGCAATAGATTCCACTGAATGATTTTATCTGTATATATAATTTTCTGCATTGAGCGTGAGCATTTTTGGTCTCAATTGGTGTGTCCTTGAACTGTGTTAAGTTAATTGATGCCTGTGAGACCCTTGGCTAAGCTGCGTCATCGTTTGCGGACGTAGATCTTGATAGAGGGGTACTTGAGGGGAGATCAAGAGTCGTCACTACAGCCACCATAAGTGAGAATTAGGAGTCAGTAGATACGCTGAGAGTTACTCAAGCTCAGAATAAAATTAAAAGTATTTTTCTGAAATTTTAAAGCATCTACACATCTGTCAATCTCCTTCCGTCTGTAAGCTTTCAAGCCCCTCTCTATCTACAAGTGGTCCCTGCGCCACATCTATCCCAGCTCCCCACGTCAACTTACCACTTCCACTCAACCTAGTCCTCCAAGCTTCAACTTCCGCCAACTCCGCCCACTTTCACTTACCTTGACCTCACGACTTCTCTCGACCTACAACGTTCGCAATCAATTACCCTCGCTATAACGTTGCGACTTGACAGATTGGTCTCGCGCTGACTGCAATGACGGCAATGGAACAACAACAAGATGACTTCTCAAACGTCTCGTGGAGCGAGCACGTCCACGATCAACAGGCTCGCGCTGTACCGCCCGCTGAAGAACCTGGGCATGATATGAATGCGCCTGGTACTGGTCTTGAAAGAGATGCTCCCTCGTTGGGCAATGAGAAGTTGGAGTGTACTGTCGATACGCCTATTAAGGAAAACGATGGCACCAAGGATGCCTTTGTCTCCTACCTCATCACCACAAACGTACGTCAACTCCGTCAGTGTTACATGCAGCGATGCTTACAATTATAGTCTACATTTTCCTCCTTCGCTCGCTCAACTACTACCGTCCGCCGCCGCTTCACAGACTTTGTCTTCCTCTACAAACAGCTTACTAAAGAATACCCCGCCGCCGCCGTCCCTCCTCTGCCCGATAAGCAGCGCATGGAGTACGTCCGTGGCGATCGCTTCGGCTCTGATTTTACCGCTCGCCGCGCCCATTCTCTGCAGCGCTTCCTGATCCGTCTATCCCTCCACCCTACGCTGCGCCGTGCCCCGATCCTGCACACTTTCCTCGAAAGCCCTGACTGGAACGCTACTATGCGCACTCGTGGTTCGCGCGTGAGCTCTGCTAGCGATCCTGGATCTGCGGGTGTGTTTGACAACTTTGCGGATACCTTTATCAACGCTTTTACGAAGCTGCATCGTCCGGATCGTCGCTTTTTGGAGGTCAAGGAGAAGAGTGATAAGCTTGATGATGATCTTGGACATATTGAAAAGGTTATCGCTCGGGTCGCTCGGCGTGAGACAGATTTGGAGGTGGATTTGCGTGACCTGGCAGAGCAGTTCCAGAAGCTCATCCCTCTTGAACCCCATGTTGAGCCTGCGGTTCACGGCTTTTCTGCATCCATCGAGGACACAGCGAGTCACCTGCGAAAATTAAAGGACATTACCGACCAAGACTACCTCGGATCTCTACGAGACATGCAAGCCTACTCCATCGCCCTCAAGAACCTCCTCAAGGCCCGCGAGCAAAAGCAGCTCGACTACGAACAACTTACCGAATACCTCAACAAGTCAACAACAGAGCGTGATACCCTCCAATCCGGCCACGGCGGCGGTTCCGGTGCAGGAAGCTTCCTCCGCGCCAAGATCGAAGACGTCCGCGGCGTAGACCACGAGCAAGCCCGCCGCGAACGCACCCGCAAGCTAGAGCTCCGCGTCGAAGAGCTCACCCACGAGGTGGAAAGCGCACGCAAGACGAGCGACATGTTTGACGACGAAGTAGTCAAGGAAGTAGCCGACTTTGAGCGCATCAAGAGGATCGAGATGAAGTCGCAGCTGGGTGGGCTTGCGGATGCGCATATTGAGTTTTATGGCGAAGTGGCGAGCATCTGGGAGAAGTATGTAGAGGAGATGGAAAAGGAGGGTATTACGAGCGCTTAGGTCAAGCAAGCGAGGGATTGAGGTTTATGGTAATGGCGTTATAGGATATGGCGTTTGGTATGGCAAAGATGAGATGAGATGGACGAGGGATGACTGATTAAGTAGCTAGCCTGAATAAACATTCCACGACTGTTTGACTGATCAACTGGAGGAGTGTGTACCATCAATGCAGTATTTAGGTTGTAAGGAATACTGGCTGTCAAACCTTGCGCGCAACCTATCGTCTCTTTTACACTTGCGGTTGCCCTGACTGATCGGAATCACTGCAATGAAATGTAACATAAATCTCGACATTTGAACCAAACGCCCATCCAAGATCTATTGACTAAAGACAATATACCAACATATTTCAAGTTATGAACTCCGCTGATCCATGCAAAAAGCACTCACGCAGTTTTCTGGCTTCACATCCAGGCTTGCTGTGCCTTGTTCAACCTCCATCTCAGCGTCTGCCACCAAGAGGTCTTCTTTCGTTTCTATCCTCGTCGGTGCTGTCGTCATCACTTTCACTATCGTCGCTATCATCACCAACAGCATAATGCTGAGTATCATCACCAGCAAGTCTGTCTCGCGATGGCTCACGGTTATCGCGGTAGTCCTCGAATGGCTCCTCGTCGCTACCCTCGGCAAAGGCATCATATAGCTCTCCACCACGGGTTCTGCGGGCCTTGTTGCCGGTAGTTTTCTCGCCTGCGTTGAGAGGAGCCTCTTCCTCGTCGATGAGCTCAAATTCGTAGGTGTTGTGGGAGCTGTTGCGGAGACGACGACGACGAGCGATCCAGAAGTATACACCTAAACCGATGCAGAAGGCTCCGATGAAACCGACGGCTCCGTAGATCCAGACCTGTGCCTTCTTTGAGGCGCCGAATGTTGGAAGCCAGGAAACCCAAGAAGATGAAGCTGTGGATGATTCCTCGGCAGAGCTTTGGGTGCTTGAGGGCTCTTCCTCCTCGGTATCGCTGGGTCGAGCAGGCTTGGTGGGCCGCTCAGGATGGTCGGAAGGGTGATCAATCAAGGTAGGCTTGGTAGCAGGAGGTGCTGTTGTTGTGGAAGCGAGGATTGAAGTAGTCGCCACGATTTTATCATGGTCGTCATCGTCGTTTGCGTTTGGCATAGGAAGTAGAGTTGCTTGGTCTGCGTCGATAGCCTCACCCCAAAGTTTCAAGCGCCAGTCGGTGAATTTGCCCTTGAACGAGTTCTTCTCGGTGTCTCGAACAATAATGGTCCACTTGCCAACACCAGACTCTCCCCTAAGGATTGTTAGAAAGGTCACATCAGAGAAACAAGAGATACATACCAGTGAGCGACACTCATAAAGGTCCAGTCGACGTATCCAGCCTCCTTGGCGTCACTCCTTCGAGCAACAGCAAGATGACTGACCACGTTGTCAGGGCTGATAAGATCGACACTCAGATCTCCACGTCGAGTGTGTTCAACGTTCATGGTGACAGTAACATGTTCCACGCGAGCCAAGTTGGACTGCTTGAGCATGTCCTTGGTGACATCAAGAGTAACAGTCAAGCCATCCCGACCCTCGGGAATCGCCTTCTTCACATGGATCCAAGGAGAAAAGTACCACGATTGAGGCTTGACCAACTCCCAATCCTTGGCTCTTTCAACCAGGGCCCATGAGTCGATCTTGCCGTATCCAAAGGTGTGACTGAACTTCTTGCCAATTGTGGTGTTCTGCTGGTTGGCCTCGTCGCCATCGATAGGAAGCGCGGTATCCATCGCAAGGTACTGGAGGTCTCTCCAAGTAAGATCAGGGCGGACCTGAAGGACGAGAGCAAAGATACCCGCAGCAAGAGGGGCGGCAGCAGATGTACCACCGTGGGCCTTGTAACAGCTGTTCTTTCCAACATCGGTTGTGTGCTGATTATGTTAGTCAAAGTTATTTGCATCTGGGACAAAGAACCTACAATAGCATCACCACTTCCACTGCTGTAAGTGACGACCAATTGAGCAGAGCATTCCTCGGAATAGTAAGGGTGAAGTCCAGTTCGGTCGACAGCTCCAACCGTGATACTGTAGATAGAGTTGGTGTATCCATCAAAGTTACAGTTATCACCCTGGCCGGCACCATTTCCACTGGCAAAAACGTAAATAGAACCCTTTCCACTGCGTCCCTTTTGAATCGCCTTTAGCATCGCTCGTCGAATGACAACATCAGGCGCTTCCATAGTCTGACCATCATCGGCAGGTCCCCATGAGCATGAGTAAATGTGGTTGTCGTCGTACTTGTACATGAGCGCTTCCGCTTCATCGGCGTCGCTGATCAGCTTGCTGAGAATACGCAGACCGGCGACCTTTGAGTCGTAGGCGACACCAACACCACAAACATCGTTTCGAGCAGCCGCGACCTCGCCAGCGCAGCGGGTACCATGTCGATCATCATCCAAGACAGGGGCGGGCTCGGCGTCGTTGTCGTTGAAATCCCAAGAGCCTTCGGCGAAGTAGTTGGGCTTGAGATCATCGCTGTTCATGTCGAGACCATCATCCACCACCGCCACAGTAACGTTCTTTCCAGTGATGCCTTCCAACCAGAGACCGGTCACATTAACGTCGTGACCGGGCTGCAGGGGGTTCAAAAGATGCCACTGTTCCTTGAAGATGGGATCCTGAATGTCCAGCTGTTTCATAATTGTTTCTTGATATGCGGCTAGATCTTGAGCTCTGGCATTGTGGCGGTCCCCTAGAAAAGGCAAACCTCTCGGACCTGAAGGGACGACGTCTCGCTTGAAAAGGTGTTGTCGTGCTTCTTGCTTCTTCGACAATAGAATTCCATCAAGAGGATCAGAGCCACCCAGGTCTCGTTTCCGCCTCTTACGCTCTGTAATATGTCTTGTAACTATATCGTGGTCGGCTTTAGAGGCACGAAAAACGTGGTGGTCGTCAAGCGCACCAAGCTGGCCCTCGTGAGCGAGTCCAAGTCGGTTGGCGACTTGGTCGGGGGTCGTTGCGCTATCGAGATGGAGGACATAATAATCGTTGGCCGCGTAGTCTCGTGTAGGTTTGGAGCCATGAGCCAAAGCCGTAAAGCTGGCCAGGCTCAACAGCGAAGCGATCTTCATGTTGATGCGAAGGACGGAACCCTTGCAGCGCAAAGGGAGGTGCGAGGAGGCGAGGAGCTAATTTAAAACATCCAGGGTCGACAAAGAACGAATCGATAACTGAAAAAGAGAAATCAGTTCCTGAAGCGAGAAAGCAAAGTTGGGCCGAAAGTCAAAGTGTCGGGGTTGCCACGCGAGCTTGAAGTGGGCTTAAGGAGATCAAGAATGCTACTGCGCTTGGTACGACCAACTTAATTGTCGGCGCAGGTCGCACAGCGGTATGCCAGGCGAAAACCGTTATAACCGTACCTATGAAGTTGAAGAGAATGAGGTTGCTTCGGGTGCGCGTGTTCAGAATGAAACTTTTGAGGAGTACAAGGTAGAAATGGCAAAGGAACAAAGAATTGGAGGCTTAGGCTTGCCGATGGTGATGTCGTGGCCTCGAATGGCTACAAGGCAGGTACCGCCAAAGTTCCTGACCAAAATAGGGGACCTGCACTGGAATTACTGGGGTGCACGGTCTAAGAAGGCTTTAACTGCGCCACAAAGTGGGTGAGGCCAGATGGTCAATGCGATAAGAGTTTCGATCATGTATTTTCGCTCTGGTATGGAGATGGATCGACAGGCAGAAAGACTGTAAAATATTGAACTTTAACAAGATTGCATTCCAAATATCTTCTTGTTACCTGGAATTGTATGATACCTAATTGTCTGATACCTATAATAGAGATACAGTCATCTGTTCAGACCCTTCTTCCCAGCCACAGCTCCGCCACTCCAGACAGATCTCAAACACTAAGAACCGAGAATAGACCAGATCTGGACCCGTGCCCAGCAATCTACGGCCTAGTCTGGACATCAATAAGCGG
This sequence comes from Fusarium irregulare, assembly GCA_027945245.1. Taxonomy (NCBI): domain Eukaryota; kingdom Fungi; phylum Ascomycota; class Sordariomycetes; order Hypocreales; family Nectriaceae; genus Fusarium; species Fusarium irregulare. The sequence goes on from JAPDHF010000007.1 coordinate 1,953,515, forward strand.
CTCAATAGTGGCACGGTCCTGAAACAAGAGGAGCAAGAGGAAGTTCCCGTTGAGTGTGTTTGCCAAGACAAGATTGCAATAATTATAAGCTTTTAAATTAATTCTAAACTCGCTCTAATAAATCTTCCTCCAGTCTACCGCTAAACGCCTTAAATCCATAAGATGGTACGTCTTCATCATTATGAGTCTTTATAGCGACTCCTCCTTGTGGATCTCAATACCGGGTGGTGCTCCTGTAAACGCCTTGCATTGCGCGTACACCACGAATTGCGCGCCCACAAGACCGCATGTCATGACGATACGAGGTCCAAGTCCAGTGAGAAGCAATCTCTTTGGTCCGAATTCTCGGGCAAGTTGGAACATGCGACTTGTTGCACCCTGACTCTTATCACCAGCGCCCTTGTTGATAGCGGACAAAAGGGTATCCGCAGGGTGAGAAAGTACAGCAGCTGCAGCACCGGCAGTGACACCCGAGGTCAACTCTACTCCTGTCAACTCGAGTTGTGTGAGTTTCTCCTTGCGCTCAGGACCCATGGCGCGGAAGATAACTTCGTTGACGGCTTCGTGAACGGAGAATTGACCAACAGCGAAAGGGATCTGCTTGAATAAGAGCGGCACGAAACCCGAGTAGAAGCCCTTGAAGCCCTCCTCGCGGGCCATTCTTGCGAAGCCTGAGAACAGGCCATCGGCGTATCCTTTTTGCGAAACGAGTCGAATACGTGTAGCTTCGAGCGGGCAGAGGAGAATATCAGCAAAGAACTCGGCCGATGCACTGGCAGTAAGATAAACGCCTGTTCGGTGGTCGACAGCCTTCTCGGGACCTCCAAGCATGGAGATGTACTTCTTCTTGAAGTATTCGTAGCCAGCGAACTTGGCACCGCCCTGGACGAGGTAACCGACAGCCGTAGGGCCAAAGCCTGTCAACAGCGCTGAAGCACCCTCCTTGGCGACGATACTACGACCGGCTGAGAGCATGTTGTATCCTTTCAAGGCATCGTCGACCTGAATTCGAGTCTTGACGACATCAATTGGCGTCACAGCCTGGGGATGTTAGTTTGCGATCATTCGCATGTGCACGCGACACTTACACCATGAGTGGACGTCGCAGCGAGGGCGCCTGCGCCAAAGAATTTGACATAATCGCTGAGAGTGAAATTGGGCACTTCCGACTGTTTGGCCGCCATTGTGAATCGTTGTGTACAGGAATTACTATTACTTTGTTTGGGTCAAGATGCGCGTTTGGGTGGTTTTATGTTTTACTTGGAGTTGATGACGTCGTTCCGTTAATACCGAGGCCTGCTCCTCAACCTTGATCTGGGAGGCCCGATTGTGCCGTCATCGGTCCGCTTTGACGTTTATTGGCGCTTTCTAGTTCCCTTTGAATAGATAGCATGATGATTGTTTAGTTTTTAGATGTCAGCTCTTCTTTCTTTGGTAGGATTTTCTAGCTTTGCTTTCGGACTGCCCGGGCTTTGCTACTTTGCTTGGCTGCCGTGAGACCCTGGATCGGGGGGCCGGAATGTAGTGGGGCTGCGATTCGGCACCGAGATATCGGCTTTTTGACGGAAGAGCGAAGTGACATCAGAGCTGAATGAGCTCGCTCGATTTCGCGGCCGAACATGTGCCATGCATGACCTAATATCGGATCCCTTGCCTCGGATTTTTCGAACCATGCTAACTCCTTATGGGGTTCAAGACTCATTATAGTGTTGCAGTAGATGTGCCCGATGATAACGATCAGGCAATCGATGCCGGTACTCCACTGTATTCCATCCCACAACGGAGGATAGTTGGCGAGGTAAGTGGCAGCAGCTTCTCCATTGCGCTTAAAGTCATACACTTATCGGACGTCGGAGGATTCCATTCTGGTTGGGTATCGTGTGGAAGAGTAGAGGTTTGTGTTCTAGAGGGAGGATCTTGCTTAAATGTCCGCAATTGCCGTTTCTATGTTCTCGTGGGTGATAGAAGATGTTTGGTCGAGGATGTTTGATGGAAGATGTTGCCAGGACAAGGAATTCGAGCTTTGGGTCAGGGTATACCTCGAAAAGGCAACAGGCAGCTGTCGATATTTGTGTCAATAACGTCGTAGAAACATTTCAGTCACTCTCATCGAGGAAAATGTCCAAGTAGCAATGTAGTAGTTGTATTGAATACTATCTGTAGTGTTGTCGGATTGCCCAAATGTACGTTCACTAGTGGGTTGTATCACTTAGACCGCCGCCCTCAAGAAAAGCTATCTTCGCATTTGCCTGGCACAACTGATTATAGAGTTCGGTGTTACTTTGTTGTACGTTCTGGAGCGTCGTAGCTTGATTTGTAAGGTTGTGCTCGAGTAAGGCGATGTTCCGGTGCAGTTGCTCGTTCTCATCAAGGAGCGCCTCTTTGGAAGGAGAAGAAGATTTGGCCTCTAGCGCTCGCACTCGTGTATCCAGTTCTGAAGTCACGGTTTTGTTGACTACACTGCTAGCCACCATCGGATGGAGTGCATCAAACTCAGTTCTGAGACGGTCTTGACCCCGTTCGAGACGATCCAAGCGATCTAGAAGCGGCTCGGCAGGAGGTGTCCAGAGACCAGAAGGAGAGCGCATGTAACGAGAGCTCAGCGCTTCGGACTCCATGCCTCCAAAGTTGGTAAAAATGTCGCGATACATTCGCCGCGACTGGTTAAGAGTCGGAGATAGGCTCAGATCATGGCCTTGAGAAGGGAGCTCTTCCATCGCTGACGAGTCCTCAGAGCCACTTGTTGCGGAGCCCCTGTTTTGTCTCTTGTGAGGCTTGTTGGTTCGATCAACCTCGCCAGATCGCTTTTGTGGTAAGCTCATGGTAGACAGATTCTTCGAAACGGTTGCAGGCTTGCTTGAGTGTGTAGTAAGCTTGGTGATGGGAAATGTTGGGTATCGGTGTTGTATTGTAAGCTTGCTGATGTTGGTGGTAACTTGAATCTGTTGAAGAAGAGTTGCAGGAGTGGGAAAGGCATCCATGGATGAGTACCTAGGTAGGCAGGAGCCTTGGCCGGCCATGGAAGGTGCCGAGCCCTCAGTGCAATGTCCTCTCTTTCATCACTTGGGCATAGCAGCATCGGAAGTCGTACTGGACTTTGCACATCGAGACTTCCAATCGAGTCTGAAGCCTCCGCATCTTCTCAGCAGTTGCCTCAGGAAGGTATCCGTTACCGAACCTCAAACTCTCAATCGGCATCAATTCTCGATCAACATTCAGGGCTCTACCGGAATTGACAACGTCGCCCTGACCATGCCCTCAGGGTATCAGGGGAATTAGCCCTGAAAAGATGACCCGACCGACGGCAGTGAAGCTCCTCTGCGAGGGCTATGATTTTGTCATCTCAAAAGACCGCAGCGGAAGAACCCCCTGTCTTACTGGCACTAGCCGAATTGGCAAACAAAACAGATGGATTCATCCGTGTTATGGACTTTGATCTTGATGCTGTCAGATACTTTATTGAGTTCCTAAGAGGAGACAATATGAAGTGAACTGCGGAGTCATCCCTAATGTTGATTGCATGATTGAATAAGAATAATCTAAAGCTTAGGCTACTATAATAAAATAAACTAAGTGCTATTCTAAAATAACATAAAGTGACCAAATTTTTTCATCTCTTATTTTTGATGGTGTTGATGGTGTTGATAAGAGGGAGAAGACAAGGGATTCTTGCGCTGCGGTTTTTGGGATGACAAGCCCTCGCACAGGAGCTTCACTCCTGTCTGTCGGGTCATCTTGATGATGGTGATGAGAGGAAGAAGACGGGGGATTCTTCTGCTGCGGTGTTTGATGACAAAGTCATAGCCCTCGTAAGAGCTTCACTGCTGTTGGTCGGGTTATTTTGATGTTGTTGATGAGAGGGGAAAGAGAAAGAAGAGTTGAGATTAATGAAGCGGATTGATTTCTGTTGGCGATGGAAGGCTGCTGTAGCGTTCGAAGAGTACTCGCAAGTTTCACATCGTCTCTTGTTGAGTCTCTCTGCTAGCTTGCAATTTTTCGCAAATGGGTTTCGCCTCCTCTAGGCAATCTGAGCATCTTACTTGTCTTGGCACAATATCCCGTTCACAATCGATTTCGGTGCAGTGTGTCTTGATGTCGTCGTGAGTGGAAGCGATGGTTTGTACATATGACCGCGGATTAGGTCGCAGTAAAGAGTCGTACTATGTCGTTTCGTGTACAAGGGTGAACGATTCGTTGAATCAGAACCTGAGTAAAGCTCTTTGAGTATAGTATTTGGCTTGAGTGGTCAGCACTGAGGTAGCGTGTCCTTCCATAACTCGATCCATCGTCCAACTTGTATCTCATGGAGGAATAGCTCGCATTCGTGGGATACAAATACTGCTTGATCTGCCGATTGAGCTTCTTCCTCTAGAGGCGCTGCACAATGAGAAAAGATGTACTAGTGAGAGATGAGTGCAAGGTGATATTCATTGTTGAATTGACGTAACGGATTCGGGATAGAGTATTTCGAATTGTATATATAGTTGAGTGGTGGTATCGCAGGCCATATACTGACGAGATTGGATAGGAAGACTTCCACCGCAACGCTGGAACGCCTGGTGAGCCCTGGTGAGGACAGGGTCGGAAGGGTTGTCGATGCTGTTTGTAAACCATAAGTGACGGTCATCGTGGCGACACACTACTGCGTATTGGATCGTAAAAACCAATCTAGCCCGCCGCATACAGGGGTGAACGAGCAGCTGGGTAAGAAGTTGAGCAAGGTTCTTGAACTGTTAGCCTATCGTATTGTGCTATGACAGATCTACTCACCCAGAGAGGCTGCCCAGAATCGTTATTTATAAGCGTTGATGGTGCTCAACCTTCAGTTGTATAATGTCGATGTGCACTGATTCATTTCAACATGAATGCATCTTGTGAGGCTGTATATAGAAGCTACCAGAGTTCGTCAGGGTTGCAATCTCCGATGCTTGGCCAAAGGCTGGGGCGGAGTCAAAGCCAGAGGATGCAGGAGCAGCGGTTGTCGTGACAAGGGAAACCCCAGAGCCAGAGTTGCCTAAGCCCGTGCCTTGGACTTGAGGACCAAGGTTGACCGTGTTGCTGCTGGAACCAGTAGCAGGAGGATCGGGGCCGGGAGCAGAATGAGAGATAGCAAGAGGAAAACTACCTCCAGGGCTGGGGATTTCAAACCCTGAGGCTTGGCCAAAGTCCGGGACAGAACCAGAGTTGCCTCCGCGGCCACCTCAACGAATGGAGGCTTCCTGTATTATGCCTCTTCGAGTCGGGGCATAACAGGGCGCTCAAAAGCTTGCAGCGATGCTGGGAGCAGGCGTTCGGCTGATTGAATCGCCAGAGGAGTTTCGGGTGTTGTCCGCCGCAGAATTGTTGTCTTTTGAGGCCATCGAGAAACTGCCGATAGGTGTGTCAAGAGCAATTGTTGTTGGTGTCGTTGTTCTGTGAGCTTTGAAGGAAAAAAAGTCAAATCACGATGTTGACCTGGGTTGTATATGATAGTGATAATCAGAGGCGGAGTGGTAATGTTTAGGAGCACTGGATGGGGCAACAATGGGTTTGCCATGCTCACTGCCCATGATAGGTCAAAGGTTTCGTAGTACCGGTGGTAGTTGAACTTCCACTTGATACTTGTGTGTGCCGATATACCGCGTAGTTCGTGTTGTTCGTCGACCTCAATATCGGTACCTGCTTGCCATAGTATTCGATGCTGTTGAACACGACCCAGGAGAACTGTTATAATAGGGATGTTCACCGGCTTGTAATAGGCCGCAGAGCAAGGACGGGCTCGTATATATACGTATATATATATATATATGTGTGTGTGTGTGTATGTGTGTGCGAGCGTGTGCGTGTTCAATCGATGTGGGCGGTGCTACTGTAGTCTCTCTCAAAGACCTCTTGCACTGAGTTGACATTGTGTCGAGAAGCATCAACGTGATGCCGACCTCGATATACTCCAGTGACGGCCAAATTGGTACAGTCTTCCACTAGACTTTTGGACTGATCAGCCCGCGCGTTGCCCTGTTGAAGGACTGGGAGATTATCGCTCGAACCTGAATGGAGAAATTAATGTACATCCTTCGCGAATTTGTTGATCATGTATATCAACCTCTACTCACAGTCTGGTGAGGCGCCCATTTGTCGACCTCCGCTTGCGCAACCCGCTGATCATTCGGCAGTTTCCTGATGCATTCCAAACTCAAATGCGGTACCACCGACTGAACCAAAGATGTTGCTCCTACCACCAGCTACTATTTTTACAAGTCTTAGCAGCAAGACCAATGGAGACCAAACTCAGCCCGCCGAAGTCCTCAACTCCTACGGAAATACAGGATTGTGGCATAACCCGACAAGGAAAAGAAGTTTCTCGGCCTGGGTCTATCGTCCTCTCAAGGTGCTGGAAACTGTATTGTTTAAAACGGCCTTCATCTTGGCCTTGAACAACGGGTGACAGAGACTATGGGGAGGTCTTGGAATAAATGAGTAAGACGTTAGATTGGGGATGCTTTAGGTAAATAATTGGGAACGGTCCGATTAATTATTATGTCGATATTAGATGGAGATGTTGGTTGTTCATGTGATAGCGGTGCCTTTGATATATCTTCTGTTCCTATTCTGTTCATGCTATCCATGCACGCTGATGTTAAGCGTCAGTAAATCTGCAATCTTGTCAAGTGATCTTTTACCGTCAAAGGAAAGGTATCCCAGCATAACACCAGCATCGTTAGTACAAGCAATAAACGAGAATACCTATGACCTTTGATTCGTTTTGTCCCATTCTAAGCAATCCCAAGACTGTTTTCTGGCTTGGGGGTCAGGTTTGCTCATGAGGTCTACTCATGCCTTGACTTATCGAGCCGGTTAGGGCCAAAGCTGCCGTATCACTGCACGGCAGCGGCACGAAATTATCAAAGGACCACGCTATCATCTAAGAGCTCGTGATTCACAACTAGTTGAGGCATCCACGAATTACTTCGAGGATCATCGTTCACACAAAAACTCAAACCTTTACTCTTTCACAACATATCCAACCAGAACGCAATCAACCGACGTCAGACAGAACCTCCACCATCAACTCTCCCACAATGAGTAGTGGGTACAGAAACTCTGAATCGTTGTTTCCAATATACTGACACCAATGTAGAGCGCAACCATGACGAGTTTCTCGACCGCGACGCCTCGCACATTGCCGAGATGGACGCCTTGATTCAGGAAACGAGCAACCGTGTCGAGCGCGAGACAGCACTTCTGGCCCGCCAGAAGAAGATTGCGGCGCTATACAAGAAGCACGCCGTCGCAAAACAAGAGTTCCAATCCTTGAGACAAGAGTTGGACTCTGCGATGGCAAAGGTCAAGCATATCAACGAAGAATACATGTCGTGGCTAAACGGGGTCGTATACACTCATGCACGTGCCAAGTCTCAGGACGGAAAGATTGCACCTTTGTCCGAAGCAGCAGACGAGTGTCTTCGCAAGAGATCTCAACTTGACGCAAAGGTTGCAGAGACCCAGTTGATCTCGAGAGAAATCAAGTTGCTGGAGGAGGCTTCTACTTGATCACACAGAAGGGGTTTATGGGCTTAGTATACTCGGAATGGGATGCACTGGCTGGTGGAAACGGCGTGTTGAGATTGGAAGATTTAAAAGGATGTACCCTAAAGTCATGATCGATTCCTATTGATTAGCATACGAATTGCTTGATTTAACCCTGCTTGCCAACATTTGCAGACATCACCGAACACTGACATCACCTGGAATTCAAGCCTTGTATGCGATCGACAAATCTGGTAAATACTTCCATTGCTTTGTGCATGTATATCTAGTAATGATTTCCTCTGTGGAGTGTTATTGTCCTTCAGGGAAGATTCTTCCAGTTTGGCTTTTGTTGTCTGGTGTCCTGTCGGATGCTTCCCGGCGTGATCCGCCATAAAGATTGTCCATCCTCTTATATTGACTTTGCTCCCCGTTAATGTATGTATTGCTGGGTGTGCTTGGTGATTGAAATCGTATTTGATGACTGCAAGGGGTGTGTATCCAGTCCAGCTCTTGTTAGGATAGAACCAACATAGACAATTCATCTCTGGTGTCCATCGGGCGTGGACTTGCGAGGATTGTTGCTTGATGGTATCGTCTCGGCCATTCTCGTCTCGTGTGCGGTCGTTCAAGCAAGCCCTTGACAAGCAGTCAAGTCTGATCCTGAAGAGGTCACAACTGATCAGTCGCGCTGCACGTTGGGGACTCTCTAGATTCTGATTGCCCGCTCACATTATCTATGCAATACCCTGTTTGTCGGTGACTTCAGGAGAATGGACTCGAAGAAAGCGTTGTTGAAGATGGTCATAGGATCTGGGCGCCTAGTCTTATGCCCTTCGCGATTCGCAAAGATATTTAGCACAAGGTTAGAAGAAGCGTTCCTTCAAGAATTGATGCAGTTCCTTGAAGTCGTCTGCAGTGATTACCCTTGCGATATTGGGAGTGTACTCGATCTTGAAGCCGCGCGTTGTCGATGTTTCCAAACCGTTGCAGCGGTCGCAAGCCCGCGGCGCGGCACAATCGCTGACCAGGCACTTCTCGTCAATGAATGAGAATGAAGGACCAGAAGTAAACATGATTTGAAGCTGTTGGATGGCGAGCAGCACCGCCATGGGTAGGAGACGCATGAAGATTGGCTGAGACGAGCATTTTGAAGTCAATAGTTGAATGTTGGATCAAATGGTAACTCCAGAGCTCATACCATTAGCATAACCATTTTGCTAAAAGGCTTTGATTGCGCATACTGCCATTACATCGTCCTGTCGGCCGTTGGCACTGCAGCTGCCCGGGAGCTGCACCAAGTTTTGCCCCAAGTCCTTTCAACAAACAAATTTCTCCTACCAATTTTAATCCTGCAACTCTTCCACAACAATCGTCACCAGGAACCCTACCACACACTACAATACCTGCAAACGTCCGCCTCTACTGAACAACTACCTATAATGAGTCCTCCCTGGCGACGATATCCTGGGTGGGAAACACATCCGCGGATGAGCACTGTAAGGCGCGATGAAGACGCTCTGAAGATTGCCAGTGCATGTCTTGATGCTTGTCCCAAACTCACCAATACGGACATAAATGAGATCACAGGCGCCTCCAACATGGAGGTACTCAACTCATCTCAACAGTCGGAGGTTGAACGTATCCTCGAAGACTTCAATGAGATGCACGGTTCCTACCAGTTCTTCATACCTGTTTCCGGGGCCCTCAAAGTCTTCTGGAAGACGTGTCTACGAGTCTTCCGAGTATCACCACACGTCCTCCTTTCAGTGATAAACCATTTACAATACGGAGAACAAAACATCACCACTCTCAAGTCCATCTTCTTCGCTGAATTCAGCAAGTTACTGTCATCTTTGATAGTACACCCGGCTTGGGGCTGCAACTACCGAAAGTTGCTGATGGCTATCCAATTCGCGGTCATTTGCCGGATTGAGAGCGGCGAACGCTGGCCTCCAAGTCGGGACATATTCAATCACACAATCGATTGCTATACACTTGAGCTCCTGCGAACAAGGTTCGACGAACTCGAACCTGGATCTATATCCGACAAGCTGAGGCAGGCTATCGCGTTGACCCCATTCAAGGAAGAGTTCCCGGCGTTTCTGCTGACGATTTCTGAGTATGTCAGTCAGACAGCTACCGACGTTGAGATCGAACCTTCATACCGTGGCCACCTAGCCTACCCGGTGGAAACAAAAGACTTGAAGTCGATTGAGAAAGCACTCGATGACTACGACTGGACGAATGCAGCTTGGAGAATCAGCACTCGGCGCATCTGGAACGCATTCAAGATTGAACAAGGGAGAGAAATGACACAGTTCCCGAACGACGATCAGATAAGGCAATATATACCGTTAGCGATTCGCCAGATACATACCTACCTTATGCAGACAGGCGCTAGCCCCACAGAGTCCTGGCGTGGATGCAGAAGGGACAGATGCAGATGGCGGTGCTGACTGGGATAACTCGACAGCCCACGATGAGGAACCACCCGCTCAAGACCACAGCCCATCATCAGGGCCTGTTCCATCGGAGGCTCCTGATGCCGATGGTGATTCCGATGATGGAGTCCTTCCCACGATGTCCAGGGCCATCAATTCTTCTAGTCGTCAAGGCAGTGCTGACAATCAGGCCTTGAGTCAACTGGACACTCGCTACAATGAGCTCAGGGCTATTGTCGAGGCACTTCAAGAGCGAGTTCAAGCTCTAGAAAGGCCAGCGGGAGTCAGCTCTCCTTCCACTGAGGCCTTGATTGCTGAAAATGAGCGGCTCCGTCGACAGTGCAACGCTCTCAAAGCCCTCGCTAGACGTCAGGTCAGGGAGATTCAAGTCCTGCGTCAACAAAGAACCTAGTCCGCTCGTGGGCGAGCTCAGGCAGACAAGAAGTTCGTCTCCATCGATACTGATGTAACCTATATCTTCAGAAAAACAGGAGCGGGAGAAGGGTTGGGATTTTGGGACCTTTGTCGATTTAGTTAAGTGAAAGTCCCTCAGGGACATCACTATTCTTCCAGTCCCAGTTAGGTGAATAACAGACGAAATGTCGTCAAGGCTTATACGAAGACTTAGAGTGCCAAAGTAAAGTATCTGTTGAATTTCTGTTCGTAGCTATCATGATGCCCGTCTTTCGCCCTCCGCTGCCTTTAAAGATCTTGCCCTTCGCTCATCGTTCGTCTCCTTCACAAAATCAGCCACATGTTCAGGCACTTCAGTAGTGTTGTACGGCCCAGGTATCGGATCCCCAATTGTTTGGTACACAGGCAAAACCCCCGTCCAGGTAGAATTCACTAATTCACTATTTGCCATATCACTCTTATCATCGGTTGTTGAACCCGCGCTGATCTTGGCACTCGCCGAGACAATCTTCACTTTCAGGATGTTGGTGCTCTGCATTTCCGACGGTAGAGGAGGTTGACGTGTGTGCTTCCATCGATCGGTCACGACGCTGTTGGATATGAGTTCCATAGCGTAGAGTTTCTCTTCATCTGACTTCACGGTTGTCGCGTATCCGAAAAGCATTGCGGAGCGGTAGTTGTAGTTGTGGGAGAAGGTTGCTAGGGTCAAGACGAGGCCGTCGACATGGGATGCTGCGACGCAGACTGGCATTCCTTCAATCTCTTGTCCGTCAACTGTGGATTTCTGGGCGAGGTTCATAATTCGTGAAGAAACATATCCGTGAAGGTAAAGCTCCAAAGGGTCTCCAAGATCAGCACTCGGTCGATCGAATGAACCAAGTTGTCCAATCATCGGGAGCACAATCGGAAATGGTTGATCTGGGGAGTTGAACGAGACATGGAGTATAGGACAAAAGTTGACGATACGATGAACAGTCTCGACATCATACACCCCATGCACCTTGTACCGTTTGACGGTATTGACAGAGTCTTTCGGATACTGCAGTTTATGACGGCCCATGATTTTGAGTTGTCTTGTCTAGATATCAGTTAATTTATCGTACGACTCACTTAAATACCTTCATTCTTGAGGTTATAATTACCCTATACGGCAGTTATTCCCTGTACTTCAACCGGGCGCTCGGATAAACTTTACCCGATTAACCCCACCTCCACATCTTGATCGTGGCCACACTCGTCCTCCATCATCAGATACCCCGCGACATTCGAGTCGCAAATTAAAACGCCATGGTTCTTCAAGATCTCGGCCGTCGCATCAATGCGGCGGTCACAAACATCACACGAGAGCAAAACCTCGATGAAAAGGTGCGACCGACTGCGCCCAATCTCCCAACCCCAGCTAACTTGTTGCTCTAGGCCTTCGATGGCATGCTCAAGGAGATTTGCTCAGCTCTCCTCGAGGCAGACGTCAACGTGAAACTCGTTATGCAACTACGAAAGTCCATTCAAAAGACCGTCAACTTTAAGGAGCTCCCTCCCGCCGTGAACAAGAAGCGCCTCATCCAGAAAGCCGTCTTCGATGAACTCGTCAAACTCGTCGATCCCCACGCCGAACCGTTCCGACCGAAGAAGGGCAAGAGCAATGTCATCATGTTTGTTGGTCTGCAGGGTGCCGGAAAGACGACGACTTGTACAAAACTTGCGCGACACTACCAGTCAAGAGGTTTCAAGGCTTGTTTGGTCTGTGCGGATACCTTCCGAGCTGGTGCTTTCGATCAGTTGAAGCAGAACGCTACAAAGGCCAAGATTCCTTACTATGGTTCTCTTACCGAGACCGATCCCGCCGAGGTTGCCCGTACTGGTGTTGATCAGTTCAAGAAGGAGAAATTCGAGGTTATTATCGTCGATACATCAGGTCGCCACCGACAAGAGTCTGCTCTGTTCCAGGAGATGGTGGATATTCAAGAAGCTATCAAGCCCGACGAAACGATCATGGTTCTCGACGCTTCAATCGGTCAACAAGCTGAGTCGCAAGCAAAGGCTTTCAAGGAGGCGGCTGATTTCGGAGCCATCATCATTACCAAGACGGACGGTCACGCCCACGGTGGTGGTGCTATTTCCGCTGTCGCAGCTACACATACTCCCATTGTGTTTATCGGTACCGGTGAACACATGCTGGATTTCGAAAAGTTCGCTCCTCAACAGTTCGTGCAAAAGTTGCTGGGTATGGGCGACATGGCTGGATTGATGGAGCACGTTCAAAGCCTCAACCTCAACCAAAAAGATACCATCAAGCACATTCAGGAGGGTATTTTCACGGTGCGCGATTTGAGAGATCAACTTTCCAACATCATGAAGATGGGTCCCCTATCAAAGATGGCTGGTATGATTCCCGGTATGAGCAACATGATGCAGGGTATGGACGACGAAGAGGGCGGCGCCAAGCTCAAGCGAATGATCTACATCTGCGACTCCATGACCGACAAGGAACTCGACTCCGACGGCAAGATCCTCATCGACCAACCGACTCGAATGACACGAATTGCCCGCGGTTCAGGAACATCAGTGCGAGAGGTGGAGGATCTCCTCACCCAACAACGAATGATGGCTGGTATGGCTAAGAAGATGGGTGGTAACATGAAGAACATGCAGAGGGCGCAACAGGCCATGGGTGGCGGTAACAAGGCACAACAAATGGCAGCCATGCAAAAGAGATTACAGAGTATGGGAGGTGCAGGCGGTGGAGGAATGCCCGATATGGGAAGCTTGATGAAGATGCTTGGAGGAGGTGGAGGCGGCGGTGGTATGCCCGGTATGCCTGGTGGTATGGATATGCAAGCCATGATGCGACAGATGGGTATGGGTGGTGGTATGCCTGGTATGCCAGGACCAGGAGCTGGACGAGGACGAAGATAATTCAGTTTGTGTTGCATGGTTTGGCGTTAAGACACGGGATGTGATGACATATCAATGTAAAATTCGGGTCTATCTGCTATTCTTGCGCTCTCTTTTGATCGTATCGCACAACTGCTTGACACAAAACCTCTGCTCCAATTGCGCACTCCTCAGGTGTAGAGTACTCCTCCGGGTTATGGCTTACTCCTCCTTTGCATGGGATAAAGATCATGGTCGTGGGACAGTGCTTGCTCGTGTATACGCTGTCATGTCCAGCACCGCTGGAGATGTCAACTGCAGCACCCTTTCCGAGGATCGACTCTGCGGAATCCCTCACAGCTTGGATGCAGTCTGGGTGGAACTTGGTCGCTGTCGAGATCGTGTCCGTTTGCCAGGTGAGAGAGAGGGGGAGGGCCGGTGTTGAGCCAGCCAGGAGCCCGTCAACGTCTGTGCCGTTGGCCAAGAGATCAAAGTCGCGGCGGAGGTCCTTCTCGAGGTTCTCGACAGTTTCATTTGAGGGCGACCGAATGTCGAGGGAGAAACTGACGTGGCCTGGGATCGTGTTGGTGCTTCCGGGTGTAAGGTTGAGAATGCCGGTGGACGCGAGTGCCTTGTGCTTCGTAGCCAAGCGATGCGAATGGGTGATCAACCTCGCAGCGAGTAGAAGAGCGTCTGCTCGGTCGGAAAACGGAGTTGAGCCAGTGTGTGCATCTGATCAATTAGCCAAGTCCATGTCCATACTCAAACACATACCTCTTCCAGTGATGTCAATGGTGAACCACTTGTAAGCCTGTACACCTTGTACAACGCCAATCTTCTTCTGCGCTCGTTCTAGGATTGGACCCTGTTCAATGTGAAGCTCAAAATGGGCTCCGATCGGGTTGGATTTGTAGCTGGCAGGTGTTTCGCCGAGGTACCCAATTCTTTCCAGCTCTGACTTGACCGTCGCATTTCCAGCGACTTCCTTCAAACTGTAAACCTTGTCTTGTGGAATGGATTCGGCCCAAACACCAGATGCCATCATACTGATTGGGAATCGAGCACCCTCCTCACTGAACAGTCAGCTTTGTCGTTTGCCGAATGGACAACTTACTTGGTCCAGTTCACCACCCCTACTGGATACTCAGTCTCAACATCGTGGTCTTGGAGAACCTTGAGCATCTCGATACCAGCTTGGATACCCAGAATCCCATCATATCGTCCGCCAGAAGGTTGAGTGTCGAGGTGGCTTCCAGCCAGAGTCGGCGGCCCATCTTTGCGACCGGGGCGGATTGCAAAAATGTTTCCAACTGAATCAACAGTCACCTTGCACCCCAACCCCTTTGTCGTCTCAACAAACCAATGTCTGACTGTTTTGTCGGAGTCTGAAAGAGCCAAACGTGACATGCCTGTATCGGTCGGGTTGCTGTCTTTGTTAGCTTGGTCTTGACTTCATTGATGTACTCACTCTCCCCATTTGAGTCCTGTTCCCCACTTGCATGTATCATGTAAAGTTTCCATCAATCGTGACTGATCAACTTTGAGCTTGTTCAAGTCTGCTGCTGTCATATCTCGAGTTGAGATATACCGTCGAGAGGTGAAGGCATATCTGGGGACCCGGCGACCCAGAGTCTGTCGAAGCGCTGTGCGAGAAGCCATTATGCAGTGTTGAAGATTGGTGAGAGATTGAATTCTCAAATTCTCGGTGCTTTTATTGTCCTTGATGTTTTCAGAAGGTGTTCAGATAGAACAAGTGATGTGACGCCTTCTGACGACGAGTGCCCCGCTTCTCGAATAGGCAACATGAAAACATGGATGATACCCTCCTGGTGTAAGTGATCCTGGCCTCGATTGAACACTGAGAAAGCCTCATGAGTTTCAATCTGGCGGTATTTCTTCTCGAATGTCAATTGTATCGATGGGTTGTGGAAGCGTGAAGGCCTCAGTCGCCGAGTGTGAGCACATCATACTGCGATCAAAGGTGCAGGGGTTAAGTGACTGTTCTGAAGCACAATAAATGTCGTCTTGTTCGAAAAATGTTCATGGATCCCAATTGCGAGGAAGCTACCACTTCCAATATCTTTTGTTCGTTGAGGCATCAATGACGTACCACAGTGTACACAGTGCCCCGCACTCCTCTTACTCAACAATCCCCGCTCTCGACTCATTTCAAACCTCACAAACATTCATGCGTCTCCTTCGCCAAACCCTCAGACCCCATCACTTCTGTCCATTCATCAGCAGACCTTTCAGCATGTCTCAAAAAACACAAGAACCCGTCATCACCAAGCTTTCGGACCTCCCAATTGGGGAGTCCAAGTGGGTAACTCTCAAGAAGATCGAGTACGTCGACCAAGTCGGCAAGGAACGAACATGGGAAGTCGCAACAAGAAAGACAAGAGGAAAATCCGGTGTTGATGCCGTCGCTATGGGAAACATTCTTCTCCACCCCTCGAAACCTGCGTCAACTCTGCTTGTCATTCAGTACCGACCACCTCTGGACGCCTACACTATCGAGTGGCCCGCTGGACTCATTGATGCGGAGGAAACTGCCGAAGAAGCCGCTGTTCGAGAATTCAAGGAGGAAACTGGTTACGACTGCAAGGTTTTGAGCGTCAGCCCTGCTCAAGCTGCGGACCCTGGAATGACCAACGCCAACATGCAACTAGCCATGGTCGAGGTTCAATTGGGCGAGAACGAGGAGGAGCCTGAGCAGAGATTGGATGATGGAGAGCATATTCAACGGGAGGTCATTCCTCTTGCTGAGTTGTATGAGCGTCTCATTGAGTACTCGAAGCGAGAGCGAACAGTGGTTGCGGCCAAGTTGTTTCATTTTGCAGCAGGCATGCATTTCGCCCAGACACAAAAGTATTTCTAGAGAGACTGTATCGGCTGTCGATGAATGATACTACGATTTCGCTTTACGTTTCCGCTTGAAGACCGAGAATTAACATCGGCTTCGTCCGCCGTTCCCTCAGCACAGTGATAACAGACAAGTACGCCCCGGAGATAATATCACAGCATTCACCGACAAGTCGAAGACGAAATCATGGTCGTTCTGAAGAAGATCAAAGTCTCTCAGCGACAGAGATTCTGCCGCGTTGGTGTCAGTATTGGATTGGATTTTGCCACCTCAGCGATGTTACCCGCAACCTCATCCTCGACGGTCGGCTTTCTTGTACTGCCAGTTGGAGATCGCTTTCTTCCAGCTATCCCTCCGTTCGACAGGTAGCGGTTGTTATGTAACTCATTTTACGTTGACGGTGGTAATACTCGATGAAATCCGTGCGATATGTTTACGCAGAGGTGTTAGTCCTGACATACTTGCGCAGGTAAATGCGTTTTCCGCCCCCCCAGAAATCTCCATCCATATTCAACGCGAATCGCAAACGAACTAGAGATGGCTTGATTGTACAAGGTAATGTCACTTTTCCAAACGTCACGACCTCAACTTCATCTAGAATTTCCCCTGATAAAACAGACTTTAGGCATATCAACTTCCTCGACACTATCCCATCGTCATATCGTCCAGCCTTACCTGTATATAATCTGAACCCTCCTTTGACCTCGACTTCGAAGGGCGTCCGTATCCGAGATTAAAGACCGTCTCAAAAACGAGGCGTTTACCGCAGGTATCACCACAATACGCAAATCTGTGGGCCAGCGAACTCTGTAGAGGCCGCGGCTTGAGATCAGATGTCGACTGTACCAAGGAATTCCTCGGAATGAGAGCTATAGGGAAAATCGCCACCAACAACTTGAACGGGGGATGGCATGGCTCAATACCAGGATGTGAATTCACAGAACACTCCCACTATGACATACGATTGGTTCAGCACCGCTCTCAACTAGCATTAACGTTCCAAACCATTTTGTCCCTTATCGCTGCCCAAATCTGTACAACCATGGTTTCGGAAAGATTGCCTCAACGGGCAGTCAAGTCTCAGTTCAGTTTACGGAAGACTCCTAAATTGAGGAGAGATGAAACGAAACCTTCTCTGGATCTTTGCAGCGGCTTAAAGATCAGAGACTGAAACCACCACGGCCATTTATTCGGAGTCAGAGCTCTCGGGAGTATCGCCGCCAACGACTGGAACAGCAGATGGCGAAGCTCAAGACCCGACGCGAGGACGTGAACTCGCAGGATAAGATGGCTTAACTACCTCAAAAATTACCACAACAGTACATCCGAGCTTTGGATACCACGGGGACAAGCGTATAATGACCTAAAATGGGTCTAGACTGGCATAGCGTCACCAAAAACATTTCATCCTTTATCGCTGGGTACACGCCGCTCAAGCTCTATCGTACTCGATGCCACCACGACCAACGCATCCCTCGTTAGCATCTCGAAACATGCAGTTGAATAACCGGAGAGATGAACCGAAACCCTCGTTGTTCCTACCCGGCCGCTATGTGCTCTCCCCAGACCGACGACTTGAAGGCGGCCTAGTATGCCCCAAAGCATTCGCATTGTTACAGTGGACGACTCCCAGGGCGAGGAAGCCAAGGTTATTATTGTACACTTGGTCCGCAGCAAACACAAAGCAAAGCGCAATCCCCCTGTTGATGAATTTGAAGAGGCCAAGCCATTTCCTCTGCTCTTCGTCCCTGGCTCCGCGACCAAGTCTCCTTGCCCCGGTCAATTCTCGACAAGATCTATGGGCGGACCAACTTTGAAGACATGGATGGACATGAAGTCAAATGTTCAGACAAGAAGTACGACAATGCACCGATTCGACTCGGCCAGATAAAGGACCATACTGTGCAAGCTGTAATGCGCCATCAACAACTCGTTACAACACAAGCTGTCACGCTTTTCTTATTCCTCCCGAGGTTCACCAAAGCATCGCTCCGTCAGTGTAAAATGATGCATCAATCCGCTCTGCCAGTGTGTAAGTCTGTCTTGGATCAAGGCTCTCACAAACAGTGGATCAAAAGCTGTCCTCAACTCTCATAGTGTCAGAAGTCCTGGGGAGCATAAGAGACGAAATAATTTAGTCACCTTGGACTTACTTAGGCTGGCACTTAGGCTGCTCCATGTCTTTAGCTGAGCCTTAGAGGACAATCCTTTTCACAGCCACCTGTCGTCCCAGACCAACAACTCGACATATGGTCCACCGAATCCTCATAAAGATTGAGATCGTCCAGGGTACGTGCGAATATCACCTCCATTCGAGTTCACTGTACTGATCTTGTTAAAGAAGCCCCAAGGCTACCAATTCAATTCAGATGCCTTCATGCACAAAGACTCACGTCCACCGGTCGCCGCTTTATACCGTCCTCTCCAAGTCCGCCAGGCTCGCGATGATCCGCATGTAGCCAATCGAACTTGCGCGCGCAACCTTCAGACCACCTTCCGACATGCTGTCAGTCCATTGGGAGGATCTTTTGGACAAAAGCCGTCTCAGCCATCTTGCTAAATGCGGTTAAGATGGAGAACAGATGCCAGCTGGAAGTACGTCAGCACGCATGAGGCAAGGGCTATCACTCATCACTTCAAAAGTCAAAAGGTAATTCAACACCAGCCAGGTCAGGTTCGTGATTTGACATGTCACGGGGAGGTGTCAGCGCTACCCTTGATTCACACATTAGATGGCAATCTCGCGCACGCATTCATTTCCACCCGCCTCGGACAGCTTTCAGCTTTCCGGAGATCAGTGGCGATCTCTACCATTACCAGTCTATCCATCAGCCGCCGCAAAGTTATGTTTCAGAACCCCGCGTTCAAGAACCTGTAAGATCATACCAGGTGTCTTGGCAAGATTTATACGCGGACAACCTCTGGAATGGAGCCTCCAGAAAAGGCACGAATTGATGCTAACTTGGTGAAATTGGACTGCGCGACATCAGAGTGCAGCGGGCAAGTTGGAGTGAGGCACCGCTCCAGTCAGAAGCCGCAATCTGAGACATTATACGGAGTGCGAAAATGTATATATGCCCATTCAACTATCACGTCCCTTTTGCTGCCTTCTGAATCTCATCCTCTTCCCAAAACTACATCTCGAGACTTCCTACTACTACACCTTCCACATACTATTTCACGCAATCGTCACTATGGGAGGCCCCGGTGCTACTGCCGAGGCCATCAGCAAAAGCGGTATCGTCCCTAGCATGCTCGAAAACCTCAATGGACTCCATGGGCCGCCTTACAAGGTACGCACAGAAGCGACTTATAGGCTCTGAAATGCGCTAAATATATGATAGCCTACCGGAGACAATGACAAGGACGCCCAGGCCTTGCGCGAGCGTCTGTACGAGTATAATAAGCAACGCTTCTTCGACGAGTTCTCGTACCCGTACCAGAGGAACCAAACTCGCCCTGAACGTTGGGATAGGGACGGCGAAGTGATTGGAAAAGATGGATTTGCCAGCTTCCCCATCGAACAAATGAACAACGTTCGTTGGTATGTCGAAAACCGTATTGTTCAAGGAGCGGACAATCTTCCCCCGAACGAGAAGGAAGACTTCAAGGCCGACATCGTGAACTTCGTTCAATCTCTCGTCATGACGGATGACCACGGCTGGCAGGCAGATGAGTTTGTGCGCACGTATGGTGACTTGAGGATCGAGGGCATGGTCGTCTGGGATGTGGTCAACGCGCCAGACCCTTCGGGAAACAACCCAAACTCTCAGCGGCTTATGGTCTTGCATTATGTAGGCGTTGGGTACCCTCGACGGAAGAACTAAATGTACATGGGTAAGCTTTAGAACTATTAATTAGTCTAAGAATGCCTCAAACAGTAGTTATTAATAAACGACTGCGCCGAGGGTTGCGAGGTTTTGGAAATGATGACAGCGTGCGGCTTTAGACCAGTAGAAATTATGGGCGGCAAGTTGAGAACTGATTGTGGACAGCTGTTGTTTTGCTCAGCAGGATGTTTGTTGGACCTATGGCCATTATCGATATTTATTCTTCCTACCGTCAGACTATCACCACAAAGCTGTCGAGTCGCTTCCCGAGTGTTAGGGTTATATGGTATCCTTCCGATTTGACTAAGCTTGAGCTGATACATACAGCGGTGGAATGAAACTCCTTAAGAAGGCAATATAGGAGGGAGTGAAATTATAACTAAGAGAAGTCTGGACGGGGGAAATCTGGCAGTGTTTGCCAGCTATCGCACGATGCTATGCAGCAACACCGGCAGGCAGCCGTGCTATTCCATCCACCAAAATATCCTCCTTCACTCAACTCTCTTCACCCTATTACTAAAACCTTCCAACCTTGTCTTATCCCATCGCAAAATCTTTCGCAATGAGTGGTGAGTACCTACAGAGAATCCGGATGTTTGATTCTGAAACACTGACCTGACCTTGATTTAGAGCGCGAAACCGACGAGCCTCCCAGCCATGAGCCGGCAACTCGACAAACCTCCAAGGAACAGCTCGCCGCCGCATCATCGCCAGCTCTGCTCTACTTTGGCCACATACTGTTCCAAAAAGAGGTTTCAGCCGAGAAGGAGAAACTCGCGGCACTGGAGAAGAGGGTGAAATGTCTACAGGAAGCGGTCGCATCCACGGGCGCAGAGATCGCAGCTTGGGGGAACGAGACCACATCTTTGATGGAAGACCTCGAATATTGGAACTCAAAGATTGCATTTCTGACGGAAGGTCAGGAGAACGTCAAACACGAATCGGTAACGATCGACCTTCTGGAAGGATTGATCGCATCTACGAAGGACAAGCTTGCGCGCCAATGGGAGCTCAATGCGTCTCTGACGGAAAAGAACGAATCTTTCAGCAAGACAGAAGAAGAATTGACGCGCGAAACATCCCAAGTGAAAGCAAACCTTTCAGAACTTCTCTTGCTCTTGGAACAGGTCTATCGATTGGAAGAGAAACTCACCAAAGACCTGAAATCGGAGCCTGGTGATGCCCAGGAGCCCACCACAAACGGCCTTGACTGAATTGGTTCACGACGCAATTCCGTTATGAAAATGATTGATGGGTAGAGGATAGCAGACGTCAATACAAATCTGATTGTTAAATGTTTGTTATAATTGCTGTCGAGGTACCTCGCGCGTGATGCAACGGTTCGATCTTAGACCTATTGCCATTATCGATTCATTATTCCTACCATTAGATTATCACCATCAAGTAATCGAGTTACCCGCCCAGTAGTACCTGGAAAAATGTATGGTTTGTCTAATGTCGGGAATTATTTATCTGACGGGTGTCTGCTAGAGGAATCTAACAGTGTTTGCCAGCTGGCAGGTAATTGAATGCCGCGACAGTGACAGGCAGCTTTCACAGAACGAACTTTTACTACTCGCCCCTCTTCACTCCATTATAGAACTCCTCCAATAACCTTCTTCTCACATCACACATTCCACGCAGTACATATCATTCCAAACTTCCCGTACAATTTCGACTTCTGCCTACTGCATCACGATGAGCTCGCACACAAGTCAGTACAGATACTCTGGGTATTTAATTCTAGGCACTGACCCTGATTTAGAGCGCGAAGACGATGAGCCTCCCAGACCTGAGCTGGCAACTCAAGAGATTGCCGAAGAAACGACCGCCGCTTCACTCTACCAACAAATCGTCGACAGTACCGAGCTCGACAAAAAGCTTCTGGCCTACCTACAGAAAATTATAGCTATTCAGAAGGAGATCGAATCTGTGCTGAAGCAGGTCATCGCTGAAGAGCAGAAAGTCGCATCGTCGTTGCAGGCGGTCATGCCTTGGGAGGAGAAGCTCCCATCTGTGATGGAAGAGGCTAAAGCCATACGGGCAACGCTCGAATCTACAGGACAATGGGTTGCTACCACGGAGGAATGGTGGTCATACCAGGTGGAAAGGATCGCAGAGTCGATGGAAATGATTGCATCTCAGAAGACATTGTGTTCATCTACGAAGGAAGAGCTCGCCGGTGTCAAGAGAACACTACGCGAAAAGCTTTACGAAGCATCTCTGAAGCAAGCGAGTATCGCAAAGGCTATTTTGGACTTGGGAGAGGTCAACGTATTTAAGGAGGAACACTAAACACTCAAAATCTGGTAACACCAGGGCGTTGCCTCAGAGTGATTGATGGGTAGAAAGATGGGATACCCAGGGTTGATAGTGTCTACAAAGGAGTCAATACAAATCTGATTGTATCGAGTGTCAATCCAAGAGCTCGTCGTGAGCGCTGCCAGGTACCTCACGTATTGCGCTCGATATAATGCTTTGTTTCCCGAGTTAGTGTTTGCACCGACACACATATCGGTGGCATCAAGCGTCCTGAGACGACATACCGGAATCTAGCTGCCCTTAGAAGAGACTGCAATCGTGATATAACCCTGGGGAAAGCCAGCTTTCAAGCAACTTGGTAGTGTTTATGAGTGTGAGTTAGCTCCGAAGCGACAATAGGTAGTGATAGTGGCATACAGCCTGTTCACTAATTAATGTTTCTCTCTTCTCTTCTCCTCACCTAACCACAACATAATTCTGACAATCTTCTTCTCCCACCACTTACTTCGCATCGTACCCGCTATCTCCAACATTTAACAAAAACTTTGGCCTTGCCGTGACTTCCTCACGATGAACGGCCAACAAAGTGGGTAAAGACTTGGGCTAGTTGATTCCAAATATACTAACCCTAACGAAGAGCGCAAACTTCATGACTTTCTCCGTCGAAATTCGGCACGGATTGAGAAGACTGTCATTGAAATGGTCACCGATGCACTTGACAAACAATTGAACGAACTTGTTAAGGAAGAAGCAGAAGATCGTGACTGGGAGGAGCAGGAGATTGCGACCTTGGAGAAAGAACGCGATGAAGCTCTCGAGATGGCAGCCCAAGCAGAAAAAGCAGCTGCAGAAGCCAGGGGTAAGCATGAGAGGAAGGTCGATCTCATGAAGAAGCAGTTTGATAACAGACTGGCTATCAAGGAGGCCAAGATCGCATCTCTCGAGTCGCGACTCGCAAACATTAATGCCCTATTGAGAGAGGATTTGCCCGTCGCCCAGACTGTTGCACCCAAATACGAGTCATAACTTCAATTGTGAGATGGCAATGAAAGGAAGCGACTCATTCTGGTTGTAAGTAGGACCGTGGAACTTGGAATTACATGGTAGACAGCCTGCTTACCGTTTCCAACTTCTAGATCTCGAACCAGGGCTTCATGAGGGAATGGTTTGTGGGAAGGCTTGAGAGGACATGCACAGGCCAGACAGTATCCAGGCCGTCAGGATAAGTATTTCACAGCCACGTCGGGTTGAGAATAAATGGGACACAAGGAAATGCCGTATTTGGTCTTGGGACTGCATCATCGAAATGCCATAGTAACCTAACTACGCTCTATCTACATAAATGAGGATACATGCTGCGAACCAGCCGCATGAATAGATATCTATGAAGTGCAGAGACGGAGGCCTGTCTGACAGTCAACACTCGTGGCGACAGCAAACCCATTGATCTCCTACGGGAATCTTATCACGCTCTGGGAAGATGTTTTCAGGGAGCCTGGAGCTCAGCAGTGTTTGTTTGCCAATGCTTGACAGTGTTTGCCGGCTGCCGGATAATAGCTTGCAGCGCAGTGCCAGACAGCATATGCACCCACCCGCCTATTCACTAAACAATTTCCCATCTTTCTTCCTACCTTTCTTCCTCCTTTCATGATTCCCCTCACACAGCACCCATTGTGTAAAACAACTATCCCCCAACAACGCGATCCTTCAACCAATTCACGATGCAGCCCAGTGAGTACAGTCTCTGAACATTTGATGCCGAATCAACTGACCCTGATGTAGAGTATGGTCTTGAGCGCCGTGGTCGACAGACCTCGGTGACCCGCGAGACTGTCGAGGAGATGATCGCAGCTGCGCTTAACCGAGCTTCACTCAACCCACGAACCGCCGTTGATTCCGAGGCGGAACAGGCGCTTCTGGACCAGTACCAAAAGAAGATCGCATTCCTCGAAAACGAACGCGACGAAACCTCCAAGAAGATCGCGAACTTGGAAGGCCAACGCGATGGAGCCTTTGCGGCGACCAAGGTCCTGAGCCGCGAGAAAGATGAAGCTCTCGAGAAGATTGCGGCCCTTGAAAAGAAGGGCGACGAAGACCATGTGAAGATCCAGAATCTGAAAGACGATCTCAAAAAAACCCTCCACGAAGTCACTTGGGCGAAGAGCAAGGCTGTGGCAGCCTGGGAGAGTGATGCCACTGTGGAAATCGCTCGCAAGCAGGATGAACTTGACGTCGTGCTGGCTGCTATGAAGGCCGTGGAAGCCAAGGTCGCTCATCTGGAGTCGCAGCTGGCCAAGATTCATTCTCTGTCAGAGAGTGATGCAATCATCGCCTCGACCTCTACTCGTCCTGACGACGACCAAGCCGAGTTGGCATCGCACAAGAGCCTTCCGCAGACGGAGGGAGACCGGAACGTGGCATATGACGACTGGCAAGGGATCGTGGAAGTAAGGCGGTCTACCGCCAAGACAAGCCTTAATTATTGTTGGCTTGGTACATGCATGGAATGCGATAGAATTTGAGGGACTCGCGGACACCCAGGGTGAAGGTGCCTTTACAGTTAATAAAAGTCTGATTGTATCAATCGAGAACTGAAAAGTGATGATCCTAACTACAAAACGCTGAACATTTTCCCGCGACAAACCCTGCGTAGTCGACAACAGACATTCTCCGTCAAAGCCTCGTCCCCCGCTGATGACCAACACGCCCCTTCCATGGCTACAGGCGAACATTCCCCTTCTACAAACGAGCCGCAGGTGGACTTTTCATCTTATTACGAAAGAAACGTGTAAGCGGAGGGATGCTCTACGAGATCATTGGACTGCCTGAGTTTCCATGGCCTGAAGTCATGCTCGATCTATCGGCGGTATCGAGTGATGTTTGTATCTGCCTGCTAAGCTTCACTTTATTCCGATACTACAAGTCAAATACAAGCACTGGTTTTGCGGACGAACCGATCTTGAATCCAGATCTCGGAACGACTACACAGCAGTTTGCGATTCGCGACCGGGCGACGTCGAGCAGCACGAACTGGGAGGTTCCCCAGAAACCCCAACCAGAACGACAGCGGAATAATGTTTCAAGATCATTGCACCGGCGACCGACGCGTACTGTTTGATACCGAAGGATCCAGTCCTCCCAACCCAATCCGCGCCGTTTTTGTCTCCGAAATCCGACCGAGTCTACCGATTGAGTTTTTGCCACGATCTGATCCCCCGAAGCGAGGACACAGCCCCGCCAACCGTGTCTCAACGGTGTCTCAAGCGACCAATGATGAAAGACGTGTTGTCCAAATTGGGGAAACCAAGCACCCTTGTCGCAGTGTGGGTAGCGCCCGGTTGTCTGGCGGTGGTGGATAGGACCAAAAAGCTTGTTTGAACATCAATTGTAGTGCCGCTGTATCTTCTTGGGGGCTCAGAGACATTTCTTGACATGTCCGCCGGACAATATCGAGAGGCAATCTTCTTTGTCGTCAGATGAGTATCGCATCGTCGTTCGAGTAGGCTCGTATTCGCTCGTTCGTATCGATTCATTCCTGTACTCTTCCATTAATATGCCACCATCTTCAATTCACATTTTGGGCCGTTTTGAGAGTCCAATTGCATGTTCAATTACACTATGTAGCTGAGCCCAACGCCGACTGTCCACTGCAATTGCGTCATGACCATATCGTCAAATTCCGAACCGCCGTCCGTGGTACAATATATCTGCTGGAGCCGTTAGTGCTTGCAAAGAAAAGGAAGAGGATACGACTTACCTACTACCAACACAAATACTGAGAGGTATGTCTCGAGTGATAGGACACCGAGAGCATGGCCTACATTAAGGTAGGGTCTACCTTCATGAGCTGAAGGGCCGGCTACCTCACCTTTCGAGGCTGATAGCCTGATCCGACCACTTGGCTTTGCCCCAAGAATAGAGGCAAAACCGCGATAGCCCAGACACGGGCTCTGTGGTAGGATGCTTGGCTCCAAGTGTCGAACTAGATGCGATCACTCCAGTACAACTGGCGAACAGCATCGAAGGATCCGTGTGCAGGATCCTTGGGCAGGGAATCGATGTTCTTGTCTGCATCCCATTGCGCCTGGATCTCAATGAAGTCAGGGCGCTTTTGAACCTCTTTAGCAAAGGCAGAAGTCCAAGGGAACGCCTTGGGCACGGCGACATCTTGGCCGGCATCCTTCAGGTACTCCCTGAGGTACCAATGCCATTCGGGCTTGTCTTTGGAGGTTTCAAGCATTGGCCTGTTACCTCGCTCGTAAACCAAGAGCTCGGCCTTCTTCTCAATAGACATCTCCTTGAACTTATCGCAAGTGTCAACAAGATGGCCTGGACTGTTGCACAACGTGCAACCGGGAATAGAGCCGCGGGGGGCAAATAGGCAGTCCTTCACTACATGGTCTTCCTCGCAGTTGATACAGCAAGATCCGTGCCTGACGGACAAAAGCTCAACCCCTCTTTCGAGGGCCTTCTGCTCGTTGCGACCGGTCGACTTGATCACCCTGGTGCCAGTCGCCTTGCCCTTCACAAAGGGCAGCTGTGGTTGCTGCCAGGGCTTGAACTCGAAATTCAAGACGCCCGATCCAAGGTCTTGGAGGGCCCGCTGCATGATTTCATTGCCATGTTGCCAGTCGGTGGTGGAGGCAGACACTCGAGCTGGAGTCGAAGCAGTCGCAGCCGCAAAGTTGTATCGATAAGAGGAATTGGATACCTGTATGGAAGTCCTGCCCGAACCGTCGGCACGATCATGCTCCTCTACCTCAGGGACCGGCGGAATGGCGGTTCGTGGGTTGGGGTTGGCGGTGTTCTTGGACACCCCAGGAAAGGTTCCCCTTCCGCTCATGCCAACATTGTTGGCAGTCGAGCTTCGGGAATCTTTGCCACCCCTCCCAGAGCGGGAGTCAGAGCGACCACGGCCACGGTTGCGGCGATGGCCATATCCACGCAAACCGCCAACAGGGGCAGGTGTAGCTGTAGCCGTAGGCGCCTGTGAGTTGTTGCCATGCC
Source organism: Fusarium irregulare (assembly GCA_027945245.1). NCBI lineage: Eukaryota > Fungi > Ascomycota > Sordariomycetes > Hypocreales > Nectriaceae > Fusarium > Fusarium irregulare. The sequence goes on from JAPDHF010000007.1 coordinate 1,980,715, forward strand.
CGGAACTGGAGTTCTCAGGCATCCGCAACTCCTCGACACGCAACTGCGCGCGAGCGGCTTCAAACTCCGCTTCATCAAACTCCAGCTGCCTCTCGGAAGCCTGAAGTTGGAGCTGAGCCTCCTGCACTTGATGCCTCGCGGCATCACGGCGCTCCTCAGCGATCTCCAACCGACGCCGCACAGCCTCGAGCTGGGCAGAAGGAACCGCTGACATGATGAATAAGCTCTTTTCTTGATGAAAAAAGAAAAGAAAAGAAGTTGTGGGTGTTCGCGATGTTGACAGTTCTGAGATCGTTTTGCGGAGAAGGAAGGCTGTCTGCTTGGTTCCGCAAAAGTCAATGGGGGGCAACCGGCAGAAATGCCGGCTGCTGGCACTGGCATAGATCCTGTACTTTAGACAATAAGGCATCAAGCATGTAGCATTAAACTGATAGCATTAAACTATGAGCATTAAACTAAAATACTCATTAAACTAAGAGACTTATTAAACTAGAAGACTGAGTAAACTAAAAGACCGAAGCAAATATCTGGAAACTTAAATATGCCCGCGCTGCCCTTTCGAGCCTGGTTTCCCTGAGACCATAAGTTGACTTCTATTAGAAGGTATCTGCTTGAGCGTTTCCCTTGTGTATTCATGCTCGTCTCTGGAAGGCTCGTTCTGAGGGAAATCGACCCATTCCGCGCTTGTTCCTGCATCCGTCAATTGGCCAACAACGTCAAATCTGACATAGCAGCTACGGCCTGGGATGAAGATCTGTACTAGTCTTACTGCAGAGTGTCACGAGCTTCCCCTGGTAGTTTTTGACCAGATTTACCACCTGGCTGGCCACTGTCTGTTGAGCCTCCTGGCACAAGGTGTAGTAAACATCAATGCACATCACACAGAAAAGAGGCATCAAGGAAAGACTTTGTTGATAAACAGGACAGACCATGTCTTCTTTAATCTATCTATCTTTTCATGTACCTAAACTCCAAACCGATCTCGGAACAAGATATTCTATTTACCAAATAGTGCCATTGAATGGGACCAAGGAGGGCCTCTGCTTTGGGAAGCTCTTGACTATAGACACCTCGTGTCCTCCATCCGGAGCAGCTGGTATTTCGTGTCCAGGCGTCATCAAGTTGAGAGACCACAGAATCAGAAGAATGCAAGCGATACGAATCTGAGGCGCCGTGACGTTTGAGCAGCCTGGAAGTCTGCCTAGCCACCGAGTCTTGTCGTGCGAAGCGCTTTGGTCGAGTATCATCTTGACAATATAAGCTGTTGAGTCAGCTACTGCGTGACTAATCCATAGGAAGATCGGTACAATGAAAATGAGAGTCCGCCATCGATCGCCTAAAAGTGTACCATCGCCGAACAGGCCGTCCACGATGAGTATTCCATTGTTGTCGGCTGCAAGAAGAAGATGAGTTTGGAGGACGTATATCTCCAGATAACAGCGGCCTAACCAAGCCATGGCCTTTGAATGATGGTTTCTCGCGCACGATGAGATGTTACGCAGCACAAGGAAGGCCAGAATCGGGATGGCAGAGAGGTAAGAATGCCACTTCTTGTAGACATCGTTGCGAAGAGTTGCAGCGACAGACAGATAATGGAAGATGGCGAGTAGGCTCCCAAAAACAAGACTTATGCGAAGACCCCGATGAATGGAGACCTTGGCATTCTTCATCTCGCGATGTGCAATAGCAGCCAGCATTCCGATGTACACGATGAATATGTTCATTGTGGTATGGTGTTGCCACTCCTTGTCGTTCCACTGTATCCTGAAGATCGTTTTCAGTATGTGCAAGGTCCAGGGTGTGAATGGTGTGGCGAGCAGCATAGTGGACACAAGCATACATGAAATGCAAATCTTCGCAAACAAGAACTGTACATCATTGTTGCGTTTCCCACCAATTGCCATAGTTGCATACACAGTAAGAAACCAGAAGGACAGAAGTGGCGAAATGTAATAGAACATATAATCGGTATCCATGAAGTACGCCAGGAAGCATGGCAGGAGGTTCAATCGGAGAAGGGTTGCTGCGACATGGTTGAAGGAGAAGTCGCCCTTGTTCATGTAGTAGAGGGTGTTGCCGTAGCCTGCCTGGAAGAGATAGCCACAAACGCAGAGATAAAACAAGGTGTCGATTGAACTGTCCTTAGCTCCAGTCCAGTGGTATGTCAGGATGAGGCATTGCATCCACCCCTTCCACTCATCCATCTGATCTCGTGAGAGGAAAGACTGGTTTGATGAATTGTTGGAAGGCTCTGATTACGGTAGAAAAGGCTGGTCTGCTGAATCTCGAACAGAATCTGATCGCGACAATAAAGGCAAGTCTTTGTCAAGGTGTTTCGAGCTTGAGTCCTCGACGGAATCGGATCGTCGGATCGTAAAGATGAAAACTGCAATCCAGGTGAGAGAAAGTGCGACAAAGTCCTTCATCTGCCAGAGCTTACTTCCCTTGGCCATCATCTGCGTCCGGTCAGCGTAGTAGCACATCAGCAACGCCAACACAAAGCACCCAGCTCTCATGTTGAATATTCTCCAGCGAGGCTCATCACGCGGGCGCGCGGCAACGAGGTCCAAACCTTCACACAATATGCAGACCAACAAGTACATGATACCCAGGTAAACGGCCGCAAGCTGCGTAAATGGTTTGATGCCGTAGTCGGTACAACAAGTGCGCGAGTAGGGATAAGACTTCATTCTATCGAGCTTGGCGTTGCATCGCATATTGAAGAGGATGTCGGCTCGTAACTGGGCGACATGGAACTTGACGTGGAAGCCAGTTTTGAGAGGGTCCCGCCAAATTTTGTCCTGGTCGACAACAAGACCTGGGATTGACCACATGAGAGGGATGCTCATCTTATCTTCGTTATCGTGAAGCCATTGTTGCATCTCAATAACTTCATCGGCCCTTCGGCTTCTGTCCTCCTTCCTAATAGGTTCATCGCCTAAATACCGCGGTCCCGCTGGTGGTGCGTAGAGGATTTGGTTCCCGAAGCCGTCGTAGGGATCCATGGGGGCCGTGAATGGGTCGTGATCTGGAGTATTGTCGCCGATCAAGTTGTTCAGACTGATCACATGGTTCTTGTAGAGTTCGTAACGTTCTTCCCAGGGACTTGTCACGTTCGCTCTAAGACCACTTATGACAGGATGGGTGAACCAGGCCCCCGCAGAGATATAGATTAACGCCGGGCCTTTCTGCTTTCCAATGGCGGGGACATTTGTCTTTTCGTTTGTGTACATGGCGATATTCTGTACAAATTGTTCTTTATCGTGGATGTCTAGCCACACATTGGTTATGCGCTCGATCCTTTGGCCGTGGTAGGTTATGTTGAAAGGCTTCATTGGGGGTAAACTGTTTTTCAAGTGGTCCTTGTCGAACTGCTTTCGGTCAAGCTGCGCAATTGTCAGTTCTGATCAGGGTTATCCTTCACGTCTGCTTACCATAGCGGCCATCGCACAGCTAACGTGTCGGGAGGTCGAGTCTCCCGAGACAACTATGCTCCTTCCTTCCATACATCTTCGGATATCTTCCGACTCATATCGACTCAGGATACACCCATCGGGCTGCCACTGATGGAAAGGGTCTCGATTCCCTTGCTCGTCCCGCACTGGATCTATCCAACGGCCGGTATTCTGGAGAGCTCGGCACCGGTATGGATCATTGCCGGGAACGAGAGTCTTCAGAGTGACAGCAACTAAGAAGAGCGCTGCAAAAGATGTCGCGAAAATCCTCGCCCAGGGCCGATGCATACTGGCAGTTGTGCGAGAACAGGCTGATCTGAATGCTCAGCCTAAGCAGGGAGAAAGACGAGATAAATAATTGAGATGACGACTTGCTTTTTACGTCGAGGCCACGAAAGGCCTTTCGATAGGGGCGCGCCCTTGAAGAGTGAGACATTTTGGAAAGGTACTGTAGACCGTAGCCTTCAGTAGCGTCGGCATCTCCACTAGCCAGCGATTCGCTCGTGTGTGTAGTCCAACCCCTGAAAATCTGTAGCTGCAATACTTGCACCCCTGTTAGTAGGTCGAACTATCAGCAAACTTTCAGGGTATCTGTAGTGACTAACGGTTAGCGTGTACCTTAAACTCGGCGTGCTAGAGTACCCGTACTAGCTCACGTTTAGCGCGTACCCTATATGTGGCGTGCCAGAATACCTCGGATTTCGTTACCTCGATTCAACTGCATTTCGGGCAAGTTTCAATGAGTAGGACGGAATGTGGTTGTAAGAGTCTGGTTTGGCTGGTACGAAATTGTTGAGTGAACATAGAAGGCAAGCACACAGTGGGTACAAAGAAAGTTGATGGACACGGAAAAAAACTGTGGGGGGAGGAGCGCCGAATCAACCAATCGAAAGAACAAACACCGAGACAAAGCAAAATTGGAAGGTACTAGGTAGGTAAAGAACAATCAATTGATTCTAAGTACAACTTGACACCGCCATATTTAACTTATCTCTCCAATTAACAATGTTTCGAGGTTCGCTACCCTGTTGAGCAATGCTCACTATCATTACGCATACTCAATAATCCTTAGTAATCCAACTCGACCACAGTATCCATGGGCCATCTACTCAATAGCGTACCCTACAGTAGATCAAAGGACTCATCGGTGACCTCATTAGAGTTGGAGGTCTGGTGAACAACTGTTGAGGCAAGATCACTGGGGGTAAGACCTGTCTCCTCTGACCATAAAGCGATAACCTCAGCTGGAATCACGACCCAATCGTCGAAGGTGAGAGACCCATATGATCGGCTTAGCTTGTGAGAAATACCATACCAGCCATCGTGTCCCATCTCTCGAGCCACTCGTCGGGGATTGAACAGCAGAGACAACACATTGGTACCAAGAGAGAACTCGCAAGGTTGCATTGAGGTCAAGGACGTGAATTCAGGATCATAATTGCCATCGTCTCGTTCAGTTGGGCGATGGCATAGAACGACCTGGTCCATGTAAGCAAGGAATAGATCGGTGTGAAACCTCAACCTGTCATCCTTGCTGAGGCCATGCTCCGATGTTTCAAAAGGCAGATAGTCAGGATTGAGCTCATGTTCTTGGAAGACGTCCAGCAAGCGGTAGTATGTGTTGCGTACAACTTCCACGCTAGGTGCATGGAAGGCAACGCATCTGAGATCATAGGTGTTCCCTGAGCCTGTCATGACTGCGAAAAGGAGTTTGACAAGACCAAGAGTGACCCAAGTAGTCCCGTATCGTACGAGAGAACTCCCATAGCCTCGTGCGGCACTAAACATGTCATTAATATCCTGCAATGTAATCTCCGTATTCTCGAAGCGGCAACCGGCACCACTAATCAAGAGAGCGATGAACTGGGCTTTGAAACGTCGGACGGCTGGGTTGCAATCGAGAGCGAAAAGCATGGCGACGCGGTAATCATAATTGAAACTTGGAAGAGCATCCCGAAAGAGCTTTGCCTCAGTGCTACCCAAGTTCAGGCGGTTGCTAGAGATGAGGGTTTGACGAGTGAGCCTAATCTTGATGCATTCGACGGCCGAGGGGTTCTGGACAAAGAGGGCGATGGTCTCATTCGATCCGACGCCGTATGACATGAGATCAATTGCGGCCACGATATAGCCACCAAGGTGAGCACCTTGGACAAGACGGATGTGGCTCGCGCCATTCTTGACGAAGTCTTCAGGTGTGTACTTGGCGGAGTAAACAGTGACCGCCACTCCCGCGGGCTGGTCCGCCCACCATAGCTGTGACATGCGGTCTTGTCTGGATGTCCAGTGTGGTGCCAGTACTTGTTGGGATTTATTATCCCAGGCAGGAGTGGTAGTATCGACGTGGCCGACTACTAGGTGAACTTCCTGGAAAGAGTCCCAAGTCAAAGGCAGATGGTCAAAGTGACCGAAGATGGTTGCCACGATTGTCTTGCCTGGTTTGGCCTTCTGCGCAAGCTGAAATATGTTTAAGGGCGGATCAGAAGCAGATACGTGAAACCTCTCAAAGGTTTCATCCTCTTCATCGCCCGATGGACTGGAGATATAGTTGTCAATATCTTCGTCAAACGAAAGGACGAGGCGCGCGTTTGTACTCGGCTCGTTAACGACATCCTGGAGCGACTCGTACATCTGCTCGAACGACCGGGCAACGTGAATTTGACAGTCTTTTGTAGGGGCTCGAGTCCATAGAGCTTGTATATCGCAGACAGACACGGACGGATCGACTTCCTTCTGGGAGACCAGATCCAGCAACAGGTCCTGGTCGACGGGTGGTGACATCGTGACGACGCGAATGTCCCGTTCGACGGGGAAGTCAGCACAGGCCCATTCGACCAAGCAGGTCAGGGCCAGGGCACACTGGGCAGAGATTTGTGTGTCAAGTTGCATGGCTATGACAGCTTTGCTTGGTAGAATCCTCTCACGCCAGTCATCGATATCCACAGGCTCCCACCATGGAAAGGGACCTTTCTTGGGACGGATGTTCTTTCGAAGAATGACCAAAAAGTCGGCAAATGAGAAATTCTCGACCGGCAGATCGTTATCTACCGCGGCAACCCTTTCGTCAAAGTTCACGAAGATGACTCTTGTGTCGCTACGATCGACGGGAAGCAAGTCGTATATTGCTTGCGGTATTCCCAGGAGTCGACATGGAGGCATGGCGATATGCCCGAACAAGGACTCAGCATCTCCTTCGGCATGCTTCAGGTCGTCTTGAAGAAAGGTCTTGAGGGCTTCTCGGATCTCGGTCGGCAATGGCGCTGGCGAAGACATGTTGTGGAATGTAAGAGAAGGATAGAAGAGGAGGAAGAGGCGAAGGTTTGTGTTGAGTGTCAGAGGCTGGTCACTGAATCACAGTCGAAAGGCCTTTTCTGATTCGAGTAGGTAGGTAGTCACAGAAGGGGACATTCAGATCACTGGATTCAGCAAGAACTTGTTTTATAATGGTGAAAATGTAAACACCGCGGTAGCCGCAGAAGGGGTTGGTGAATAGCCCGTAACGATTGATTCTACCGGGCACTGGCACTGCACATCTTGTCACTGGCACCGCCAAATGAAGTTGCAATCATAATCACACAGAACGCTTCAGTCACTTTCAGCTACAGCACTGTCAAAGGATAGTCAAAGCCGTCAAAGGCTGTCTAGTCAATTATGCTCGAGTAAAGTATCCAGTAGTGTCGGGACTCAAATTACATGTCGGTATAGTAGTACGCTGTAGCGGCACGCAGTGGCTGATTTATCCAAACCACGACGGAACTAACACCTGACAATTGCTGTTTTACTGCTTTATCATGATCAAAGGCCAAGGCACGCTGCCACTGGCAGATCGCTAAACTAAAGCAAAGCTTCCGTGGGAGAGTGTTGACCCCAGAGGTCGAAGACTGCAGTTGCACGTTCATTTGCCGATACTTCGCCCAACTGAAAGACCCATTTCCTGAGTAGAATGCCGGCGTGAGATGATGGCACCTTAAGATAGGCATGAATCTCAGGGGTCCATCGAATAAAATTTTCTTTTTTCGCTTGTGCAATTCTGGCATGGGCCGCGAAAGGAGATCTTGAAGCAGCTTCACAAGCGTCAAAGAGATCGTCCATCAGCTCCACAGTAGACTTGTCTTCGCCTATCTTGAGGGTTCCAAAACACCTCAAGAAATCGGAGAAGCGAAGAGGACGACCTGCTTGTGCGAGCCTTAACCATTGAATGACCTGTCGCCATACCTTATGGACTCCGTCTCTCATCGTCGGGCTATCGGGATCGTGGGCGAGGATGGGGTTTGGTCCGACAACCAGTGAGTTGGGAACACCATTCCTGCCTTTGGTCCATGCGATAGCAACGTCACGAGGGATAAGACCACCGATGGATGCAAACATAGTGCCTCTCTCACCAAAGAGGAGGTCGAGAAAGTCAACCCATGGTGTTAGGGCGACTTCGAAAGGTCCAAGGTAGGGTTTCGACCGATGTAGTATTTCTAGCGCGTCCCAGATATGCTGACGGAAGTTTCGATCTGGGAGTCTAGGCGGAGGGCGCTTCAACTTAGGAGCAGGTCGGTAGGGCTGTCGGAGAGGAAGCATCACACCCCAACGAATGGTAGGCTCGCCGCCAATGAAGCCATCATCCCGAAGCTTCGTCAGAGTGGTGTCAAATCGACGGCCGAATTCCTCTTCCAAGACCTTCCATTTACCAGAATCGGCCGAAGAAGATTTGCAAACTAGTACTCTTGTGGTAGGTTGCGAGGAGGACCATTGATGAGCCATGGATGAGGTTGTATGTCGATTGGAGACAGGCTTGGATGATTCGGGAAATATCGCTCTAGAGCCGCCTTGATTTTGACTACGCTTGTCTGGCTGTGGTTCACGAGATGTTGCCGAAGGGCGCTTCTGGCTTCGAGACAATTTGGGTGGCTGTGGTCCACGAGACGTCGAAAGACCACCCTGTGTTTGATCAGGCGCCTTAGTTGGTTTGCGCGAAGGCTGGGATGAAGCTGCTTGCATATCGAGTAGCTTGGAAGGACCAAGATCGCCACGACCCTTGGGATTCTGAGGTGTCCCCGCTTGATGGCCATGATCCACCAGCCAAGTCTTGTAGCGCTCGGAGATGCCTTCCTCCAACTCCCAAATCTCGATTTCATCCGGGTCCCAAGGCCAGCGGAGACCACTACCTTCAAGCATCAAGAGTCTGACATATTCAAGCCAGGCTAGGAAGTCGACTGAATAGTCGAAGGCGGAGGAGCCTGTCCAGCTGAGGCCGAGAGTATGGAGCCGGAGAGCAACCTGATTTTGCGCGCCGGCGCGCACACGCTTCCATTTGTCCGGGAACCATTGGCGCTTGTGGGAGAAGGTATCTCGGATGAAGCGTTCACGCTTTTCTCGATCGCGGGGATTGAAGTCGGCACTTGGAGGAGTACTCCCGGTGGTGGTTGTCGGGAGGTCGCTCATCTTCTGTGAATGCTAGGTACTGAGTTAGTTGAGTAACAAATAAAACATTGATAGGTCTCGCCAGACCTTGGGCGACGGAAATGGTGACGAAAGATGAAAGAAGGAGAGGAATGGTCGGAGTGCCTGATGCCTGAATATTCGGTGAATGCAGTAGTTTGTTTCTCCGTTGCCGGAGGGAGAAATGTTTGCGAACTACAGCTGGTCTGTCATGCAAGAGTAAACAACTGTACGTCAACTGTATTTACTGATAGTTCACATAGCAGAGTCCATTTGATAGATACGTTTGGCAGTGTATAATCTCCACTTGACTAGTCTTGCTTCCATGTTCTATGTGACTGTTCAACCATCACGTTCTTAGTCCAGCCCTCGCACTGCGCATGTTCGAATCTGTCCCACGCGGTCTCGGTATCGTTTGCTGAACCCTCCATAGCCATTTCCAGCGGTCCTTCACCCGAAATGGTGTGCAAGGTAGTCGTAGCCTAGATCGTAGGCGTAGTCTTAGGCTCGGCACCCTTGGGGTCGTTGATGGTGGAGGCTGAATGAGCTTCAGCATCTAGCCATGCCTTGAAGATCTGGGACCTTCCACGGCTCTCATCCACAAGTTTTGGCTGCGCATCCCGAGTCCATGGCCAGCAGAATTGATCATGGTCAAGCTTCCGATCCTCGATATACCCGGCCCAGGAGGCGAAGTCGGCTAGATAGTCGAAAAATGCGGCTCCCAGCCAGTCAAAACCTGCGCTTTGTAGCTTGACACAGAGTTCAAACTCTGCGGTCTTGTGAAAATATTCCCACTGAAGGACGTGCACTGTCGCGCATGTCCAAATCGCTCCTTGATGAATTGTCTGCGTCTCTCCCAATCGACGGGATTGAAGTCGGGGCTTGGGGGAAGGTCCCGGTTGGCTTCGTCTTCCGCCATCTTGATTCTAAGTACTGCGTTAGCTGCGTCGTAGATAGCGAAGTGGTAGGCCTTACTGGATTTCTGTTGTGGTGGGTGATGATGAAAAGAAAAGAATATTAATGAAAGGCGTGCTGCATGAACATTTAAATGATGCGATAGTTTCTCCGCTGCCGGAGCACGACTTGCTCCTTCCTCACCACGAACATTTTGCTCACTGCACACACCTGATCGAGGTTGTTGTGTCTGCTAAGTTCGAAGTACCCCAGATATGCCTTGGAGTTCTTTGACTGAGGCCTGCAGCTCCTGAACGGCTGATTCTAACGTGCGAGTCCGGCTCTTGAGCGTCTCTATCTCGTCTCCCTGCCTGGTTTTGTCGATCTCGAGGGTTGTGCTCTTAGCTTTCGCCTCTGCGAGTGATTGCTTCAACTCGGCAATCTCAGCCCGCAGGCTGTCTTCCAATGCAGAAGCCTCCAGTTGCTCTTCTTGGAGCCTTTCGTTCTCGGCGCGGAGACCTTCGAATCCATAGTTGTTGGTTCGGAGGCTGCTGACGTTTGAATCGACGTTTTTCACCAACTTCAAAAGAGTATCAAATCTGTCATCGAATCTTTCCGCTATGTTGTGGTCGTACATGTCGATTTCCTCGGACTCTGGCTCGTTGTCCTCAATGACGGTGGGTTCAACCTCGATCTCGTGGTCGGCCATCGGATCAAGCCTTCCTGGAATAGTCCCTGCCTCAGCCGTGTCGCTGCGAGCGATCACAATCTTTTGGCAAAGGAACCTCATGCTAGCCTGAATGGAGTCTTTAAGCTCCTCGTCCTTGGGATATTCTGACTGGGGCCCCCCTCGCTCGGTGATGAATGCATCCCAGATCCGTCTGGTACCAGCTCTCCATGACGCATTCCTCCACTGAAAGCTATCGATGGCTGCCCTGATAGACGTAAGATCCTTCAGCTCGACAGGCAAAACAATTTGTCCTCCGACCTCGATGTCCTTCTCTTCACCTCTTTTGACATGATCCGCAATCGAGACAAGAAAGGATGGAAACTCTTCGGCCACAGGAGTCTCATCAATCGCCTGTCTGAGCATATCAGCGATACCAATCGGAGTATGGTCGAGCGCCTGACATGTTTGTCTGAGCTTTGCCAAAGCTTGGTAGCCCAATGTGTCATTGTTCAGTGGCCACGGACACCTACTTTGCATCCTGCAAAGTATGGTAAATTGTAAAGCGGCTCGTAAGAGCTTATGGTTCTGCCTCCATACTGGATGTACAAGCAATGGCGCCATGTGGTTACTGAATGTTGTGCCGAACGCAGCGCGGCAGGTGTTTGCGGACAGCCGATGTCGATACCGCAGATTGTTAAGCGGAGACAGCAAGATGAAAGGCGACGACCTGAAGACACGAACGAAGGTCTTGTAAAACGTCTTGAAGAACGAAAGCGAGTGTTTTCCCGGGTCTAGCTTGTCAAGAGTCTTGATTTCATCCGACTCGTCAAAGAGACGGCGCGCCTCGGCCTTGTCGTCGCCTTGAACGATGATCTTTCCGTTGAAATCGGGGATTGTCTGGATGTCCTCGTAGGTTATTGGAGGACAGGCTTGTAGCAAAGCTTCAGCCAGCGCTCTGGCGTCTTCGGCCAGCGCTCTGTCATCTTCATGGGCGGTGGTCTCGGTAGGCGGGAGGCCTTCTACCTCAGTAGGTCGAGCAGGCTCTTCTTCTTCCTCTTCGTCGTCGTCGTCGTCAAACCGGGGCTTTTTTCGTGATGCTGGTTCTGAAAGGGACGATCGCTTTAGTGAAGACATGTTGCGACTGTCATAAGAATTGGCCCAAAAGAGCATAAGAGACGAAATAATTTGATCACCTTATGCAAGCGTAGGCTAGTAATCTGGGTAATTTATTTCTGTTACCTAAGCCTCGGGGAACGATTTTTCTGACTGTCAGAGTGCGGTGGCGGGGGTGACTGAGTGTGAAAGCGGTTGCAGTGCCTGATTGCGCGGAGCGACATTAAGAACAAACGTGACTCCCTACAAATTTGAAACTACATTGTAGTTGACTGAAGGAATAAAGGAAAGCATCTCCTTCAATTATTGCTGTTGTCGCAAAGCTTGTCAACTGCGGTAACTTAACTACGAGTCTCGCTGTGATATATTTGTGCCATTTCGTTGATGTCCTGACGTTGATTCAAGCAAATTGTAACTAATTTTATTAATGCTCAACACTACTTGGAAGTCTACATTGTTGCATGCAATCCACACTGTACTTGTACCTCTACGACGGTAAGTATATAGTTCCATACATTTGTTCCTTTTTCCTGGATTAATCCAAACGTCCGGTAAAGGATCTATTTGTGTTGGAAGCATCAGTGTGTCGAGCCATGGTCAATCCGCGGCTGGCGTTTTTCATGTCTCCTGTCAAAGAGCGTTATTTGCTCGCTGTTCTGGCTGATGTTTCTGGTGAAGTCTGTCGCCTGCTCGGGAGCTGTTGGATTGACGTCGCTGGTCAATGTCATCCTCCGCTCAACGGTCTAATTTAGGTCTTCAGTGAAGGTCTAGCCGCTGGAGAAGCGGCACCTGGAGGGCGTGAACGCTGGCCCCATTACCAGACTCCACCGTCAATGGTGATCCTTGTTTTCCTGATTAGGATGACCCTTTGTCCACCATTGGTCGCTGTAGTTTGGGTAACCCCTGGCGTGGAGGCTGTTAAACCTTGTTCGTTTCTGGTCGGCTCGCCTATCACCGTCATCGTCAGCGTCATCGGGGTCGAGGGCCAGATCAGGGAAGACTCGCAAGACGAGTCGGGCGCGAAGGATGTTTGGAACAATAAGGTATCCGGTGCTGTCGAGCTGAATGTACTGAACGGTGCATCCGGGCTTATTGAGTAGAGCCGGGCGCCCAAAGCTGGTGAGATTTCGGAGGATGGACTGTAGGGTAGTCATTTGCGCGTCGGGGTGGTATTCGATTGTTCGGCCTGGGACAACAATGTTAGCTATGCATGTTCATAATTCATAGCGCATCTTCATGTAAATCAATGATTGTCGCCATGTTCAGATGATGAGAAGGTAGCGATTCGGTGCCCAACCGTCAATTGTTCAGAGCATTACATTAGCCCCACATAGTTTCTTGTGACGTCCAACGCGCCTGCCTTAATTGTGCACAACTGGAACAAACACATAAGTCTCTATTCCCTCTCTTCATTTTCCGGGGCTCGAGACGAACAAAGATGATTGACTCCCCAACTAAAAACTTGCGAATTCACATGGCTGATCAGTTACAGATCCCGAAGACTTTTGGCCCAAACTCCAACCGCTCCCCTTCAAGACTCTCCGATTTCCCGCGCCGCGCAGTCATCTCCGCCAAACGAATCTACGAAGAAAAGACATGGCAATGTAGCCGTCGTCGAGCAAAGATATTCCTCTCTGTTCTCCGAAGCGTGGCCGATTTTACGGATCTCCATACGGCCTTGTATTTGCCAGGATGATATCCTTCGACACGGACGACGCCGTGCGACGATGGAGTGCTCAATTAATATGCTCGACTAAGTGCCTCACCAGATGCAGCAATTGAATAACTCTCATTCAATGGAGCCAATGTTGTTGGCGGTCATTGTTTTAACCCGCCATCCGTGATAGAAGATCGACGAGAAGGCCAGGCAGAATGATATAACAAAGGCAAAGGCAATATCTATCAGTGTAATGCCTTGAGTGTTTGGCGACTGGCAAACAGTCGACTGCGCCCTTCTTCACTTCTCTCTTACTAACTTGTGCTCTAGATAACTCTTTATCATTATCAGTCCATCTCTCTTCAAGCCTTGATATCGATTCTAAATCTTTCTTCCATTTTTAACCTTCAATCCAGCATGGCTTCGAACATGGTAGTCTTCGACCCCTCGGAGGTCAGATTTGACGATATCGACCAGCGACGCAAGATCATTCAGTCTCACTATGAAGCTATTGGCTGGACAAACGAAGAACTCAATCATAAGCTGCGACAGAGGGTCATTGAAGACCTGTGTAATATGTTCAATAACCGACCAGAAGGGTTCCTGAAGGTCGGTCACGTTCTATTTGAGTATCTGGTTGATCAAGGTATCTGGAACGAAGTAAGTAAGTATCGATCTGTTGAAAACCGGATAAACTATTCATACACTAACAAACGCTTAGTTAAGCGCAGGGAGGAGATGGAACTTCCTGCTATCGAGTGGCCTTGGACAAGGGGCCCGGGGGGAGATGATGACAGCATGGGCATCTCTGCAACCTACCACGAGTGGCGCAAGCGAAATGGACACGAACTACCCAAGGACGAGAAACCTCAGACCGTACCCCATGGAACCAAGGACCAATCTCGCATACGGACTCGTGCGACAGGCGGCAGCGCTGCGGCCATAGCCAAAAGTCGAGCATCAGACAAAGCTTTCGCTAACCATATGGCCGAGCAGCTAGTTCTTAAGATAAAGATGGCTAAGATGATGAAAGACACGTTCAATACCTTGGATCTTGCGATGAATAACAAGTCCGCCGCAGCCAGGGTAGTGTTTGATGAAGAGGTTGCCTCCATCAAAGCTGTCACAGCAAAGAAACGCAACCCCCCCATGTCCTTAGCTGAGGGGTCCGCGACTCCCATCCTTCCCGACCCAGTCACCCTACCCGTGCGAGTAATCCCCGGATGTTATATCGACCCGAAGCTAATAAAGGCGGAACCTGCCCCCTGGGATCTCCGTGTCCGGGTCTGGAATACCATCATGGGCCAAGGAATATATCAGGCCCCATGTATTGGGCCTTTTGAAGTGGCTGTCCCAACATGGCTCAACCTTCATGGTCTGATATGGGGTCGCAACGGCAGGCTCTATGTCGAACTGCGTTCGTCTCTTCCCAGGTTTCTCAGTGTCGACTGGATCTCAAACTGGGGAAAGCCCAAGTCCCTGGTCGTTGGCTTTAACGATGAAGAGGCATCCAAAACTCACCGGCATTGGCAGGATCTAGCGATGCTTTAGTATGATGTCGTATTCTGGGTCAGTGAGGTTTACGCTGGGACCTGTACCACGCTTCTCGAAAGTCTGACCCTTTCCAACTGGCGCAGGCTGTTCTGCATTCGTCGCCGTCAGTCTCCCACGGCATTCATCCATTTCCTCTCGGACAGGCGGAAGTATGATACTACCGAAGCGGAAGCGCTGAAGCGCTGCAGCGAAGAGGAGGTGTGGACACCTCAGATATATGCCATCCTAAACCAACATTCAGCTTCGGCTATCGAAGAGCCACTACGGGCATGGATCTGCCGAGAGGACGGCAACAAGCTACGCCGGGCAACACTTGCCACCAAGGTCTGGGTGGTGATCGCAGCAAGCAACCAGAATACCATCCAGATCTTTCAGGCTCTAGAGTGGGAGCACAACTTCATCTCCTCTCTTAGCCAGGAGACAAATACCGAAGCTCCGAAATAAGGGACGCCTTAGCATTCAGTCATAACATCAAGGATGAAATGTATAACTAGATTAGATGCAATGAAGTGTTGCTAGCGACTTGTATCCTATTTCATGCGAAACCAAGATGTGACTGCCCAATATCCTGATATCCCCCATAGAACGAAGCGCCTTTCGTAGCATATTAAAGCCCAAATGTACTGTTAATTTCACTACGTAAACGAAACTGAAACTACAAGTAGTCAGAACTGTCCATCAAAGCCGATATGATGCGTTCCTTTCATCGCCTCCTAAATCCTCGTCCATGACGTGGAGTATTAACTGAAACTATTAGTACTTGCAAGTGAACGGATAGGACTGAACTTACCAAGTACCAAAATGAGAAGTGAAAGACGTGTCGCCGGTTGGTGACACAATGTCAAACGACCAGCTACCACTACCCGCATCCCATTGCGTTCAGAGATCGTCGCAGAAGAGGCGCCCTCGGACATCCTCGGGGGCGTCCTCAGGGGCACGCCGCATGTACTTGACCACCCTGTGGCCAGTTGACTTGCCTTCCGTCCTGTCCTGCAATATTACCACCAGGTCGTCCGTCCTAAAGCCTTTGGCAGCTCGCTCCGCGATTTCATTCAACTCTGGCATGTGGTTGGTGAACCCAGATACTCGGGCTGGAGTCGAGGTAGTTGAGGGCTCGAGGTGGTAGGAACTACCACCCATTCGCTGCTCTTCAAGACGAATACGAGCGCGCGCGGCTTCAAGCTTATGCAAATCGGCCTCCACGTTATGCTCGTCAATCTCAAGCTGTTGCTTGGTGGTGTCCAGCTGTTGCTGGATAGTTCGCAGCTGTTCCTCGAGGGCATGGGCCTGGTTGCGAGTGGCCTGCATCCGTCGCTGAGAGTTCTCGACCTGTAACTCCAAGCGTTCCGCTTCCTGTATAGCGGAGTCGAGTGCAGACATTGTAGATCGTTGAGATGCTGACTGGGTAAATTTTGAGGGGGCGTTTGGTTGGAAAGCGAGAGAAAGAGAGATGGATCTTAGCGAAAGCGCTGTGCGGTCGAGAGTGCAGTTATTTTCTAGCTCCACTTTAAATTGCCTGCATTTGTGCTTCTTCTGGCACTTGCTAGAAACTGTTGCAAGATATCAATCTCATTTGACGTCAGAGTGACCCGAACAGGAGCAGCAAGAACTAGGTGGAGTGAGGTTGATGAGATGGTTGAGCAGCCACATGGACCATAGAATCGATGCGGTAAGGTGGAAAACATACACTACTGAACGTATCAATTGAATGGACCCCTCTATAAACTGAACTACTTGAATAACTATCTAAAAGTAAGTTCAAAGATTTTAAAACCAGTACTACTGAACAGGACTTGCTTCTACGTGTTGTCCGCCAGCTAGCGAGTGCTGAGTGATGGTACCTTTGGGTCACTGGAGTACAGAAATCCAGAAGTTCACCATAGTCGCAAATTTCTATAATAGATCGGCTTATTATGAATCAAGTTATCAATCAAAATACTGTTCCCTATTCCCTTATTTACAGTACCTATGTCCACCGAATGGTTCTTATCTCTCGTATTCGTCAACCCCTCCGTGTTCAGTGCATGCCTTCCAATCTGTTGCCTGCCATGTCCACCAAATCAAGTATTTCCCCACTTTACACGCCTTCTACAGCCAAATTCAACCTTTCACACTCACAACAGACTTTTTCGAAGCCAAGCCGAACTACCACGGGCAATGAACAAGGCATCAGAAACAATATGACTCTTTTCAACAGGTACACACCACAGTATCGACTGTCTGCAAGGATCTGGATCCGCTGACGCTGTGTAGTAGTTGCAGGCGAAAGCTTCAATCGGAACAATACATACGCGATCTATCGACCGAGCCGAACACAAATTCCCGTTGGCATTGATCTTGCCGCCTTGAGATCAAAACGTATACGATCGTCCGAGCGAGCGGAAGAGGATTCCGTTGGTGTTGCCGTTGCCGCCTCAAGAACAACGCACAAATGATCGATCAAACTGAACACGCGCGGCGTTGCCTTTGCCGCTTGAAGAACAGATCGTATACGATCCGGACCAACCTGAACAAAATTCCTGCTTGCATTGGCATCCATCCCAATCAGTCCATAAGACGTCCAACTACCGAGCCGAATACAATTAATCGTTGGCGTGACCCCCGAGACCGCAATAAAAGTGCATACGCTGTTTTGCGGCCGAGTCGATCGCAGTTCCGATAATTACGGTCCCTGTTGGATTCAAATACGACATCTAACGGTCAAGCCCATTACGAATCCAATTTGCATTACCCCAAGCCGTTTTGACGATTGACTTTACCACCAATGACCTTTAACATCCGCTGACATTGGCGCAAATTCGCCATCTAACGACCGGAACCGGTTATGAGCATCGTTCAAGTTGGGCTCCGAATCAATTGATGTCTAAGCCATCCAACGGTTCAGTCTGTCACCAATTGTCATTGATGTCAAATACGCGATCCACACCAGTTGATAATCTTCTTCGACGCCAGACTCCACCATGAGCAGCCACCCCCGAGAACGTGGCAACCAGGCCAATGGCGCACGCCCTCCAAAGGCTGTAATCTGCGCTCGGCTCACCAAGTACGGTGAACGACGGAGACGCTATCATACCGCCGATCTCCAGCGACTCACAGCCCCATACCACACGATCGGCTTGAGCCGCCGCTAGTCTAGTGGATGGATCTTGTGAGATCCATGACTTGGACGCGCCAATGGCGGGACACATCTCATCCAAATCGGGAAGCACAGAACACGATCCATCTTTAGCGAGGAACATCCGTCTCTACCCTGGAGCACAGAATTGCTGTATATTGATGGTTTGCCCTCGACACTTGGCCGTTGGCAGTGGGAACGTGAGTCTCGTCATTCTTGGGTCTGCTGCTGACATAGCACACAAACTATCCTGTCGGTGGCGCAGAAACTTCAAGAACACGGCGAGCGCATTGAACATTAAAGTATGAACACACAGACGTTTCGGCCGACTTCGTCCACCCGAGGACCGTGAAAATCTGAGAGCCTGAACAATTTCAGTTGACCCGAAGAATGAACCAGTTCCCCCGTCATCGAATTTACGTCTTCCCGGACATTGTCATCAGCCGTATTTCGTGACGACTGTCCACTGCGACAGCAAGAAGCGCCGGAAGGATCTTCATATTTACAACAGCAGTCGTCGAAAATGGACGAGTCAACACGGGCCACGGCAACAAGATCATGAATGCGCCAGCGGCGATAAGACTAGTTTATTCGGGGGTCAAGGGCAACTGACACCTCATCCGCCGCTCAAGTCCGCCTCGCGCGCTATAACGAGTCAAGAAAGCTTGAAGTTGGTGATGGAGGGCCTGGTCAACGATACCAAGGATTTGAAGGGAATTCGAGCATGAGAAGTAGGAGGACTAGGGCAAGACAGGGATTTTGTGACGATTAGGGACTTGATGGTAGACACCCAGCAGACGATCCTCAATCGCTTGGATACGAATGCCAATGCCTCGCCAGAAGCTCAGGTGCAACAACCACATGCTCGGATGGATCCGAAAGACATTGACGTCCGACTATTGAGGCAGCGGTTGACTCAATTTGAAAACTTTCAGTAGACAGCTTTCCATAGACACTCTACTGTTTTAATACACACTCTTTAATCTAATACTTGAATCGTTTTTACATATCAATATGGCAGTGACCGCAGGTGCGTGCACTCTACTGTTCATGACGGACCGGCTGTGATTCACTAGCCTTCTCTCCCGACAATGGAGGACCGGCGGCATTAATTAAATTTGGCCAGCCCAAATTTCTTCTCCTCCTTTCATCTTTCACCTTTCACCAAAAAACTCATCACGCAGGAGTCGGTAAGAATTTTCACCCTATTGCTCATCGCGCAACTAACTGTATCTAGGATTTACGAATGATGAACGAACCCTCACAAGAAAGCACTAGCGGGCAGTCCCAAACTCCCATCTTCCATCCTCGCGATCGGGAAAAGCGTGAGCGCTTTATCCGGGATACCCTGTCATGTGAGCGCCAGTGGTTCCCAGACGAGTGGGAGCGTGCGCAGTTTAATGCACGACAAATGGTTGCTGCTATGCTCAATTCTCAGGGTCGCCTTTGGGTCAGCGGCTCCTTTTTCGATTTTATTGTCGACGGTGTCGCCTGGGAGGAATACATTCGCTTCTTGGGCCTTGATGAGAGTAGCGGTCTCAGCTGGCCTTGGTTAGGCGACGAAATCGGACCGTTTGAGGGTAATCACTCCGAGACCTACAAAGCCTGGCTCGAGGCTCGAGGCCATCAAGCAACTACCTCCCAGGATCCTAATGATTCTGGCGAACAATCCAGGTCCCAGTCCGAGACGACAACCTCGCCAGATGCTCAATCCCAAGGTATGGAGACCCGTTTTCAAGCAATGGAAGCTCGATTGGTACAGGCGGAAGCTCGGGTGGAACAGAAAGCCATAGACATCCGACTGTTGAGGCAGCAAGACAGCAAGAAAGGCGTTGAGATCCGATCGTTGAAAGATCGAGTCGCTCAGCTGGAGAACGCTCAGCAGACAGCTTCTGCCATGTGATCAGCTTTCACATGTTACTCATCTCGATCCTCCTGAGTATGTATGGGATGGAGAGTAAGACCCGATGGTATCCCGAGTATACGTTGGGGCCCACTGCGACAAGCGACTGAGGTATTTGAGAAAAGCCGGGCGGATGTAGTTGAGGGTGCTTAAGAGATCCTATCCCTAGAAGTTAATAATCACACTATTAGGCTGAAGTCTGTCACCTCGAAGCTAAGCCCGAACCACTAATAGTCTCGTGCCGGTCTTTCACATGGACTATGATAAAATTGTTATCCTTAGGGTAAACGTCAACATCGATGGGATAAGTTGACAGGCCTCAGCCTTCTCAACTCTGTGCTAGCATGGGTGGATCATACTTGAGGACTAGGTATTGAACCTTCATACCTGGAACACAGTTTGGGATATTTGGTCTGTCGATCGGATACGCTCTGGGTAGCCCGTTGCGAGGGTAGCAAAGATAGAGGGAGGTAGATCCTTGAGCTTGAGCGTTCTTGACTGGAAATCTGTCATTGCAGTGGCTTGGTACCTAATCTTGCGCCCGTAAATAATGTTCTAACCTCCATGCTTAACACTGATAGCAAGTGCCTGCAGTCACTGACATAAACATTGTTTTACGACAAGACATCGTCTGTCAGCGCATCTCATATTCGGAAATCCCAATCATCAAGTATTGTCGGCAACTATTTGGACACTTTATACCAGACTGCTATCATCATGAACACAAACATTTCATTATCAACTTGCCCTCATATTAAGACTTAGCCTAGTTAGAAGACACTATGTGCCTCTCCTTGGACATAGAACAGGCAAAGCTAGCCTGCCATTACATAACCCCAAAACCTGCTCAGCGCATTCATGGCGCGCAGCCACCAAAGTCCATACTTAGGTTGACAGTAACCATCATCCAGTAGCTCTTTGTTTTCCTCTCAGTGAACCCATACTCCCATAAGACAAGACACGGCAGACTCTTGCTGCTGGATGTGGATGGCCAACACTTGAGATGTCGATCCCTCCTCGCCGTTGTCGCGATCCAGCATCTTCTACTTGGCAGGATCCGAGTTCACCTCATTGTCGAGGTGAGAGCTGGTGTGTCCGGGAAGCTCAGCATCACGAACTGCGGCGATTCTTTGCCAATCGGACATGCTCAGACTCTCCACCAGGGTCAAGCTGGATCCATCGTTGAGACCAGAAACCCAGGTGAGGCAATCGCCCCAAAGCATCACCAAGTCATGGCAGTTCTTGTGCTTCTTAGCATGCTCTTCGTGGGTGGCCTTGAATCCAACCACCAGAGAAACAGGACGTCCATCTTTGACGAGCCAGCCGACTGTCAGGAAATCGTGGATGGTCGAGCATAACTCCTTGTAAATCTCACCATCCTCACCCCGCACCAGCCCGTGAAAATCCAGCGATGGTGGGAGAGCGACCTCGAAGGGGCCGACGATAGGTGTTTTGTAAGGGCCATCACCCATGATGCTGTGCCAGAGTTTGAGGCGCAAGTGGTGAGACGAAAATTGCAATTGCTCCACGGGCTTGTCTGCAGGCAGACGAGGATCCTTGGTTAGGACATTCTCCAGCCGCGATGCCAAATCTCCCGCCGAGAGAGGAGTCGCATCCTCAGGAAGCTTGTGGCCGTTCTTCTGTAGCCACTCGTAGTAAGTGGGTGAGATACCCAGGGTTTTGTCGTCAGGGTCGGGCCTCTTTGGCCACGGCCAACCGACAACATAAAGCCCCATGGAGCTCCTGCGTCTGACTATAGATCCGTTAGCATACACATGGCTTTTTCGTTTGTAGATAGGTAGGTACTTACTGAACTCCTGCCACATGGTGTGATCAACTATGTACTCAAAGAAAACATGGCTGATCTTAGCGCGGCCTTTGGCATGAACCTCGTTGCACACGCTTTCAACCGCAAGCTCGTGAAGCTCTTGGTTGGCTTTTTCGTTCGTCCACCCAAAAGTCTGGAAATACGACTGGATGATCTTGCGTCGACCAGCGACGTCTTCTAATTTGACCTTGGAAGGGTCGGTATTCGGAATCTCAGAAGCCATCGTTGTCGGCGAGATGTTGCGGATAAAGGTAGGAGAAAGGTTGAAGAGAAGGAAAGTCATGAATAAATAATTTGATTTCAGGCATCAATCGATGCAGAATGATCCAGGGCTACTACGTAAGAGTGTGCATGCGCAGTGATTCAGCGTTGCTCAGCGGGGCATCTCCAGGCTAAGGCCGCAGTCAACTGTTTGCACTGCCAAACACTTCGAGGGCTATATCTTGGTCAAGGACATGCCACTTTTCCTTTCCTTTTCTCTTCTCTCAACATTTTCACCTGAATCCTCAGTCATCACCATAGCATGCAAACAGCAACCGCCAAAATGACTTCAACAGACATCAGGGATCATTACGACATCCAAGATTCATACGGAGCAAAAGTGGCCCACAAGATTCTCACCGTCCATCCGCCACAACTCTGCTCAGGCAGCACAGGCATTGACTCGCTCACCACGGTCTTGCGACGAGTCTACGCACATGCTATGATCGGCCCTGAAGGTCTCGCTCAAACCAAGTGGGTGAAAGATGCAGAGCAAAACAATCCCATTCTCGCGTACGCCTGGACTTTAATGGGCAACACCGAAGAAGACGCAACCGCCGCTCAGCTCGTGCGTGCCCGAACCATCCAAAGCATGGGTGGCATCGCAGGCACAGATGATCCCTCGTTCAAAGAACTATGCACTTCCGACATGATGAACAGAACGTTTTGGTCTCAGCGCCATTTCTGTTTATGCTACCCGGTCTACGGTTGGAGGACACACAACATCCTGGAGCAGTCACCCAGCGTGAAAGCAACCGAGAGCATCATCATGATGGACCGAATCAAAAGCCCAGAGATTACTCTCCAAGAAGCAGTGGACTCCAAGTTCGGTGATTTCAACAATGAACACTCTGGCGAGTTGCACTATCGACCAAGCCAGCCTCTTGTCGTTCGAGTATTGCTCCGAACTAACGGCGACGTGAACAACGACCCTGAGAACCGCCTCCGTTTCAAGGACCTTCAACGCTTCCAAATGCCCCAAGAAGACCCGAAAAAGGTTGACAAGGGATGGATCCTGGTGGAAGGAAAGCGATTGAACTACACTATTGCGGCTGTCGTCAAGATGAGAGAAGTCGAGGCGAAGAATCACCCAAATGTCAACCAGAACGAAGTCGAGACTGAAGACAAGGTCCGCACGTATGGGCCCAGTCGCAACGAGATCATTCCGGCATATGAGGATCAGCACTTGATGTCGACGCGGTGGTCGGTAGAGGACCAGCGACCGTATCCCATGGAGTATATGCTGTTCTACATTCCATTCAAGCCGGAGCGAAAGGAAAAGCTGGAAGGTCCTGGTGAGACAGGCCGGGCACCGGAGTTCAATGTCAAGGCATGGCAGGGGGTACAGGACTTGTTTGGATTTGCCAGAAGGAGGAGAAATGCTACCAAGGCTGAGAATGATTCGCAGCCTGGTCCATCAAATGAATAGAACTGTTCATCAGATGCACCAATGATGGAATGTAGAACTAGATCAAATGTAATAATGTGTTGCTGGTACCCTCTATCATGTTCCATGTGACGCCGTGAGTGTTCAAATTATCAGTCAACAAAGGTTACAGTAGTTTCCGTAAACTAACTATCTATGGCAAATCCAGGTTTCCACAGGTACCATCAGATGCAATATGAATTGTGAGCAGTCTGTCATATTGTTCAGCACATATCCCATTATGAGTGTGAAGACCCTCATGCAAGCCCTGGACGGAGGCAGTACAAGCTTTGAGTACAAAGGTTGAGACTGGGGTGACCAAGGGTCATTTCGAGTCATCGCTGGCATCTTTGAGTTCAAAGATTCTATCACCGCTGACAACGATTGAGGAGACTGGTCTTACCCAGGAGGCGTTTGAGAAGTCTCTACAGCCATTGAACAACAGGGTCAACACTCTGCCCTGCAAGAATGATATAGAGCAGTGGCTGACTGCCCGAGAGGAGCGGGCAAAGCAGGCTATGGAGTCTCAGACTTCCGAAACAATGGGACGCTTGGCGTCTTGGAAACAAGAATTGGCTGTGGAGTTCGCCGAAAAACTGCTACCTCTGACTGAACGTCTCAATGCTGGCAGATCAGAGGTCATGGTCCTTCGTAGAGAGAAGGAGGCTCTTGAAGAGAATGCTCGTGAGGTCCAGACACTCTCGCAAGAATTGGGGCAAAGAGAAGGGGAATTGAAGTCTGTCAACGAGCAGAACGCCAAATTGGAGCACAGAACGAAAGAGCTCCTTTCGATGCACCACATTGAGAAGGCTCATGCTTCTACCATGTCGTGTCAGTCTGACGAGCTCAAGGCCAAGCTCCAGGCATGCGAAGCCGGACAGCAGGAGCTCATTGAGATACGTGCACTTCTCCAGCATGCAAGGGAAACTCAGTCGAGAGCTGAATCGAATTTCAATGAGGCCACAGAAGCACGAATTCGGATGCACCAGAAGAACAAGGACCTTGAGCAGAGGATCTCTGAATTGCAGCAGGCCTTACAAGCCGCAAACGCACAAAGTGACGCCCGCTTGAGGGAGCAAACCTCTGCAATGACGGAAAAGGTTACGAAAGCAAACAGAGACCTTGAAAAGTCTCGTGAAAAAGAGAAACGTTTGATCGAGGCAGAGAAGACGTCACAGGAGAGTCTCGCACAAGCGACTACCAAGTACAATGCTGTAGAGACAGAGCTGGAACAGACGAGGCAGAATGCAGCTGATCTTGAAGAGGAGCTGAACAATGTCAAGGCGAATATTGAGCAAAGCACAACGGACTTGACAAGGCGAATTCGCGATACAGTTCCTTGAACGAGGAGAACAACCGCCTGAAAGAGGAATGTGCCTTGAAGGATGCTCAATTGAAAGAGCTCAAAGAGCAGGAGTATTCGTCTGGATTGTCCCAGGAACCTGCAAATGACTTCGAGTCGATGTATGCTCTCGCCATCACCATTAAACATTACCAACATCTGAAAGGATACCGCAAAGATGTCAAATGTTCTGTATGTCCCAATAGAAGCCTTCGGTGCCAATTTGGAAGTTTCGCCCCATGTTCAATTGGCTACTGACCTTTTCTCAAGCACAAACCAAGATCAACGAGACGAATCGCCAACGCGAAGGGCTGCGTCCCGAACACTCCGAGACTTAAAAGAGCAAGACTCAGATTGAGTAGTCACGTCGACGAAAATGAGAGGCGAGACGTGAGGGATGCGAGTGAAAAGCCAGAATGCCTTCATGGGGTGGTGCATACCCTAAACGACACGGTGACGACTCTCCCCCAAGAAGTCAAAAAGGGTCCTAATGTGACCACTCGGCCAGTCTACCTGAAAGCTCGTCCCAGATTGGGGTAATCGGATACTTCATCTGTTGATGTTAGTAATACTCAGCAAATCATCCATCTGTTGTGCTCGATCCAATATGTCAAGGTATCAATTGAACTACCAAGTATGTAAAAGCGGCAATACACCCAAAGTCCATTCTTCAAAATCTCCAGGATCTGTCCATTCCTGTTTATTCTACATCCAGACCCACCCATTCATGGAATATCTCCCTTTGGACATGGTTTGTTGCCATCAGGACAGCAAAAAGATCCTCGTTGGGACGGTTCGCATCCATCCAGTCTTGAATGACATTGACTGGAATCATTACCCAGTTGAAACAATGGAGGATCAAGTTCCTCACTGAGACTTCTGAGCTGACAAAAAGACGTTGCAGTTTTGTCACATCGCCGTTGAGAAGTGAAGCCGCAGAAAATGATCCTCCAGTCGCGAGACGCGATCGAAGTTTGCAGGACGCCACCATGGATGGCAGGAGTGTATACCCCACGACATTGCCATTCGCCTCGAGGCTCGTAGATGTAAGGTGCATATAAGCACGGAAGAGATGGCTTTGTATGCGGTGCTGTTGGGCTCCATCAAGCTCATGTCCTTGTTCAAAAGCTTCCATCTCTTGTTCTTCGGAGATGGCATCAGTGGCACTCAACCGATCGCGAAGCTCAAGTCTCCGCAGCTCAACTGTAGGGAAGTCACCATGGCTCAACGCCACCTTTGAGGGAGAGATATCACCCAGTCGGTTTCGCAAAGCTTGTTCACTTGGAAACTGGCCGGTCGCTTGGCATCTCTGCAAATACCTTTCCTGATTCCATAACCCCAATTGGAGCCAAAGTGGACCATTTGCTGCCATGGGCTTTGGATATCCCGCGCAGCAGTCCATGAGCTTGTTCACCATACTCCCATCAGCTCGAAGCACCCATCGTAAGCTATCATGAATGTAGGGGTACAGGGGGGGTCTTCTCATGAGTAGCAGTGCCAAGTTGACTTTGACAGTGCGGACGATTGGATCGGAGTCCAGGCATATGAATAGGGCGACACAGTGATCGTAGGCTACAACAGGTAGTATTGCCCGGAATGTGGTAGCTTCCTGGCCTTGAAGAGCGAACCGGTGGTTCTGGATGACTCCTTGAATCTCGAGGCGCCTTCTTGTCACATCGACACGGTCCGCTGGGCCGATGAAGTGTTCAAGGACAAGTGATGGGTCGATTCCCCACCGTTCAGCATCGTACACGGCAGCCATGAAACCACCCAGCTGGACGCCTTCGATAAGATGATGGTCGCTGTGGCCGCCTTGTAAGAAGTCGTCTAGGGACTGTCGTCGCAACCACACAGACTTCTTTCCACATCCAGGCTGTGCTGCCCACCACAGCTGCATCCAACGATGTTGAGTTGGAAGAACACGGTCGAATTCGATGATCTGACCTAATCGCCATGCCAGTTCCGAGTGTGGTCAAGTCGTTCTTCAAGTATTACGTGGACTGTGTTGTACCCGCAAAAGCTTGGTGGGAGAATGGTGATGTTGGGTGGGATTAGGAGCAGGACTGTTGCAATACCAAGGGGCGGATAGCCGACGCTGTTGAACTTTTCATAACAATCATCCCATGCTCCAACGTCGACAATCTGCAGCTGGTTTCCTCTTAGCCCCTTCAGTCTATACTGTAGACTTGCCGCAAGGAACTTGCCCCCAAAAGAGATGATAAGTTGAGTCTTGTTTTCCTTGGCGCGGATACTGTTACAGATTCTGTTAATAAGGGCGTTGATGCCTATTAGCTTACTAATGTAGTCCAGAGGAGTGTAATTATTACCCTACTACTTCTTAGTAATGTGTAACTCTTGATTTATATCCTGTAAGTAGACTAAGTTAAAGATAAGTTATTTATAGTTAGTAGTGGATAGTATAAGAATATATATACTTATTCTATGGGATATCCTTATACTGAATGCCTACTAAATAAGGCTAAGTAGGGTAAGAGTATAATTGCTTAGGAGAGAGGGATCTATATCTAGGATAATAAGCCCATCTTGGGGTAAACATGGGCCCGATTTATCACTAGTCCTGCTCTGCCACCCGTCAGGGCCAAGCGACAGCTCGAGAGCGCCGAGGAACGATGCGAAGCTCATCACCATAGCATTGTGATTGAGGGTGGGGGAGTTGGACTCATGCTGGGCAACTTCATAATCGTTGGTGATCAGGACAATCGACGCCTGCTCGGGGACGGCATTGTCAAGCATCTGCACCAGGCTTCCCTCGAGGTTTCGGCAGAGTGGTAGGGATGCACAGGCGAAGTGAGCGCCCAGGGCATCTGGATAAGACGCAATTAATTCGTCGATTCCAGGCGGTAGTCGCAGCATATTGGCGTAAGTGATTATGAGTGTGGGCGGTTGTAAACCACGGGAGGGTAACGGTGAGAGAGAATATTGGGCTAAACCGGTGGTTATGGGAGAGTAATTCCGCCAAGTACGTATTTTCCGTCGATTCGCAGTAGGCCTGGCCGAAGCTGGGATAACGCGGTGGTGTTGTTTCGTCTTTCTGGCTCTTGGGGGTCAAGTCGACGATTTTTCTTGTGACTTTGGCGGGGAGATCTCTAACGGGCGACAATCAGTGCAGCGTAAATCTACTCGTCCTGGATCGTTAGCGATATGAGTATAAATGGGTAATCGTTGGAACAAGCCGACGAGAACGCAGACTGACCAGGCTCCTCAGGTGGCTTCGTTGTTCGAGCTCTATCAGAGCCATGGAACTATTTGAAGTGGAAATTTGATCACATGATTGAATTGCAGGTAAACAATGGTTCGCTGAACGAAGTTGTGATTTTGCAGTTGTCAGTGCAAAGGTCGTCAAACAATTTCACCTTCGCAATTACTCGACCCTATCTCGTCGCAGGCAAAACAATCTCTTTTCTTTCAGTCATTCCCAGACTTGACGACTTCACACTTGATTGGAATTTCGACATCAAGAACAACAACTTCTATCTGTCATCACGATGGCCTCACGAGAGAATAACCCTTCGACAAACGACATCAACATTCTCTCTGGCAATGGCGTTAGCCGAGCTGCTACTGTTCCTCCCACTGCCGCTCCCAGCCCTGCTAGTATCTATGGCACCGTCCCGGCATTTGTACGCGAATTGGTTCTTGCACAGCATGACTCTGGTCACCTTGTTCCTGCTCCTCTTCCTGTTTCGCTTTTTGTCGCCCCTCCCGCTGCTGGCCCTCAAGACCAGATCACGGGCTTGCCTGGCTCAAGCTCTGGCTCCGCCGGAAGCGGTCGTGGAAATGTTCCTGGGCGCGGACGTGGATTTGGGGTTGGCCGTGGATTTGGAGGTGTCCGTGAATTGGGAGGTGGCCGTGGAAATAGCGGCCAAGGTTCCTATGGACAAGTCCGAAGGCACCCAATAATGCCAACCTCACAGCCACCCCCCGGGTCGCGAGGGATAACTCCCCCAGTTGTGGTAGTGGCACTATAATCAGCAACCGCCCGCACGACGCGACAGTAGCCGCGCGCCAGTTCATGAAACAAACCGGTTCAACCTGGTATGTCTCTAACACACAGGCTTTGCCAGACAGGGTCCGCCGCCTGGCTGCAAAGAAGCATTAGGAGAGGACTGTCATGTACAGTGACTCGGCCGACCGCAACCCTCCAGAGGCCAGGATGAGCCTGGATATCCCAAGACCCCGGGTTTCCGAGGTAGAGGATGATACCGCGGCGTCAGCAACTGCCCCGGTCGAGCAATCTGCTGCGGAACAGGAGGCTGCCCCTAAGGAGGAAAATGACCAGCGTGGTAGCTGAGGCAGCACTAAGCATTGAATTGAGAAGGTTTCCGATATGTTGAGCGATCAAGTTGGTTTCTCATTGTTTCTTTCGCAAAACAAGCATCACGAAGTCCTTACATATGTGCCATGGTCTTGTGAACAAGTGGGTAACAAAGGGGTCGTCCTCTGTCTCTTTGGACGGTGAACAAAGTAGCCTACATACTTTTAAGAACATAATATGATCAAGCTATTTCCTCTTTCGAGTTTTTGGTGACCAATACTTATGGCACCCCGGCAGTGGACTCCGTCGCCTGTGATGAGTATGTGCCAATAATGATTAACGCTGGTCTCCAAATGATGTTGCTTCAGGAGACCCCTTCGAGGATGCTTGGAAAGCCCATCAAGATGTAGGTGAGGTAATGCCGCCACAGATTTCGGACTCAGTGACTATCGCTATAGTCTCAGATTCAATCACTTTGTCTGAGTAGTGCCATATTAATTTAGAGAGAACTTCAGTGTAGTATTCATGGTCTTTATCAATCCAATTTAATGGAATACTCCTAAGCGCCATTGACCAACAAATTCACCCTCGAGGAACAATCTTGCCTCGCCTTAATCCTGCCATGGGGTCGTGTTGATGGAGAACTGGATCTGTTAGGATGACGTCTTCGAGAAGTGGCATGACTTACATTGCCTGATCTGCCACCGCCGAGATCTACGGACACTCCTAATGACCGAACACTACATCTTCAAAGACATTGACTATATGTTCCAGGATGGTAACGGGATACCACTCAACGCTGGCCGAGGTTGGAGTTGTTGTCCGCAGGGTCTTCCTTCTCCTGGCTCAGAGTCAAAGCGTCGATAGCGGCCGAAACGCTCTCCCGTTGTTCGCTGTAGTCAGGTGCCGTCTCCTGCGCTGAGTCACGAGGAAAGACCTGGAACCGCCCACTGCGTGGTTCCAAGCCCGTAGGAGATGCTGGATCAAGCCCGTGTCCCCTTTATTCTGTTAATCTTTGTCCTCGAGTGAACAGACATACCTTACGTCTCCTGGTAGTGCTCAACCGTAAGGGCATTATCGAGGTAGGACAGGCCACGGACGATAACTCTCCTTTGTACCATGGCCATGGATATAGCTAGCGCTGAGCCAGGCTCGAGCGGCGGAAGGTTGTCGTAACGGCTGGCACGGTCGCTGCCAGAGTCTTTGGCCTGCCCGAGACGCTCTCGTTTGGCGGCTACCTGGCGCTGGGCCTCTGCGATGACCTTCTCCAAGTTGAAAATGTCCGTCTTCATCTTGTCGATTTCTTCCTCACCGAGTTCGACACGCTCAGCATCCGGTCGTTGAGGGCTTGAGGAGCGCTCAGCCGGACGGTTTCTGTCTGCATTAGTGGACATTTTGGATTGATGGTTTGTTTGTGAACGGACAGGGAATGACGGTGAGTCGTTGGAAGTGAGAGAGGTTGGTGTGATTGGGTAGCCCAGCTTCCTCGCTGTTCGAGGTCTGGCGATCGGTCCTGAAACAGGCGAGTCGATGAGGTGTTGTCGAAGTGAAAGGTTGAGAATTATGCCAGCCTCGTCAATTATTATTCCCTAAAATTTTCAGAGGCTTGCGAGATTGGCCAAGTTCTTGTTGCTAGGGTTAGTGATTCACCAGGATATTCTGCCAGCCGCCTGCACTGCACGCAGCCCCCCTCCAGAAGTCACTGCGCCCCGTTCATCTCCTTCCCACTCTCTCCTCCGTTTTTCTTTGTCTCCCTCATTCTTTCTTCCAAACTCTTCATTCTTCTGCGCCTGCCTCTTTTACTTTCTTCATCGTCGCAGCTGCAGCTTCTCACCATGGCGGCCACCCAGCTGAAGTGCACGCTGCTAATTCCGCCTCCTTCTGGAGAAGGCGCATCGGGAGCGATTCCATCAGACCCGGAGAGCCAAGATGTTTTCGTCAACCTCACACACAGCGGAATCAAACTCTCATTTCCCCGTGACCCTGATCGAGGTATCTGGACATGGTATAGTCCAGACCTCGCATTGACTGACTCGAACATGCACCATATTATGATCGAGCTCCCCTCCGGGGGCTTTCAGACAACAGGGCAGGAACTGGTCAACGACGAAACCAAAGGTCTATTCGCATTGGCCGGCCAAAACATCCCTGAGATACATACGGTGAAGTTCACCCTGAAGGAGAACTACAGTGTTGACGTCATTGGCTTTGGAACTCCTTTCCACGGTGCAAATGCGACAGTGGACTCATGGATCAATGAAGGGGCTCAAATTTGCGGAGTTGCCTCGCTAGATCAAGTTCTCCGGGCGACAGAATTTACCCTCCTTGTCCCGGCACCCAAAGACCAGATTCAAGCATGTATCTCGTCCTTCAGAAATCGCCGAAAGGATCCGGGCTTTGGTTTTGGAGACACGTAAGTAGCCATGCGCTTCATTTCAGTTGATTCTAACTTCTCTATTAGTCACACCTGGGATATGGATCGATACGCCAAGCAAATACCCAAGCTCCGGGGTTATGCTTTTCCGCCCCAGATTCGCTTCGACAATGCAAACGAGAGGGACACAGCGCTTACACAGATGCACGTCCAAGATGTTTGGGATTTTAACGATGCGCTGGAAGATATCGGGGGCATGGAGCTGCCCTGCCTGATCTAGAAGGTCGGTGAGGAGCCATATGAGAAGACAAAGCAGTTTGTCTGCTTGCTCGAGCCGTCAGAGCAATTCGTGAGTGACTTCGTCCCATATGATCAGCATCTTTTGACACTTGAAAACAGCAAGTCCCACACTGGCGCGCAGCCCGTCGCGCCCTAAAGGGAAACGCGAGCAAACTGGTTGTGACTTTCAAGTCACCTAAATACGCAGCCTGGGAAGCCTTTCACTTGACATTCTCTTCATCAGACCATCTTGCGGGAGTGGACTGCGACCGCCGACTTCCACTGCTATTGACTCGACCGGAGGAGAAGCAACCTGGTCATGACTTTACTCCGTTCAGCTATCCCAACTACAAAGCGACAGACAAGACGTCGAAACGAAACATCGTGACACTTCAATGTCAGACCAACCTTCATGGGGAGGAGCGGCGTGTATCTGCCATTAACCGGTTGAGTTCTCTCGAAATTTCACCCTCGTCGATGGCAACGGACTCGCATGCTTTCATCAAGCAGGCGGTATTCAATGAGTTACTCGTCGGTAAAGGGCTTTGGTCACTTCAGAAGCAGGGCATCAACGTTCAAACTCCTACTGTCGACCTTCTTGACGGTATCCCTGCCGACATCAAGGAGGCCTGCCTTGATCATGTCTTTCAGGATGACAGGGAGAGGGTGCAGCAGTATTTCGGCAAATTACACCTTGGCCTCGGGCTGGTGTCTGGCCCTCCTGGAACAGGGAAATCTCACCTCGCGGCGATTTTGGTTGTAGCCATGTGCTTCAACAGTTCTATTCAGCACGTGTATGTCACCGCAGCCTCTAACGACTCAACGGACAATATTCTCGATCGCATCGACGCTATGGCCCAGGAGGTTACTGGGAAGCTGCAAGGCCATGCAAAGCATCTCATGGCGCTGCGGGGATACAGTCTCAACATTGAGGCTGAGAACTGTACTATGTCTCTGCTCGGTAAGCCTTTCAAGGAGGACACTATCTGGACTCAATCTCCCTGGCGATTCGAGCTCTCCTTGTGCTGGTGGACGCTGCGAGCGCTGGGAGCCAATGGGGTACCGCCACTAACGGTGGACGACAATTCCGAACTTTGGGATCTTCACCAGAAATTGAACAAAGTCGTCTCGTCGCCTTCGAGCTATCCCGGCTTATCAGCGTTTCATCAGCTTGTGAAACTTGCTCGAGGCATCGAGCCCGCTTCCTCACACCTACGCTTAGAGACGCAGGACTCTTATCGAAAAGCTCTAAACAAGTTGATGGGGCTTGTAGTCGAGTGCGCCAATGTTGTTGCGACCACCCC
The DNA here is from genome assembly GCA_027945245.1 of Fusarium irregulare. Lineage (NCBI taxonomy): Eukaryota > Fungi > Ascomycota > Sordariomycetes > Hypocreales > Nectriaceae > Fusarium > Fusarium irregulare. The sequence continues at coordinate 2,013,593 of JAPDHF010000007.1, forward strand.
AGGGTCCTCGGCTTCCTGGATCTATCGATCTTTCAACGACACCAAAGCTCGAGCTGTTGTGTTTGATGAAGCAGCTACGTTGTTCTGCTCCGATGCTTTGATGGTGTACGGTAACACCCCTCGGCCGATGGTTGCGATCGGTGATCCCAAGCAGCTTGCTCCTAATCTGGCAACCGCCTTTGAGCTGCGGCATGGTAATCGTTCCAAGCACGACAGGCGCATTGACAGTAAGATGCCTTTTCTGGACCGGCTTCGAAACATGCTTCAGGATCCCATTCCGACCAATCGTTTCGCCAAATTTGCACAGATATCATGGCTCTCGTGGTTCATTTATCTAGGATGGCCGGTGTTCCATTTGTACACTCAGCATCGAATGGCCGAAGGACTGTTCGACCTTTCCCTGAACACTGTCTATCAAGGTCTTAAGCCTCACTTCAAGTACAGTCCCCTTTGCAACCCCGTCAACTTCAGCCTTGGTCTCAGGATTGAAGAGTTTCTGAAAGCCGAGTATCATATTCCTTCCGGCGCCACGTTACAGCCAGTCTTTTTCGACTGTAAGCGATGCCCATGCCGTGAATGGTTGGATAGTCTCTCCCGCCTCAATCCACGACAGGCCGATGTGATTGCGACGTTTCTCGTGAAGATGGTCAAAACCCTGAACTTGTCCACTCAAGACATTGTCGTCTTGACCCCATATCGGGCAAATTTGGGGGCAATCGGGAGACGATTCCGAAAGGAAAACGTGCTCAGAAATATCACACTCTCTACTTTCAATCGGTTTCAGGGTCGTGAAGCTCAGATTGTGATTTTGGCTTTGTGTGTCGACATCAGCACTGGTCCTCTGTTCGTCGCAGAAGAGCGCAGCCTCAACGTCGCTTTGACACGTCAACGATCTGGTCTTCTGATATTCGGAGACATTAATACACCGAGGCATACATACGATCGAGATCCTGAATTTGGGGAAACGAGACTGGACGACACCATGATCAAAAGTGTATTCAGCACGATCAGCAGCACTCGACGTGTTGTAACACTCCATGGCGACGAGAAAGTCGACCCCGACCGTCGTTAGCAAACCTAGGAGAAGCAATTCTCTGGTTAACGCGAGCGATAGGTCCAATTCCTTCGACTACACACTTGGGATGACAGGATTGGAATGGCTGCCGATTAGTTTTGGGGATCTGCTACGATATGAATGCCGTAATCGATATGGGACACATTGGGCACTACTGGGTAATTAAAAAAGGGGATGGATCTACGATTGAGTTGTTCTACACTAGTATCTGATTAGTGGTTCCTGCCGGTCATGCTGCGTCGCTTCTGACCTTGAGGCTCCTCGTATAGTGAGCGTGTGTTTCGACCATGGCTAGACACTGGTCGTGCGACCGACGGAACAAACATATCAGCAAAGCCTGGGCAGTATGGATTTTATATAGGAATCGATGTCTTCGTTTATTAATCCGCGGTCCACTGTTTGTGTTTGTGGAGGAGAGTAGAATTGGCAGGATTGGTGGTGGCCGACGAAGGTAGAAAGTGCCGCCCGAAATTTCGCTGCGTCACCAACTTCAATTCTTACCACTTCCAATAATCATCAAGCATCAAGGTACGGTTTTCACCAAGACCCTGGCTCATTTATTAACCATTCACCGCAGTGGAATATTCGATTCGTTCTCAGCCGCTGGCTGTCACCTGCAAACATTAGCACTCGAGCAAGGAACCCGGCGCCTCCAGATCGTGACCAACTTTGCTCAATCATCACCACGTCAATTATTTACCCTCGACCCAAACTTCCGTTACCAACTCGACGTAGATACTCCGGGAGAAATCAGTAATGATCTTCGCCATTGAGGAAGACCTCTTGTCAAATTGCGACCATGAGAGTCAGCGTACTGGCTTGGTCAAGACCGGAGAGCATACGTGCAAGCACACCATCGGAGTTCGTATCCTCATGAGTCCTGGGGGGCCTGAATTGAAGCAGCGGTGGGCGAGACGAATTTTTCGCAACGCGACGCATACCAACGAGAATACAGGACCTCTGGTTCCTACGATCTGCTATGGCTCTTCCTTCGCCGCGCATTTGACCTACCACTGAAGCTCTCTGGACCACACCAGCGTGCTGAGTCTTTGACTTGTAGGCGATCCGATACGACTCTCATCGAGCAGCTGGGCGGATCCATCGTGATGCTCTGAGGGACAGGCGCCGGTTGAGATGACTCACCCACGATGCGACCGAGGCAGACGAGAATGCTGCGGGCGACGCGACGCGACACAACTCTTCCTTGCTCACGCATTTGACTTGCCCATAAGGTTATACCAAGGTTGCCAACGAGAATACAGAACTTTTGGCTTACAAGTGATCTGTTGCGCTTCTCGCCGAGCAGTTAGATCAGTCCAATGGAGCCCTGGGGGGACAACCGCCGATTGAGATGTCGGCTTTGAGACGATCTACGTCGCCGAGAATGCCGAGCTTTCGACTGGTAAGTGATTTGGAACACTTCTTATTGAGCATTGGGATCGTCGTATTCTGGATCCCTTCATAGCGACACCTCACTGACAAGAATGCAGGGCTTTCAGCACGTCAGCGATCCGGTGCGGCTGTTGTCCGGCGGTGCATTCAATGTGCTTACACCACGCTGACCGACGACGAGATTGAGCCTTTATGCGACTCATTCCATCAATCTAGTACGATTATTCTTCGTCGCGCATCCTACGCACGTACTGCTAAGACCATCCGACAAACAGGGATCTCCTGCCATTCACGCCCACGCGAACCCACCAAGAGCTTTCGAGACGACGCGCCATGGCCGCCAAATGAGAATCTACGCCATTCGGTCTTGATGTCGTGAGTCAGAGGTCAATTGTTCAGCTTCCCCGGATGCTGCCTGCCCAGCGCAGCCACGGAATGATGAATCGAAACACCAATCTCAGCCCTATCATGGTCGTTGACGATTCGCAAAACACCAATGTTGAAGCGCCAACTAAGCCTCGAAATGACGCACCAAGTCATCGGCAGTTGGACATCCGACGGCATTCAATTATTCCGCTTGTTATCGGACGAATAAACATCCCGGCTTTTCACTAAGTCGGCCGAGTTTAGGTCGCATTCGGTACGAGTCTACCGGGGTGAGACGGGGCTGTGCGCCCGAAACGCAATTGAAGCATGTGATGAGACACAGACGAGTTTGAGAGGTGAAACTGACTTTTGGTATATAAAGAGTCGACAGGTATCAATCGAAACGAATCATTCAACAGAAACAATCACAGCAACCATGGCACCTATTCCAAAGACTCAAGGAACTATTCATGATGATTCGACTTCAATTGGGAGACGTTTTGTTGACCTCGCCAAGGTATGTGTAGGGTAACTCACTAATTGAGCATCAACTAACGAGTTAGTTCCTCTCATCATTAAAGGGCGATTTGGACCTCGCAAACGTTACCGCTCCTCCATTCTTCCTCGCTCCATCATCAGTTGTTGAAAACCCTGGAAGCTGGGCTCAACGACCATGCCTTTTTACAGCTCCGACGAAGGAACTCGACCCAGCGAAGCGGAGTCTGTCAGTCCTTCAATTATTCCTTGCCGGTCTTCGAAGTCAACTCTATGTCGCTGGTGCACCCAACGTCAGCATTAAGAAGCCTCTAAACGCATTCCTTGGCGAAATGTTTCTAGCATCCTGGAGTGAGGATGACAGCAATACGCGATTAGTCGTCGAACAAGTCAGCCATCATCCACCCATTACCGCCATGCATATCGCCAGCGAGGAACACGGCATTCGAGCAGATGGTTATGGGCGGGTCGAGATGACATTTAATGGAAACATCAACATCAAACAAATGGGCCATGCGGTGATACATCTTGATAGATTTGACGAAGACTATCTGGTACCACTTACGGATGTTACAGTCCGAGGATTTATGTCTGCTTGTCTTTATCCTGAGATCACCGGCACATACACGATCAATTCGAGCTCTGGATATGTTTCTGAAATTGACTTTTCGGGAGCCGGCTTCTTCCGAGGGAAGAAGAACTCTTTTGAAGCGAAGGTTTATCACAAAGACCAACCGAAGAAGGTCTGCTACAAGATTTCCGGAGTCTGGAGTGAAGGGTGGAAGATTACCGACGGAAGTGGCAAACTGGTAGGAACACACACTGTCGAGCCAGAGACATCAGCAATGAACATCAAGCCTATGGAAGAACAAGATCTAAGAGAATCAAGACGAGCATGGGGAGATGTTATCTCGTCTCTCGAACAAGGAAACTATCGAGACGCATCGGCAGCTAAGCACAAGGTCGAGGAGGCACAACGGCAAAAAAGAAGAGAGGAGAAGGCTTCTGGAAAGACATGGCAGCCCGCTTTATTCAGGAATAGTCCAGGACATGAGCATGAGGTGTTCCATCGGTTGGCGAAGGGGACAAAATGGCAGCTATATGACCAAGAGACTAGAGGAGTTTGGAGACTTGATGAGGAGAGTTTGCGTCAGATGGAATAGACACTTTACTGTTAGACATGATAGATACCCAATACCATACACTTAATATTCCACTTGTCATCAATCAGTTTATATTACATCCATGCTCAGCCCAAGCTTGTGGTTATCTAGGCACTATCCTCTTCCGCCTGATCGACGGTGACCTCTTCCCCGGGGACATCGACGATCTGGCGAGAGGTCCGGGGCCTTTCACGCCGAGCCATTTGCTCTTCCGTATACATGACACTTCTTTCCAGCTGCATCTGTCTCGCACGCGCCCGAGCCCTCTGAGGAGCAGAGCGAATAGTTATGAAATGATAGCCAGCACCGACCTCGTCCCAGCCCTGCTGTATAGCCAGCGTATCACGCTCAACGTTACCCGTCAGCTGGACACATCCGCGGGGCCTGTTGGCGGTATCGGTGGTGTTGATGCCACCACCGGGCATGAAGCCTGGCAGGACGGCCGGAACAGCAGACGGGGCGACAGGGGTGACATAGTGCTGCTCATTCCTCCCGGTGATCCCTGCGAAGGACCCTCTGCCGCTATTCCCACGACCACGACCGTTGCCACGGCCACGTCCACTGCCAGTACCACGACCGCGAATGATAGGGCCAAAGCCAGAGCCAGATAGGCCTGCGGTTCGGACTCCAGGGCCTGTGGTAGGCGGATTGTTGCCGGAGCCAGCGGGAAGTGCAGGAGTGGGAGCGGGAGCGACAAAATCGAAAGGATTATTCTGGACTCGATTGTCCACTTCAGAGCCAGGCGATCCAGTGCGCGGTACTTCAATGGTACTGCCGTCGACATCGTTGCTTCCAGGGCTGGTGTTAATAGTGGTAGTGGTAGTGATAGTGGTGATGGTGGTGATGGTGTTGCCAGTAGCGGTTGTATTGGTAGTAGTCGTGGTGGTGGTGGTAGTGTTGGTAGGAGCAAGAGGAGCTCGGATGGTGTTGTCCATTGTGTTGTCACCTTGTGAGGCCATCGCGATCGTCCAAGTTTGTGTAAAGTGTAGTTTTTTGTTGTTGAGCACTCGAGCAAGATGTCGATGACGTGTTGAAAGAGATTGATTCAAAGAAGAGATTTAGTTGTTATGCATTTGCTAGGTAAGGCAGATCGATTCAGTGACAGTGACGGCCGGCTGCTAAGTTCTAATAGAGGTCGGGTATGTGCAGTGCCAACAGCTGGCAGAAATGCAAACAACTCGACGGTGGGGCTAGGCAATAACATCAACTTCTGTTCGTGCAGTAATCTCAGAAACTTCAACATCACACACTCTCTCTCCGAAAGAGACACTACCAACCACGTACCGTCATTTATTCGATTGAAAAGAGAACAAGACATCCATCCATTCAGAATGTTCTCCCAGAAAGAAACGAACCCCTGGACCGAGCTCCTTTCTGACACCAAGCCAACCACCAAGCCAACCGATCCGATGGCCGAGCTCGACAACGAAGACATCTTGGGAATGAAATTGAACCTTAAGAGTTTGGAGCTAGTCATCACAGAGGCCCAGCGAGAGGCAGAAGCGTTGCGACAGCGTATCAGAGAGTTCGAAGCTTCTGGTCACCCTGGTTCCCGCCCTGGAAGCCGCATCTCCTGGGGCGGGATTGCCCTGCCTAAATCGGCGGTACCTGTCCCTTCGGGTGAAGAACGGGCCTCTTTCGACAAGACCTTGAGAGCTCGTGGCCTGTGGTATCTTGAGAAGGTCCTCAAGATTAAGGGCCTCCTCAACCGCAAGACGTAAGTTATGCTTGTCCACCTTTATACATATACTTACAGATCCAGTTAATTGCATCCATTCGAACGAACCCCGTTGTCGATTCCGAGGAGAAGGATGGCAAGACAGGATTGTTGGTCGGGCGGTTGATTTGTTCATCGAGGGAGCTCAGGACTATTCCCCATCAAATGGGATCAATACAAACTGATGATACTACACTGGGTTGTCCTTTCTAAGCCAACATTACACTGCTCCAATAAAATGATTCACTCTGGTATCGTAGCAGCAATCGCCGAGTTACTCTTAGTTGTAAACTCTAGCACTGCTGCTGCCGGCCATTTGCACTGACAGCTGCATGTTGTAAAATTTAGTCCAGTAGATCATAGGTTGCTACCTGAAATACCGGGTAACAGGTGACCGGCACTGTCAGTGAATCAGTTTGCCTTACCTAGGTCGGTAGCTACACGCAACCACCTTCCAATAATTGCCAGGCAGCCCTTGACTTCCTTCCCACTCATTTCCCCCTCAGCTTTTCTTTTCTCCTTCCTTCCTTCACAACTCAAAATCTCTGCGTCTGTCTTGTACTCTTTCCTCAACGCCCTTCCCACATCTCATGATGGCATCATCACTGAGATGCACTCTTATATTTCCTGATGATCCGTTCAGACCTTCATATGAGCCGATTCCGTCCGATCCAGCGAACAAGAATGTCTTCGTCAACCTCAAGAAAGAGGGTGTCGAAATTTCTTTTCCCCAGCAAGGTGATCATGGTCAGACGTTGTACCGTCCAGATCACGAACCGACGGATTCCATGCACCGCATCATGATCGCGCTTCCCCCAAACGGTTGCGTTGTTCGAATTCAACGACTGATAGCAGCAAGCAACAAGACAAGCCTGTACCATGCTGCGACCGGACAGAAGATTGAGGATGTCTGGATGACGAGCATCCGTTTTGAAAAGGACCGCAGCCCCCAGATCATCGGCTACGAGACCCCCTACAACGGCACCAATGTTACCGTGAGTAACTATATCAACAAAGGCACCCTGGTCTGCGGAGTGGCTTCCTTGGCCCAGATTCTCCAGTTGACCGAACTCATCCTCCTTGTACCGGGACAACTGAGCCACCTTTCGGAGCTTGTCGAACCGTTCAAGATTCGCGACAAGCCAGACGATGTCGAGTGGACGGTCGAAACGGGCCTGGACGCTGTTATGGCACCCTTGGAAGCGGACGTGTTGGCAGTAGAGGCCAACGCTCGTGCAATCAGGGACCGCGACGTACAGAGAGCGCGGGAAACGGCGCCTGATTACAACCTGCAACGGGAGAGCGTTTCGGCTGCTCTGGACCAGCTCTGTCTGGCCCAGGACAAGGAGACGGATGATTCCGAGGACGACAATTCCCACCTACGCGAACATTGAGTTGCACTCTGTTATCCTTCAGGAACACGTACCTTGACCATCGTGAAAAGGTATCAATGTCTTCGAACAGGACATCTTTGTTCACCAGGATGTGATCATACGGTGGCATGTCGGACATCGTAAGTCATTACTCTTCACTCATATACAGATACTAACATGTCTCGTTCAGTGCACTCATTCAACCGAAGCTTGTTCTCCTACCGTCGAGAAAGAAGCCAGATGCGAGAGGAAGACCGATTACGAGGAGTGCGACTCCATGGGACAGTAAAGGCAATATTGGATTGTTGGCTGGACGGCTGGTTCGATCGTTACGGGACCTCATTCGCATCAAAGGGATAATACAGACTGACATAATACACTGAGTTCTGTTCACCGAATTGACGTTGCACGACCCAAATCATTTGATGGAATCTGAGAACATGGCGACAATCATCGCATTACTGACACACAAGCATAGCTGACTTCTCTTGCAGAAGAAACAAAATGTCCCGCAAACAATCGTTGTCACTTCGAACGGCCCCTCACCGAAGCTTTGCCAGGAGTACCTTTGTCCCTCAACAATCCGGCATGAATATCCTCCGATTATCCAGGAACTCGACGGTCTCTAATTCCGGACCCAAAAAATAACAAATATCCTCCGATCCATCAGCTGAACCACGGTGGAGAACCACAAGATGACCGAGACCTTATTGAGGAGATACGCGACAGCATCCGCACATTCATCAACTCCGCCCGACATCCGAGAGGGAGGACCCACCAGTTCATCCGCCTCATCGTGCTAAATCCGGTCCGGGGTGATTTCAGGGTGAATTAGTGTTTATTGCTCACTTCCTTTATAGCCTAGATTTGTTGACCAATTTGTTTTAGCTGGAGCCTCCATGAATCTTCAGTCTAACAACTCCCGAGATGCATATCCATCAAAGACCAACCATCGACGTTGAGTCAACGCTCGAGTCTCTCACTCTTGCTGAAGAGATATCTCTTCTATCGGGTTTGTTTCAACGTCTTGCCCATATCTTACTCCACTGACAATCATAAGGCTCCGACTTTTGGCACTCTGCCGCTATCCCGTCTCATGGAATCCCCTCTGTGAAATGCACCGACGGTCCTAATGGTGCTCGTGGCGGTCGATTCTTCAATCCAGTACCGGCACTATGTATACCCTGCGGAACTGGTCTCGGTGCAACATGGAACCCAGAACTTCTTTACGAAGCAGGTCAGCTTCTCTCAAGAGAATGCGAAGCAAAAGGCGCCCATGTATGGCTAGGCCCGACAGTCAACCTTGTTCGAGGCCCTCTCAACGGTCGCGGATTCGAGAGTTTCTCTGAAGATCCTCATTTGAGTGGAGTGTTGGCTACGGCTATCATCAAGGGAGTGCAGAGCCGAGGTACAGCGGCCGCGTTGAAGCATTTTGTTGCCAACGATCAAGAAACAGCCAAAATGTCAACCGATATCTGTATGTCAGAAAGGGCGCTGCGGGAAGTTTATCTCAAACCTTTCCAGATGGCGGTACGAGATGCTAAGCCAAAGGTTGTCATGTCTTCATATAACAAGGTTAATGGAGTTCATGTTTCTGAGAGCAAGAAGCTTTTGCAAGATATTTTGCGAGGGGAGTGGTGTTATGATGGGCTAGTGATGAGTGATTGGTAAGAATACCTCCCGTCTTCTGATGTCAACTAACGAAACCAGGTACGGTACATATGGCTGTACTGATGCTCTCAACGCTGGTGTTGATATCGAAATGCCCGGTCCTTCCAGACATCGTGCCGACAAAGCTATAGTAGCAGTTGTCTCGGGAAAGGTTAGTAGAAAGACAATAGACGATCGAGCAAGAAAGGTTCTTGAACTGGTCAACAACGTGGCAGCAGCACGAGTATCGACAAAAGAGACGACTCGAGACTCACCAGATGATCGAGCGCTTAACAGACGGCTAGCTATTGAGAGCGTTGTTCTTCTCAAGAACTCAAGCAACATCCTGCCACTTCAGGCTGAAGATTGCGACGATGTAGCTATAATAGGAGCAAACGCCAAGCTTCCCGCTACATGTGGTGGAGGGAGTGCGAACCTCCGGCCATACTATACAAGCTCAGTCTTTCAAGGTATTCGAGACCAACTTCCCTCGGATGCAAAAGTCCACTTCGAGCCCGGCGTTTATGGACACGTTTTACCTCCATACTTCACTGAAGATCATGTCACCGACGAAAACGGACATCCAGGTGTTTCCATCTCTTTCTTCAACGAACCCGAATCTGTTCAGAGCAGAAAGCCTTTCGATCAACAAACCATACCGGATACGACTTACCAACTCATGGACTACAACCACCCAGATCAAGGCGAAACATTTTACATGTCAATGAAAGCCAACTTCGAACCCGAGATTGATGGATTGTATGAGTTCAGCCTTGCCAGCTATGGCACCTCGAAATTGTACATCAACGACCACCTTGTTATTGACAACGAGACAACGCAGACCCACGGTGGGATGTTTTTCGGACATGGGTCTACAGAAGTACGTGGGACGTACGAGATGAAGTCAGACCAAACATATCGTCTACGAGTCGAATCTGGCAGTGCATTGACATCAAGAACCAGTGGCGGCTCATTCATTCCGATCCCTGGAGGAGCCTGTCGTCTGGGTGGCTGTCTCAAATTCGAACCAGCCGAGGGTATCAGACGTGCAGTTGCAGCGGCAAAAAAGTGTAAACACACTTTCGTCGTCGTCGGTCTCAATGCAGATTTAGAAAAAGAGGGCAAGGACCGAGAGTCAATGTCTTTACCACCCTACGTCGACGACCTTGTATCAGCCGTTCTGGAAGCCCAGCCCAACGCCATCGTGATAACTCAAGCTGGAAACCCCATCGCGATGCCATGGCGTCATCAAGCCAAGACTATCCTTCACAGTTGGTATGGCGGGAACGAGGCCGGTAATGCTGTCGCGGATGTTGTATTTGGTAAAGTCAATCCGAGTGGAAAGCTTCCAATGACATTTCCAAGCCGACTACAAGATGGACCGAGCTTTTTGAGTTTCGGTAGCGACAATGGTAGGGTATATTATGCTGAAGATATATTTGTTGGTCATCGCTGGTATGAGGCCCGGGGTATCGAAGTAGCTTTTCCGTTTGGGTAAGTCATCTCAACGCTTCTCCATCATTTACTAACACTTCCAAGACACGGACTTAGCTATACCACATTTTCTACATCCAATATCCGAATGAACAAAAGCGAGGTACAAGTTGACGTCAATAACACAGGCCGCATGGCTGGCGCTGAGGTGGTTATGCTGTACGTCTCGTTTGACGAATCCAAGTCGGGCAAGTCGAGATTTCTACGACCTGTTCGAACATTAGTCGGATTTCAAAAAGTGTTTCTTGAACCGGATCAAGAATCCTCAGTTGCCATGACGCTGGATAAATACAGCACTGCGGTGTGGGACGAGTTGGCGGATAGCTGGCTGTGCGAAGCGGGGACGTATACGGCTTCTGTTGTGAGCTCGAGCGGAAGCTTGGAGGCTAGCTTTGTTGTAGAGCAGGACATGTATTGGAGCGTAGCATAGATCATTGTTTGTTATATAATTGCAATTTTAGTAATCTTTAAACAAGTACACCTGTCTTTAAAATGTATCCGCATCTGTCATGGTCCAACCCCCATAATCCAGAGGCCAAAACGAGTCCATAAACACATCCGGTTGCCCAGATCCATACTGACCATGAATTCCGATGGCCCAGAGATTGCCCTGCGGCTCTGCATCTCCAAAATATCCGCCAAAGTCGGTTACCTCTGATTCCATGACCCCAGACGTGACATTCATGGGAACGAAATCCGAGCTAGCCGCCACAGACGGGTTGGAGAATGTTACATCTGCACTCCCACCTTCAGACATACCATCTTGTTCTTCTTGAAAGTTCAAATTCTGAACAACGTCTGTGACACTGTGCTTGGAAAAGACCTCTTTAACTTGCGGTCTTGAAAATCTGTTGCTTTCAGATTCTTCCTCGGCCCAGATTGATGGTCCGTCTCTGTTCCTCTGCGCATCATTCAACAAATCATTTATACCTTTTAACAATATTGCCGTCGTGGGCAAGATCGAAGCTTGTTCTCCCAACGCTTCCGAACAAGCGCTCAGTCTGGCTATCAGCTCTACTTGTGGCATGTTACCCATAGGATACTGTCCAAGTCTTGAAATAATTCTCGCAGAGTGGAATGCACACATAGCCATCGACGGATCACTAATCAATTCAGAACTTCCCACAAGTTTTGGAAGTTCAAGGATTTTTGAAACGGAAATAGCGTGCATGAGACACTTTTCTCGACAAGACGCCGTGAACTCGGGGGACAGATTTAGAATCTCTGATGCGGGAAGACCTTCTCGGAAACCGGGGATGGTGAAGCGGAACAAGTCGCAGTGTGTTTGGTGATACCAGGCATGTAGCATCAGGAATGGTGTACGAGAGGGTGAGAATGCGCGTAGTGAGAATGATGTTCTGTCTAGGTGATAACGAGGCGGCAGTGAAGCAGAAAATTGACGTAGTTCGTTTTCGATGGATTCGACGGCTAGAAGACATTCTTCTATCGGTTTTCGATGATTGGTAATTGTTAAAGTGAGTCTATAAAGTCAGCTTGTATTTCTAAAAAGGATATAGTGATGGTACCTTTGCACGCGATTGCGAATGTCTAGCACTCGGATACAGTAGCCCAGAAGACCTATACTGGCTGTATCAGGTGAAGGCTGATGGAGTGGTTCAGTAGTAACTGGTATGTCCATAGAAAACGACTTTTCGTTACACGGCAGTCTGATATGAAGAGTCTCAGGAGTACAAGCCGTAAACTCCGCCTTTCCACTCGAGTACAGCGAGTCCATGACATAAATAGCCCACATCAACCTCCGCCTGCGCTCTTGTACTAGAAACCCCTGTCGAGGATCCTCATGATTAAGTCTCAGAATATGAGCAAGTCTAGAAGTCAGTGCCATAGCCACAAGCATTTTGCTAACGCGTTGAGAAAGGTAATGATCCAGCGTGACGAGCAGCCAAGCTTCCACGTCTGATACTTGTGGAACGGCGAGTTTCTGCAGGAGACGAGACTCTGCATCTTGAATCCATTTTCTTCCTGTGTTGCGATTGCTTGGGTCTATGAAGCGAGATGTGATGCCGCATATTGCTAGCAAAAGACATGGGTTCAGTTCATTCTTGGACCATGATTGGAGAAGTGTAGCTCGATGGAGGAATCCGTAGCATGGGATTGGGTGGACGAGATCGAAGTAGGCGTCGATATGTTGTTTGACTGATTGTTTGTTCCTGATTTGTTAAGATATTGTTCATAAAACTTGGGGGAAACGTACTGTAGTAATTGTTGAGACATGGGCGATGATACGGATGATTCGGTAGCCTGTACACGAGCTTGAGTTGGTGCATTGCCATTTCCGACGCCTCTCGGGTCTGCGGCAGGTGATACAAAGCCAGATGAATCCGATGCTTCGGCCTGATGCGATTGCCTCGACGCTGGGGCTGTCGGATAGTGGCACTCAATACCACGGTCCAGACATCTCGAACACGTCGGTCTTTTACCAGAACACTTTAATTTGCGATCTTTGCAACGGATACACGCTCTTGATACTCGTCTTCTCTCTAGTATTTCGAGTTCTCCGTTGGACGACAGTAGAGAGCATGTAAATTTGAGTCGTTTGCAATTCTCACAACCTCGAGGGTCTCCATCGCATGCTACCTAGAGTACAATCAGACTATAGTTCGATGGAGAAAGTGTAGGCTTACCTTGCGGTTCCGACATTGAGCACATATCCCGGATGTCTTTCCGATTCGGGTACGGGTACGCGATGCGTTTCTCTCAGCCATTGTATTGTCGCATCAGTCCGATAATTCAGAAGGAAGTCGGGCGGAGAAAGAAATTTATCCCAAGATCTTAGTCGCGGCATCAATTCCCCCCGACTTCCGAACCCGGGATGCACTAACGGATACTCCACATACCCCAGAACCTTAGTTTTTCATCCGTGGGGAAAATCAGGAGAAGCAGCGATCTCGAACGTATTTACCTTGTTGTTTGGCGTAGCTCGTGATACTCAATTTTTGCGGGGGAGGATGTTACTGACTGGGTATATCTAAAGGCATCACCCCGGCCTCAAGACAGTCCACGATCATCCAAGACAAGCACAACCACAACGCAACAATGTTGTCCAACAACAGAATTCTAAAACACTTCAATCGCCATCTCGGCATAGCCTTCGCCGTCATAGCCGTCTCGACATTCAACTACGGCTTCGACAATGCAGCCTACAACAACACCCAAGCCATGGAAGCATTCCAGACGCAATTCGGCGAATGGGATGCCGACGCTGGCAAGTACAGTATCCCTCCATCGTGGCTCTCCCTGTTCAACAGCTTGAACTATATCGGTTTCGGTGCTGGTGTCATTATTGGTAGTCTTGTCAGTGAGCGCTGGGGAAGAAGATGGTGTATGTTTGGTATGAGCGCTTGGGCTTTGGTTCCTGCTGTTATGGCTGTTACTTCTGTCACCAAGGATCAAATCATGGCCACTAGAATCCTCAACTGTACGTCTGGACCGTTCTGTTAGTGATATTAGCTGACGATGCATCAGATATCTATATTGGCATGGAACTTGCCGTCGTTCCTGTTTATCAATCCGAAATTATGCCACGCGAAATCCGTGGATTTGCTGTTGGCTCGTACCAGTTCAGCTTGATGGTAAAGTCTCTTCTCCGAGTATATGTGTCTCACCGTCTAACAGTCATCAGTCTGGTACTCTCATCGTCGCGTGCGTCTGTAGAGGCACAAGCACTCTATCCGGAAACCTCTCATTCCGTATCCCGTTCGGCCTCTTCTTCATCGTCCCAGTCCTTGTCATGTGCGCCATCTTCTTCATTCCAGAGGTACATCCACCACATCATCCGCATCAAACTCATCAACTAACTAATTAGTCTCCACGATGGTTGCTCACCAAAGATCGAACCGAAGAAGCACGAGCAGCCCTAGGCAAACTCCGAGAAGGAAAACAGACCGAAGCCGAGATCGACGAACAATTCGCCACGCTCCAATACGCGTTAGAACATGAACCAGAGCAAGGAAACTACTTTGAACTATTCCAAGGAAAGAACCTCAAACGCACAGCCATCGTTGTCGCCATGAACTTTTTCCAGCAAGCCACCGGTCAAGCGTTTGCGTCTACATACGGAGCCATATTTATCCGCGACATTGGAACCGTTAATCCGTTTACCATGACTATTGTCAATGCTATCGTCAATCTTTGTTCTGCGTTTGCTGGTCTTTACCTTGTTGATCGAGCTGGACGACGGTAAGTATTCTTCACATGGTTGAGAGATATAGCTAATTTTTGTAGTCCTCTATTGTTGACTAGTGCAGGATGGATGTTTGCAGCAATCATCACCATGGGCGCCCTTGGAACAGTACCAAACCCCTCATTCGGCGTCAAATCCGGCATCGTCGCCATGCTCACGCTCTTCGGCTCTGGATTCACGTTTGCCTTTGCACCACTCAACTATGTCATCACGACCGAAATCCCCGCTCTTCGTCTCCGAGACGCATCACAGCGAACAGCCTCCATCGTCAACGTGGCAGCCAACTTCCTTGTCAGCTTCAGCATTCCTTATATGCTGTATGATCAATATGGAGGTTTGGGATCCAAGGTTGGGTTTGTCTTTGCTGGTATTCTTGCGTTGGCTATTATGTTTGTGGTGTTTTGCGTCCCTGAGTGTAAGGGGAAGTCACTTGAGCAGATTGATCGTATGTTTAATGAGGGTATTGCACTTCGCAAGTTTGGCAAGTATAAGCCTGAGGATATAACAGGGGATGTGGAGGAAACTGTAGTCAAGGGTGAAAAGTGAGGTTAGTCATCTACCGATGTGTTGACGTCTTATAAGACTATCGCAATTATCAAGTACAATTATTATTTAAATAATACCTAGAGTAAGATCGGGTGCATAGTTGAAATATTACTCGAGCCGTTGTCAACGATTAGTAGCATTAACTTCAACAGTCCGACATGAATATCCTCCGATCCATCGCCCATGAGATCAACAGCCTCGGATCCCGAATCTTGCTTTCAACGCCAACGTTTCACTTGAATGAAGCTTCTTCAGTCACAACGCCACCGGACAACAGCGCGGCCTCAACCCGAACAATATTCAACCGTTTCTCGCTGGGCTACAATCACGTCAGCCAATGGTGGATGAAGAGTCATCCTCATCGGGAATACCAACGGAATCTGGACTTAATCCCGGAAAACTGATACAAAACACCAACGTTCAATCGCTCACATCTATTCATTTTCACGCACTCGTCCTCCCATCCCAATTGCCGACATGCATTCACCTCATACCGGCATGGTCCATCGTTAGGGCTGACGATATGTGGGTATACGTTGCAAGTGCAACCAGGGTCCTTCGTATTCGCATTAAGATTACAAAAAAGCACGGATCCTTCTTTCCTCACTTCACATCAACCATCAATCGTCATGTTTACTCGAATTTTGGTCCTCGGGACAGTGCTGGTTGCACTCGTCGCATTGCTCTTTCCTCAGCAGACAGAAGTGCATCCTCCGTTTGTCAAGGGAAAGAACGGCACTGCGTTATTTCTGGTGAATCAAGAACACGGTGTATCAAACGTCCACGTTGCAACGGCTTCGGCTCTGCTTGAGCAGTATCCTGATATCGACGTACACTTCGTGTCGTTCCCGAAACTCAAGAAGAAGCTTCAAAGAGTGTCGGAATTTGCACAGCGAAAGACGCCTTCATCTCGCGGCATCACTTTCCACCAACTCAAAAGTCCGGCCTACGCGGATGTCATTCTCGCAGCTGGCAGAAGTCTCGACGATGTTCCGCATCCTCCGGGTCCCTCGGGAATCTCCATTTTGTGCAGAGATATGCAACTTTGGATTTCTCCGTGGTCTGCCGAGGAGCACTTTTCCATCTATGAGGAGATAAGCACTTTGATCGATGAAATTGACCCTTCTGTGGTTGTCATTGATACTCTGTTCCGACCAGGACTTGATATCACGAGGGACAAGAACCGACAGCATGTTGTTATCACGCCGAATCAAGCTGTTGACAACTTCCTTGGCGATCAACCATATGGAAGCATGTTTTGGAAATATCCATCGTGAGCTGGGCCATGAATCTAAGTGAGACATTGTGCCACTAACAAATCAGTATGAGCTCAGGTCTGCCGTTTCCGGTGCCATGGAAAAAGATTCCGGAGAATATTTACCTCAACATGCGCTTCATCTATGCTGTTTTGAGAATGCCTGATGTCGTCAGCAAGCGAAAGGCTCTCCGCGAGAAGGGTCTCAAAGATCCAATCAACTTCTTTGGCATCTACCGCGATGATGTTCCGTGGATTACCGTCACCGCCGAGGGAGCTTCAATTCCAGTTGATTACATCCCGTCAAACGTCACCATCACGAATCCAATTGTTCTTTCGGTAGCTCCAGCTGAAGAGCAAGATCCTCAGTTGGTCGAATGGTTGAAGAAGAAGCCGACAGTCTTGGTCAACCTGGGTAGCACAGTCGCTGTAAGTTTTCATCCGAATTCAATCTATTTTACGTCTGGTTTGGTCAATGCTCACAAAGTAGTACTCTGAATCTCGAGCAGCAATCATGGCACAGGCACTCGCCAATGTCCTCGACAAAGTTGATATTCAATTCCTCTGGAAATTCAACAAGGTCGGAGAGTACTCAGATGACGTCTTTCTCCCAGTCAAGCAACATCTCGAGAGTGGCCGCCTAAAGTTGGAAAGATGGCTCACTGTCGACCCTACTGCACTGCTCGAATCAGGACTCATCTCTGCGTCTATTCATCATGGAGGAGCCAACTGTTACAACGAAGCAGTCTAGTAAGTTTCTCATCCCACAGTCAATTCATGCTAACCCCTGCAGTGCTGGAGTCCCCCACGTCGTTCTTCCTATGTGGGCAGATTGTTACAACTATGCAGCACTGGCCGAAACTATCGGGGTCGGAGTATGGGCATGTCCGAGCACAAGTCCGAACTGGACAGTCGAAGATCTTACTCAAGCGTTCATGAAGGTTCTCGATGGTGGAGAAGCCAGTGTGGCTATGCGTCAGAAAGCGAGGGAGCTTGGAAATAACATTCAAGCCAGCGAAAAGGGACGTGATGTCGCTGCAAGAAAGGTGGCAGAGTTGGCTTATTCTGGAAGATCCTAGATGATCTCGGAACTTCAGCATCCGTCTGGGTCATGTTCGGAAGCGGACGTATCACGTCTGGAGTATGTGATCGGAAGCAGGGAACTTCTGTGATCCATGCGGAAAATCATCGGTTCAAGAAACTTTAGGATATCATCCCTCGACTCCACCACCCGCGGGAAATATTGATCTACATTGTTTTAGACATCTGCATTACACAAAACTACAAGTCACGCTTCAATTCAGTTCAACCCACGCTTCACGCTTTGATATCACCAAGACTTGGCAGTGTTCACAAAGTGTCAGGTGGCTGGCTACTTTTGAGGTCCGAGATCATCGTGGAGAAGGATCCATTCACCCATCGTTCTGACGATCATTGTCTAGTTCAGTTGAAACAGCGGTGACTCGTGGGTCCATGTTGTATCTCCATCTACACTCAAAAATAAGCTTACATCAGAGTTTGAAATTCTCCGCGTTTCAATGTATGGATCTGTATGGATCATGTATGGAAACATCTATATTTATCTATTCATCAATTTATCGCTATCATTTGAATGAAACTTGTGAATCCGTGCACAGTCTCACAATGTCACTCAGAACATGGTTTCGTATCACAGTGAATCAAGAACATAGCCTCTTACACGTCAGCCGAAGCTAACCTAACCTTGGATGATCGATCTCGGAAGATATTATATCCCAATCTACAATGACGCGATCTAAAGCCACATCTAGATTCACGATTCACTTCAAGATAAGCTTAATCATAATCATTATCAATGTCTCAGACGCGTCAATGACTCAAGAAGTTTGATCAACACAGCCACTGTGATCGACATTGCTGACTCGTCACTAAAACAGCGCTACTCTGCCGCCGCTATAAAGGATAAGTGGGATAAACGACGATCCTGATAAGGGGACACAGTGACGACATGGAATGCACGAATTCACATGCCTAGCCGCCGTTGGTGACACAATTGATAGGGTTAAGGTTGAATTAATTTGGAACCGGCAGTCATCACAAAAGAGGCTTTCCGCTTATGTTATGTTGCTCGGACTCCGTGGAAAACGGCGACGTTGTACGTTTTGCGCAACGCTTGGCGATAATAGTTGAATGTAGTTGACGTCGACTAACCCCGAAAGCAGTCGTCAGGGCAGTGTCGTAGGATGCCCCAGAAGCAGCCGTCAGGGCAGTGTCGTAGTGGGAGGTAGATCATGGAGACCCAACCAACCAGTGAATGAATGTCATTTTCAGGCTAGCTGAGAGAGTCTAGAGTGAATTGCTTGAAAGAGTATCCCTTGGTGGCGGTCAAGTGCCGTAGACTCCACCCTTTGCGGGCGGGAAAGGCTGTTCTTGGCTGGGGATCGGCATTGATGGAATAGAATTGGGGGTCAACATTGTTGAGGTGACACAATTGATATGTGTCGCATCCGTCATACAGAGTTTTTCATCTTGGCTGCCTCTTTTCTCTCATCCCTGGGTAACAAAGCACATACCAGTTCAGTCAATAAATGAAGAAAACGTTTCAAATGACAAAAAAGCAAAATAGTTTAATTACTGGGCTTAACCGAGTCGTTGGGTTCTTATCGGGCAGTGATATTGTCCAGGGACCCCAGGAAACACACCCCAGATTGGAGAGATTGTTCCCGCGGAAGATTAGGTAGTCTGAGGCTCCGGAGAGGGAGACACTAGTGACTGCCCCGGCTTGGCACACAGCCTCAATGGATCCATATTATATGGTTGATGGGCCTATTATATGATGAATTGAGGGCGGTAGTTTGATACGTACGTACCTGTTGCCTCAACATTCTCCAACATCAACCTTGGCATTGAAGCTTTGTCACTACAACCTTGGCAGTAAAACGCCATAGCTCAATGACTGTCGTAAAGCAACCCTTGGCAGAGATTATTATCTATCGTAATACTGAACCTTGGCTGAAGCCATAGCTTAAACAATTTACTCTGAAGCAAGGGGTCCCCCGTATGTAGCTGCCCGATCTCACTCCAGTGTAACAAATCTAAGATCTCTTAATCTTTGGACCCAATCATCTCAGACTCTTGACCTCGTGGCCCAACGCACCCCCTTATCTCCAATACCAATACCCCTTGTTCAGAAAGCCAAGACGGATAGTTTGGGTCTAACAGTGACAAGCAAAACACCACTACCTACTCGTAACTTTTCAAGGGTGATCGTCGTTCTTGGCGACTAACACCAAGAAGTGTAATTGCGCGTCTACCAAGGCAATGCTCAGACTCCAGCGGGTCTGTGTTTCCCATGTCTTGGTCTTAGATTCACAGACATACCGGCTCCAGGTATAAGGACCCCTAGTACTTCCATCTGTTCTAGACTTTTCCCCCTTCTCCATCAAACATTCATTCTTTTCAAGATGACTACTCTCTTTACTCGACAAGAGCCTAACCCTGAGCTTTGTCGGCAGTATGCTAGCTTTGCTTCTCATATGGTACGATGGCAGTTCAAGATTATCTACTGGACCATGTTTGTGTCCAATTTGCTAGTCTTGTTTATTGCTTCCTGGACATATATCCGGTATGTCAACTTGTATCTTTGATTTCTGTATTTTATCTAACGATAACAGTGCACAAGCAGCTGGTGAAAAGCTTGCTCATAATCCTAAAGCCCGAACAAAACGCATACGGCAATCTGTTTGGATGTGTCTTGGATGTGTCTCTGTTTCCACCGTCATCGTCGTCATGGAGGCGTACTCCATCGTTGCTCTCCAATTCTGTGATGGCGAAGATCTTATTTCTCTTTACTGGTCTACATGGACTATGATCCAAGTTGGATCTTTGATTGCCATGATTGGTATCATCCTTGCTCTCGCACATACCCTTCGAGGAAGACAGCATCCGTAAGTCATCCCATCCCCGGTCTTATCCTTGTCCAAACTAACATTTCAGACCCTGGGCACTCGCTCTAGGAACACCAGTCCTAGTCATCGCCGGTTTTCTTCATCTCTTCCACGACTGCACAAAGAAGCGCATCAAGAATCGTCACCGTCGTAAGAGTGACTTTGACGACGCCATGGGTCCTCCAATGAGTCAAGCGTAAGCCACCTGTTACCCGTGTAACATTTCTCAACTAACACAAGACAGTAACACAATCTCGGTCAACCCCGATGAGGAATCCGACGGAGAAGACGACTACAAAGCTCAAGTAATCGGTCTCACCTTTGACGGCGGGCCTATTGTTCGCTTCATCGATGCCGTCCCCGAGACTCTTCCCGAGCATGCTCAACTATTGGGCTACTGTCCTCAAAGCAAGCCTATCGTTATGTGCACACGGCAATCCATTCAATTTCTGATGGATTCCCCAGCTCAAGTTCCCCCTTCGGCATCTCCTTATCGCAAGGGTAGTCGATAAGCTGAACGCGCGTTTGAGCCTCAACTCACGCACAGATAACAATAACGAGTCGTTGAGAAACAGTTTTGTCTCACAAACAAAGATAAGATGCCTGTTTTTGCAGGGGTGTGTTGGGTGCCAAGAGCAGGGAGTTATGCGCTTTGACGTATGATCCTTGGCTGTGTTTTTCTTTTTGTCCCCTTTTTTGAGTCATCTCTTCTCTTATCATTTTGGGTCTCTCTTCTCTTGTCACTTTTTGGAAAACAAGGAGTTTCGGTTTGGTATAGGACTGGCTGGCAAGGAAATGCCTTGGGAAAAAAAGGTCAGTGGCATGGGCGACTTGACGGCGCGTTTGGATATTGGACGGTCGGAAAAGTGGCTTTGATCATGATACTGGATAAGATACCCTGGGGGCATTTGCCATAATAGATGCGATGATTTTGCGATAATTAAATGAAACCGATTCAAGATAAGATGAACCGATCAAAAATAAGACGAAACCGATTGATTGACGATCTGAATGTTTGAGAATTGAGATGCTCCTTTTGGTCATCTTCTAGACCTCTAAAAAGACCCTTCTAGACTCGTCCACTGGAGCCTTCCAAATTTGGTGTAGTTACAGAGGGTTCTTGCCGACTACGGAGTTGTTCAGTGCTATCGATAGCGGGGTGTGCCCCTCATCGTCATGCTCCGCCAATCTCTTCAACAGCTTAGTAAATGGCTTTCTAATCAAGTGAAGGCGATATCCAATTCTTGCCTCATTCGTTTCAGCTGCGCTCACTTGTATTCATTCCTCTCATCAACGCGATACCATATTTGACGTCTCACATTAGACATCCCAGAGTGATAACATGGGCCTCGGAAAAGTCAAACACGTCGTCCTGGTAAGCTTGTCGCTCATCTACCCTATGGTCACCACTGACACCTTCAGGTCCTCTCAGGCAAAGGAGGAGTAGGCAAATCTTCAGTTACAACACAATTAGCATTGTCGCTCGCATCTCAAGGTCATTCTGTTGGTATTCTCGATGTTGATCTCACCGGCCCCTCAATTCCTCGCATGCTCTCAATCGAAGCATCAAAGGTCACTCAAGTTCCTGGAGGATGGGCACCAGTACTCGTCCACGAAGGCGATGAGTCAAAAGGCCTCGGAAGTCTACACGCCATGAGTTTGGGATTTTTACTTCCCGCAAGAGGTGACGCTGTTGTATGGAGAGGACCCAAAAAGACAGCCATGATCCGACAATTCTTAAAGGACGTCCTCTGGGATGAAACGGATTATCTACTCATCGATACACCACCAGGAACGAGCGACGAACACATTTCACTCGCAGAGACGCTCCAAAAAGATGCGACACCAGGACAAGTCGCGGGCGCAGTGGTCGTCACAACACCTCAAGCAGTAGCCACAGCCGACGTACGAAAAGAACTCAATTTCTGCACAAAGACAAACATTCGCGTTTTGGGAGTGGTGGAAAACATGAGCGGTTACGTCTGCCCGCACTGTTCCGAGTGCACCGACATTTTTGGATCCGGGGGAGGAAAGTCCATGGCCGAAGAGTTCAACGTTCCATTTTTGGGGAGTGTACCGATGGATGCGCAGTTTATTGCGTTGTTGGAAGAGGGAAGACGTCCGACATACCCGTCTGGTACGACAATCGGAGGGAAGGATATTTCGCAAGCAGAGAAGCAAGACGGTGAAGGGGAAGGGAATCTGGTGGACAAGTACCGGGATTGTTCACTATTTCACGTGTTTAAGGATATTACGGACAAGGTGTTGGTTAATGTGGCCGGTTAGAATTGATCCACATGCGAGAGTACGGAGCGACGAACCGAATGCCGTGTTTGTGAATGTCAGCGTTTGTCAAGCCACGGCTGCCACGCATGCAACAGCTCTGCAACAGCTGTACCTGGAACAGACATTGCGTGAGAAACAGTTACCGTCAACCACAGTCACCACCAGCTACAGTCGGGTCAAGATTGTCTTGCTTACTCCTGGCCTAGACTGAGCTACTCGTAGCTACCCGACAGTCTAACCCAACAGTCTACCATTCCAACTACAATGACGAAATACCTGTGGCCAAATCCAAGCCATACAAGGATTCTAGCCCTTGCCCCCACCAAAAAGTCTTTTGCCAACCCAGTCATAACGTTGTCTGTAACATCCCAAAACAGGTTCAGCGTCGGTGGGATTTTTGCAACAGAGACCGAAAATTATCATGCATTCACCTCCTTTAGGCGTCAAGACATCAATCAAAACCAGGTTACAAGGCTTCGGGGAATCATCCCGTTGGTACACGCTCAAAGCACAGTACTCTTTGAGAACCTTGTACCTCACTAAACTGTAACCATAATACTGTACCTGTACTGTAGTGACCGGGCTGTGTTTCCGTTGCAAGGGAAGCACCGCCTGATTGAGACCTTAGCACATTGCATTGGATCGGGATCACAGTCAACCATCAGAAAATTTAGAAAGACGCGGAAGAAAAAGCCCAAAACCCAACCCACCTAACCCAGCCCCTCTCGTAAAAAAATTAAAACAAGAGACCCAAAATTCTCTCACCGCAAGAGGATTCCTCTTTAACAAAACAAACATATCTCGCTGATCTGTTTGCTTTGTGTCTTTTTTACCCCAGACTTTTTTAACCGTCGCTGCTCGTGGCAAAAAACTCGAGCATCGTCATCGCGAAAAAACCTCACTCAAACCTCACGCGACTCAATCAACGCATCGAGTTAAATGTCGAATAATCGGATCTAATTACAAGACATCGACAGTCAAGACTGTCAGACTTCTACCGGTATATTTCCTGGGCTTTCTATGCGGCCGACGGATCTTCTGCGCTTCCTATTCTCGCGACCATCCAAGTATGTTTTGTCTCTGAATCACAACCACTGCGAATACACTCTAACGTCTAAAGGCCCCGATAGCACCCGCTACGATATAAACTCAACTCAATTCCACCTACAATTCCGCCACTAGAGCTCTTCCACAACCTTTGCTCTCGCCCTCCTTAACGTCCCCTCGAGAGACGTTAGCTGTAACCCCATCGATCGATTGCTGCTGGCTCCGCCAGCATCTGAACAAGTCCCCATTCCTGTGGGCCTACTCTCTCAAACAGACGCCGCATAGTCTGTTTGAGCGGCAGCTAGTGCTCCGCGGACTTCGCCATCAGGGCAAAGAACAAATAAAGCCGCCAAAATGCTGTCCACTTCGGTTCCAAACAACTGCACCTTCTCGCCTGCTTCCGCCACTCCTCACCTGACAATCAATCACGATGTGGCCGCCGACCTCGACTCTACCAACGCCTTCGAAGGTCCTGAGAAGCTTCTAGAGGTTTGGTTCGCTCCTAGTCCTTCGACTCTGCCTCCTACTGCCGCTGCCAATGGATTAAAGGCTGTTCCAGCTGACACCTGGGTTCCCATGCTTGACATGGTCAACTGCAAGGTTTTGTCGGTCCTCGAGTCTGACAACATGGACGCTTACCTCCTCTCCGAGTCGAGCATGTTTGTCTTTCCCCACAAGATCATTCTCAAGACCTGTGGAACCACCACTCTTCTTCTCGGTCTTCAGCGCATGCTTCACATTGCTGCCAAGTACGGCTTCCCCTACCACAATGCCAACTCGGCCGACGACATCCAAGCTGCTGCGACCCCATACCGCGTCTTCTACAGTCGCAAGAACTTTTTGTTCCCCGAGAAACAGCAAGGTCCTCACCGTAGCTGGAAGCAGGAGGTCAAGTACCTCGACGACATGTTTGACGGTGGCAGCGCCTACATGGTGGGCAAGATGAACGGCGATCATTGGTACCTGTACCTTACTTCGCCCAACCAGCAGGCCCTCACCCCTCCTCGTACTCCCGAGTCCGAGATCGAAGGGCGCATCCCCGTCGGAGCTCCATTCACTGCTCCTCCCGGCAGTTACCATGACGAGACTCTGGAAATCCTCATGACGGACCTTGAGCCTGAAAACGCCAAGCAGTTCTATCTGTCGCACGCGAGTGCGGTCGCCAGCGACAAGATGGCTGCCGAGGCAAAGGATGCTCGCAAGGAAGCCATCGATAGTCTCGGTGGCCTTGGCGAGACAGTTGACGAGGTGGACGTCTTTGCGAATGACGATCCCGACAGCAACATGCTTGACTCTGTCGAGGCTCTCACCACTGAAGGTCACGCATTGGGAACTGTTGTTTCGGAGAGTTGCGGCCTCTCCAGCGTGTACCCAACATCCAAGTACCCTGATGCTCGTGTCGACGCCTACCTGTTTAGTCCCTGCGGCTTTTCAGCCAACGGTGTCGTTCCTCCTGTTGAAGGAAGCAAGGGTGAGCATTACTTTACAGTGCACGTCACCCCCGAGCCTCAGTGTTCGTTCGCATCGTTCGAGACCAATGTTCCTGGTGGACAGAGCGGACGCACCACCACCGAGATCATTGAACACGTCGTCGAGATCTTCAAGCCCGGTCGCTTCAGCGTGACTCTGTTCGAAGCCAAGGGCGCTGCTCAGAACCCATACTGCATGGGCGATGACGAGAGCAACAACTGGGCTGCCAAGCGCCTTGTTGATCCTGTTCGAGGATATCGAAGAATTGATCGGATCGTTCACGATTTCGAGGATTATGATCTTGTCTTTCGCTTTTATGAGCGTGAGGGATGGGCTGGTAGCAAGACTGCTCGAGTTGGAGAGCCTGTCAGTCCTACCAAGTAGCCATTTGGATGCGGAGGATTCGAAGGGAGAATGGATGATCGTCGGTTTATTGGAGGATTTGATGGGATTTGGATCTGGATATTAGCCAACTGCGTCTGTCCTTAGCTAGTGAATGTTATTTGTCGCGTTGAATATTGCTTGAACACTGCGAATTGAAGCCATGTGAATGAACCACTGCAAATAAACACATGCGATTGAACAGCATTGCAACTGTCAGAATGTTTAATTGCTGTTTAATTGCCGATCAATTCCTCCAGCATGACCGAAAGTCTCCACAGTCCAAGTCCAAAGTCCAAGCTCCGATAACGATAAGCCTCGCACGTGACCTCAGCCCCGTCAAAAAATTCTGTCCCAAGCAAACAGAAGCTTCACCAGAAGCAGAACACCGCAAAACATCACCACCACTCAATCTCTCCACGTTTTACGCTCAAGACAACCGCCGCAATGCATCTGATGTACACTCTCGACGCTCAAGGCAACCGCCTTTACACCCTCAAGAAGGTTGCCAACGGACAGGTCACCAAGTCTGCTCACCCTGCGCGCTTCTCTCCCGATGACAAGTGGTCGCGCCAGCGCGTTACTCTTAAGCGACGATTTGAGCTTCTTTTGACTCAGCAGAGTGAGTGAAGATGTGGAATTGGATATGGATTCGCGCTAATAGTTTGCAGAGGAGGAATAAACTCGTTCTCGCAATTGCAACAACGATCGAAAATTCGACATCGCAATCCTAGACTCGCCAAACTCGACGGTCGCATTCTACGGATTCAATCCTAGACTCGTCAAGACTGGGCAGTCACATACAATCGACTTGCTTGGAGGGTTATGCGCACGATCGAAGACAAGACAATACTAGTTAGATCGACTGAAAACTGGAGGATCGCAGCTTCACACACAGAAGACAAGCAATCACGGCGTTACGGAGGTCAATGGGCGTTAGACACAACAGTGTTCAAATCAAATCTTTTCTACTCTAGTACTTTTACTTTTTAGTGCTTCTTTTTGGAGTTGACGTTTCGTCCCGCTCCAACACGAATCTTTCCACCACCACCAGCTCGATGACCTGTAAGAATATCAGGCAGATAATCCTGATCCATGATATCCTTCTTCTTCTGCCGTCTCTGCTCATCAGCCGCCCTTGTAAACTCCTTCTGATCCTCTGCGAGAATAAGATTCGTGCCCCAATTGTTCTGTCCGCCTGCATTTTTCGCCAGACGTCCATTCGATGAACCGTGGACAGGCTTGGGTACGCTGTACACGTTTCCTCTGTTATTCCACTGAAAGTTCTTCTTGAGATGAACTTTAAAGTTTCCGTGCTCATCTGTTGAACAACTGACTCGGTTAAGTGTAGGTTGACCGCAAGAAGGGCAGAATTGCTTATCCATCTCCTTTGTAATCTTGAAGCAGCCGTGACAACGCAGAACCCAGTTCTTGAGATGTGTGATGCGCGCGAGCGATGGCGCGACAAGGTTGAGGTTCATTCGCAGAGCGACGTTTTGCATAGCGTAATCGGAGGTGAGAACCGCGGCCTGAAGAGTTTTTTGGACGGGCGCTGAGGGTGCTGCGCCCGAGGAGGCATGTTGGTGCTTCTTTAGGTTAGAGGGTGTGATCCAACCGCCTTCGTCGTCGGAGGCTTCGCCGTCTGATGCTTCTTCCACGGCGTCGATTGACTCGTCGACTTTTTCGCCGGAGGTTTGGGGGGCGGATTCTTTGGCGGGTTCGAGGGTTTCTGTAGCGGATGGGGCTGAGGTTGTCGCAGGTGTTTGTGTGGTCTCTGTAGACTCGGGTGTTTCGTCCTTGGCGACAGTCTCTGCGGGTTGTACAGGTTCTTCAACTGTAGGCTGCTCAAGAGCCTGCGCGACAGGGTCTTCAACAGTCAAGTTGTCGACCGCCTTCTCCAAAGATTCCTCAGCCTTTTTCTCGGTGTTCTCCTCAGTTTTCTCCTCGGTGTTCTCGGCAGGCTTGTTCTCAGAAGGCTTCTTTCCATTCACAGTCTTCTGCCCAGGCATACTCCTCAATCTCCAATCACCTCCATTCCTCTCACACTCAAGTTCATACCCCAGCGCAAGAACATCAATATCCGGCTTTGACAAAACCGCCAAATCACCAGTCCGTCTGGCAAAATCCCGAATAACCTTGACACTCGCAGGATTCGGCGATCGGAGAGTAATAAACGGGAGGAGAGTAGTCTCTACGCGCGCTCGAGTAGCGGCATCTCGAATTTCGGAAACGACGGCTGGGATGGTGTAGAGTTGTTCTGCTTTTGCGCGGAGGGTGTTTGCGGGAGGGTCGTTTTTGATGAGAGGGCCTGTGTCGAGGACGAGGCTGTGGATGGGCTTGAGGGGGGTTTCCGAAGACATGGTTTATTTTGGCTGGTGAATTTGTTTGCGTGGGGTTTGGGTTGGCTTTGGTGATAATTTCTGTGGTGTTCATCGCGGGGCAAACTTTTGCGATAAGATAAGGATAAGATAAGATAATTTTCACATGCACCTTTGTGTCCAAATCCACGTATTGCATTATTCTATGCATGTGCATAATTACTCCAACCCTTCCATGCATTCATTCCATGCATTCCGCACATGTCAATGTCACCATCAAAGGGCGCTCAGGCGTTGGACTCACCTACATTACAGGGCGTACTCGACAAGACATGGGAGGGCGCTGGTGGATTAATAATGGAGAAATCCGTCAAAACTTACCTTTAGAGTCTCGGTTTGACGTCCCGAAGAATCGCTTAATAGTTGTGGCTTTTTTTTAATTGTCTGGTGACTCAAAAAATGTCAATAGAAGGTGTTCAGCTTCTCCAAATTCTGTCCGTTATCGGATTTTGGAGTAAGACGGGTAAATCGTAAGTCAAATCTGACAAATGCGACAACAGTGAGACCAGAGTAAGAATGAGGCCTGATATTACACATTCACATTCACAGTTGAGTTCACAGTAACAATAGGTATTTTGTACTCTGTAGACTGTAAAATTGACATTTTCTGGAGATCACTCGATTTTTACGTACAAAACTCCACTGTTGTTAACATCTACAGTGGGTCAATATACAAACTGTAGACATTCACGACATATTTCATCAACTTATCAATCGGATAAAACGGCCATAAACAGAAAATAAACCTCGACTGTTAAATCTGAATAAGCTCAGACTACAAACTTTCATTAAATTTCAGCTTAAAAGATGACGCACCTGACGTGTGAGTACAGTATCCGGGGTCGGATCCCGTGTCTACGCCCTACAACTTGTACTTGTCGAACTAGATGGAGCAGTCATGGGTCAATCACAACAGGGCGTAGGAACATGTTATATATAAGACTGGTCTTCATCTTATCTTTTTTCGATCAAATCATTATCTCAATTCCATCTCTCAGTAATCATGTCTCTTACTGAAAAGGCCTTCTCTTCTGTTGTCCATCTGGACAAACTTCCTCAGACTCCTCCAGAGTATGAACATCTCGGTATTCATAAGAATGGAAGTTCTCCTTGGGGAGGAGCTGCTGCCTTGGCGTCTACACTAAAAGGAAAGATGTCCAGAAAACCTGAAGTTAAAATCTCTATCAACGGTCACTTTAACTCCAAGGTTTATACTACCAACTCTGAAATCTCCGGGGTGGTTAGTATCACTCCTTCGAGAAACACTCGATTCGATCATATTGATATCTCTCTCGATGGAATGAGCGAGACCAGAAGGGACGGTCCTGATATGACACACATGACGACCCATCGATTTCTTCGTTTGGAGATGCCCATCGACGAATCCGAGTATCCTACCA
Source organism: Fusarium irregulare (assembly GCA_027945245.1). Classification (NCBI taxonomy): domain Eukaryota; kingdom Fungi; phylum Ascomycota; class Sordariomycetes; order Hypocreales; family Nectriaceae; genus Fusarium; species Fusarium irregulare. The sequence goes on from JAPDHF010000007.1 coordinate 2,043,211, forward strand.
CCCGAATCCTCTCCGCTGGAACAACGTATACATTTCCATTCATCTTCAACGTTCCAGCGCATCTTACATCAAAAGCCTGCACGCACAAGACAAACTCGGAAGATATCTGGGAACGCCACATGTCTCTCCCACCAACACTCCGCGGCTGGGAAAAGGATGACATGGCACCAGATATGGCACGAGTAGGATATAGCATCAAAGCATTTGTTCTCACATGCGCCAAAGATGGTTACAACATTGCTCTCGGAAACTTGCACCGCATCAACGTCATTCCTACATCCTTCGAAGAACCTCCGCTGAACATCACCGAACGAGACGATTTGTACAAGATTGAAAAGTCAAAGAAAGTGAAAAAGAATATCTTTTCTACATCCCAGGGACGAATCTCTGCTGTAGCGGCTCAACCTGCTGCTATCCATCTCAGCAAAGAGGGATATCAGGCTAGTGGATCATCTGTTCCTATCAGCTTTACATTTGAACCTTCGTCCGCAGATGTAATTCCTCCTCAGATTGTTTCTGCGTCTATGAAGATACAATCGCATACTTGGTTCCGCGATCAACCGATGCGAGCACTCCCAACACATGGCTCACAAGTAGCCAACTTTGGATATCCCTTCTCCGTGCCTCTCCCCAAGACCGAAACCAAGATTCAATGGACGCAGAATCTGGATATGCAGTCTACCAAGACATCACCAGTTTTCCACACAGCTACTCTCGAAGTACCATTTACACTACCAGAGGATAAAATGTTTGTTCCAACGTTCCACTCGTGTATTATTTCTCGAGCGTATACTGTTAAGGTAGTTCTTGAGGGAGACGTCAAGATTGATTTGGTGGTTCCTGTACAAGTCGTTATGGGAAGCCCAGATGTTTGAGAGGAAGATGTTTAAGATGGAGATTGTCAAAAGAAATGGTGTTTACGAGAGATGAAAATGATATCCAGCGTTAGATTTATTAATAGTAATTTGTTTGATCCACTATAAAGATTCTTGGAAGGCGTACAAGATAAGACAACATAGTGATACTCCCAGATTTTACCTAATGCTTGTTTGATCCACAAGATATGCATAACATTAGTCTGCGAGTGATGCCAAGTCGGATAGAGCCGTGCAAAAGTCCCTTATGCAGTTGATCATGAACTGGTGGATGTAGTTGAGATCCGGGTTCATGGTTCAGCCTTACTGCGATGTCGGGGTAAACGGAGTAAGCTGATGAGGCGTTATCAACGTTAACGGGCGTTGGGGCTTATTTTACATCAAACATCTTGTTTTAGCCTTAATTACTGTCTTTAGGTGTTATCTAATGGCTAATTAAGTGAGTTGTAATAAGAAACATTTACATATTATAAGAAAACACCAAACTCAAATATGTGATCAGCCTCAACATCGCTTTTTATTTTTTACTTCTCACCACTCACTTTATCCGCGACCAATGTCATAAGAACAACATCATAAATAAGAGCTAAATAATTACAAAGAAATCAGACTATCAAAACTACTCCATCTGACGCCAGATACAAGCTGTCTACTTCATCGTCATTCTCATCGTCAACCTACCCTACGTCAGCTGATCGGCAAAACTCTTACTCCCCGTAATCCCCTGTATAACCACCCCAAACCGCTGTACCGAACATTCAACTGCCGCCTCACCAACAAAGCTGAAAAAAGTTAAAATTCCTCATTTCCCCAACTTGTTCATCATTGATCCTCTAGCGGTCCATCCCTAGCTTGAAGCCATCCTTACTTTCCCTCAAACCACCACTAACCCCAATTCTTCATGCTTATATCGGGGTCGGCCGTTTGCGGAACTCCTTGACTCGCAGATCTACCTGGTCTGTTCACGCACAATTTTTTCGTCCCCAGTTATATTACGAGAGAAAAACACAACGCGACCAATACGCGGCTTTTTAATGACGGATTTGATTTGTATCTGGTTGTTGTAATCACAGATAGGCCTTACCCTTTAGATAGGCGATGTAATGCATTGATCAGGCAAGAGACCCCGAATGCCGAAGGTTAATTGAGAGCTCGTTCCATCTGTTATCACAGTGAGAAATTGAAGTTTATGGTGATGTAGTGGCTGGTGTGGTTGATCATGACCACTAAATTTAGCGGTTACTCACACAACTATCAGTAATTTTCAGTGGCATGTCAGCGGCGTTCAGCCAAGTCACCTGGAAATACAGCGCCTTCACAGAAGCACGCTCACTAATCACCCGCCCGAGTCAAGTGATTAGCCGCGCCTCTTCATCGTACCATTAACGCTATTTGCAGAAAACGCTCATGGTCAGTGCATTGCATCCCCTGCAAACCTTTATCTTCTCATCCCCACGAACCAATTGAACAGTCTCCACCCCTGGCTAGTCCTCCCTTCGAGAACATTTCTCAAGCGGTGTCTTGACCAAGATAAGCAAGAACAAGTCGGCCAAGCCGGATAAAGATCTTTTCGGATGCGATTGACGTACAGACTCGTGCGATACTCTTACGGATCCGAGCGGCCAAGATTTTTTCCCTGTACTTGGCTGTCTACGGCAGTTGAACATCTCTTGAGTCGCTATGAACATCTACTCTGGTCTCTCCGCATTTGAACCAGTTTTCATCACGTAAAACATGCAGTCTACTCCTCAACCTAATCTCTCGCCTCTTTGCGGAGAATCTTGGTCAAATATCTGGGGAGAGAGGGCAAAAAAATACGTTGAGAGACGAACGTCTCCATCGGGGAGTTTTCCTTGACTAATGCAAACAGGGCTGCAGCCAAGCAAAAGGCTTGGTGAGGCTCTTTCGTGATCCACTTTATGTAATGTAAAGCAAAGCTCGAGCCTCATGACACGGAGTTTCGGCACCGCATAGAGCTTCATTTACGAGAGAGAAACTGAACCTCCCATGCCACAGTCTGTGGGTATGACCTGGGGAACTGGAATGGGCCATGCTTCGGGGTCTGGGGTAGTATCCTCTCTGTGAGGAGATTCCAACATGTCACAGAAACTGGGACCAGACTCTGTGGACCGGTATCTGTCTCCACTGACTCTGAACTACAAAGATCGGCCTCATTCTCGGTTTCTTCTCTCTCTTCTTATCTCTGGTCTTGTTCTTTATAACCCTCTGTCCCTCTCCCCATACTCCTCCCCTCCACCTCCTCATACAACTCCATACTTCAACAATGGCAGACCAAATCAACACCACAGCCTCCCACGGCGGCAAGAAACACCAAGAACCAGTGCCCGACATGTTCGACAACGCCGCAGGTGAATCTGCCGTCGTCGACATGGAGAAGCAAAAAGCTGCCGAAGGAAACGCCCACTTCCACCGTCTAGGCTGGAAGAGACTCACAGTAGTCCTCATCGTCGAGGCTATTGCTCTTGGCTGTCTGTCTCTTCCTTCTGCTTTTGCTACTCTTGGTATGGTTGCTGGTGTTATTCTTACCGTCGGTCTTGGATTCGTGGCTATTTACACTTCGCATGTTGTTGGCCAGGTTAAGCTTGCTTATCCTGAGGTTTCTCACTATGCGGATGCTGGTAGACTTATGTTTGGCAAGTTTGGATACGAGGTATGTTTCTGTCATCTCAATTGATGGTGAACCTTGCTAACATTTACAGCTCGTCGGTGTCATGTTCTCTCTTCAACTCATCTTTCTCGTCGGATCACACTGCTTGACAGGAACAATCGCCTTCCTCAACCTCACCGACAACGGAACATGCTCTGTCGTCTTTGGTGTCATCTCCGCTATCATCCTCCTCATCGTCGCTATCCCTCCTTCATTCGCTGAAGTTGCCATCCTCGGTTACATCGACTTTGTCTCCATCATCCTCGCCGTCGGCATCACCATCATCGCCACCGGTGTCCAAGCCAGCGAGTCCGTCGGCGGCATGTCTTCCGTCAACTGGTCAGCTTGGCCCAAGGACGACCTCTCCTTCACCGACGCCTTCATCGCCATCACCAACATTGTCTTTGCCTACTCCTTTGCTGTCTGCCAGTTCAGCTTCATGGATGAGATGCATACCCCCCGCGACTACGTCAAGTCTATCTGGGCTCTTGGTCTTATTGAGATTGGTATCTACACCCTCACTGGTGCCCTCATCTATGCCTTTGTCGGCCAGGATGTCAAGTCCCCCGCCCTTCTCTCCGCTGGCCCTCTCATCTCCAAGATCGCCTTTGGTGTTGCCCTTCCCGTCATCTTCATTTCTGGCTCCATCAACACCACAGTCGTCGGACGTTACATCCACGGTCGCATGTTCAAGGACAGCATCATCCGCTACATCAACACCAAGATGGGATGGATCAGCTGGTTGGTTTTGGTCACCGTCATCACGATTGTCGCATTCGTCATCGCCGAGGCCATTCCCTTCTTCAACGATCTCCTCTCCATCTCTTCGTCTCTGTTCATCTCAGGCTTCACCTTTTACTTCCCTGCCATCATGTGGTTCATGCTCATCCGCAAAGGATCATGGTACTCCAAGGAGAACCTTCCTTTCGCCATCGCCAACGGAGCCATCTTCCTGATCGGCATGATTGTCCTGGTCGGCGGAACCTACGCCTCAATTGATGACATTATCATCAAGTTCCACAACGGCGACGTCCGAGGTGTCTTTACCTGCGAGCCCATCGCCTAAGCGAACGAATGAAATGTTTTTATTAGCGATTTAGTGTATATTACAAATATATATGATATTTATGACTCAATTTTTGTTTGCAGTGATTCCAATCGGGCCGCGGAGGTGCCGGGCTTGACATGCAACGTCATGGATTGATCGGATGTTGTGTGCAGCAACTTTTTTTCAATTTACGTCACTTGATCTTCATTTTTGGAGAAATTTTGGAGTAGTTTTGCGATCGACGTTTATTGGCGCGCAAATTTTGCAAGCGGCAGGATCATCGGCTGTTGCTGATAAGATAGGCAATGATCCTGGTAGTGGATGCGGATGCCGTGGGGGTTGGAGTTCTCTCCACCGACATCCGCGTTTGTTGGCGTCGTAAGACATCGTCGCAAGCTTCATTGACAACTCCATAGACTCCGTAAAGACCCTGTTAACATGTCGCGATATCGGCGAATGTACAGGGTCCAAAAGACGTCACTAACTCCATCGTGAGATTGTTGCGGGATCGCCGACTTGAGAGGATCCAGGGTCCATCAAAGACATCACCACTCAATTCACAATCTGGAGACACTTCAATTGTTGCAAAACTTCAATTAAATCATCTAAACTCTTTATATATATCCCCCAAACTCAAACACCCCGATCCTGGCAATACTTGTTAACCTCCTTAGTCAACTGAGCCTTCTTGGTCACAACATTCTCCATAATCTTCTTGACCAAGATATAATCCTCCTGGCTCAAAGAACCACCACCATTCCAAACACCCTCCTCCAAAACTGCCCAAAGACCAGATCCCTTTGCTACCTCCTCCATCAGATCCATCACTGCACCCAGCTGGTTAGGCAACCATGTGATAATCGGACTTCCGCCTGTAGCTGTGGGATGGAGTGTGTGCTTGATGATGTACTCGCGGGTAAACATCCAGTGTCGCCAGCGGAAACTTCGAATGTGATCCAGAAGACGGAGGTACAAAACTGCAAGACCCATGTCGCCGGACTTTGTGAGGAAATCTCGTACACCTACGTCGACGGCTGTTTCGCGGACGTACTTGAGGAATGCGCGGTGTGGCTTGGGTCTGTATTCTCTGAACTCAATGAGAATCTCCGTCAATGGGTTCTTGGGCATAGGAACTTCGCAGATGTGATCCAGCAAAGGAATAATCGCATCATTAGCACCAGATTCACCTCTGAAAAACTGAGGCTTATCATCATACTGTCCCTCATAAACCACACCCTCAGGAAACATAGACTGCTTGGTAATACCGTAGATGAAAGTTCGGTACGTCATGTAATCCTTGGGAAGAGATTGACTCCACATTCCCTCCATGTTTGTCTCAATGATTTGCATGGCGTTGAGGATAAGTTCCAAACTAGCCTTTGCTTCGGCTGTGTTTGTCTTCTCGGTCGCTGCGAGGAGGTCGACGGCTCCTTCGATGAGACCGCCTGTTTGGGCGACCATGTGGATGTGTGTGAGGATGAAACCTGCCTCGGAGGATTTGGGGTCGAGACCTTTTTCGAAGGCGCGGATGAGACGGAGGTTGTTGTAGTCGTCGTGGCCTTGTTCGGGATGGACGAGGTAGTAGTTGTAGAGGGCGTATGAAGCGGCGTAGGACATGAAGGCAGGGATGTCAAGACTAAACTGTCAGTAGATGAATAATAGAGAAGGGAGCAAACTTACATCTCTGCACACTTGACAAGAGGACCAGCGATACACTTGGGAAGAGTAAATCTCCCAAGCCCATACCCCCCATCATCACTCTTAGAATAATGTTCCCAACACGGCTCAAGAAGATAACTCGAAGCAATAAAGCTATAATCTCGGAACGCAGCCGTAATAGCAGCCATATCCTTTTTGTCAGTCCCCTTGACAACAAGATTATCAATCTCATGCGTCAAATCAGGAAGACCGCCATTGTCGATAACATCACCAAGTCCATACGTAGCTAAAAGACCAGGCGTACCATCCTGTTTCTGAATAGGAATCTCATCAAGAAGATCAGAAACAGGATCGAATTGGGATGGGAGTTTGGTAAGAGGGAGAGAAAAGGGGAGATAGCCTGTGCGTGTTGTGATTGTGAATGGATCTTCGCCTTCTGGGAGCTCAGAGGGGTCCTTTCGGAGGTAGGGGAAGAGGGTGTTTGCAGCTGCCATCTTGTTGAAGGTCTGTTATGAATGACTTGATGGAAGAAAGGGACAGCGGAAGAAGGTTCTGCTATATAGATTGAGGCCGGAATTTGGATCGTGGCCGGAAGAGGTTCCGGCCACGCCCTGTTTGAACAAAGAGTGAACTTAGATAGCCGATGATACCCTGGATTGATAATGGAAATGGTCTCGTGGATGGTTGGAGGGGAACTAACGGTTTGTTCGGTGTTGGGGCCGTGTTATGGATCTTACCCCGCGATGAGGGGTTCATTTGGATGTCATTGTGATATCAAGGTTCTTTTCTTTGTTTGAAGCTGTTGTGACCATAACACTTACAGCCACGATGTTGAGAGATGTTTCTACCGCTTGTGCTCTGCCATACTTCAACACTCTCATCCTCTTATCGCCACCTCATCTTTCACCTTCACTTGAAATTCACATACCGATAATAGATCACGGACCATCAATGATTCAAACTCCTCATCTGATCAACCCTTCATTCTGGGCAAGGGGCGGTGTGGGGAAAAAGCCCGCCTTGTCATGACAATCCGCCTTAGCGCAACAAGCTAGAGCCGCCTTAATTTGACAAGCTGGGGTAATCTAGTACAGTGTAGTCACGCCTTGTTTCGACATGAACATGTAAGGATGAATTGATCAGAAATGATTGGACAATTGGAAACATGTTATCTCTGGGGGGACACGTGATAGGAGTTGTGTATCAATTGCCGATGATGCGTTGATATGGAAGGTTTAGGCGAGGAACATTGAAGCGAGGATACGACCATGAAAGTTCTAGAACATGGTATACACTAGGTTACGATATGTAGACATCTGACAACATGAGACCACTAGTTGAGAACAGGCGCTTCTTCAAAGATCTTCCTCAATCTCTCATCCAACCACTTAACATCCTCCATATTCCCAGGCGGTCCACCAGCCCAATGACCCCAAATAGAAGGATAAACATCAAGTTCAGCATTATCACCCATACACTTGACTTCATACTCCGAATCCTCAGGCCTAAACAAACTCATTAGTATTATTCCCAATTCACCTCCCTCCATAGAATACTTACGGAAAGTAAAGATCAGTCTTGCTAGGAAGAACAAGAATCCTCGCCTTGATAGCACCCATAGCTTTCTCAAAGTTCCCATTATAAGGCTCCTGTTTGCTTACATCGCCGCTCTGCCACGTCTGAAGCATGACGAGTAAATTCTCGGGATCTTTACTCAACGCCCAAGATTCCCAGAATTCTTTCATGAATGTCTCCAAATCAGGCGCGCCGTAGAATTTCTTGAAGAGCTCTTCTCTGTAGAACGCTTGCGAGAAACCCCATCCTGCGTATCCTCGACCAAAAGCCTTGAGACCGACTTCTTTTTCCTTGTCGGTCCATTTTGAGTCGTTGACGCCGGTCTGGCAACTACCAGCTGAAGATTTACCCTTGGCAGCGATGAGAGCAGATTTCACACCTTCGAGGAAGACTTGATTGTGGAGAGATGTTCTTGCTGAGCCGCAGAACGGAACGACGATATCCATGAAATCAGGATACTGCGTAGCCCACTGAAAACTCTGCGCAGCACCCATCGACCAACCCAGCACAGCACGAAGATGCTTGATTCCAAGATGATTCATAAGTTCATGCTGCGCACGAACGTTGTCGTAGAAAGTAACATCAGGGAAGCGACTGATGTCCGTGTTTGAGGGGCTTGTAGATTGCCCGTTTCCGAAAAGAGCTGTTATGATAATAAAGTAGTTTTTCGGGTTGAGAGTTTTATCGTCGCCGATGAGCCATTCGTTATCCTCGATTGCGCCGGAGAACCATGATGGGTAGAGAACGGGGGGAGAGGACGGGTTTCCGAATGTTTTGTAGGCGATTTGAGCATTTGGCAGGACTATGCCGCTTTGGAGCTTGAAATCGCCGAGGGAATGGTATTCGATAGACATGTTGATGATTGCAATTGTTACTGTTGTTTTGGCTTGTACGTCTTGATGGTTGACTTATATAGTCGGTGATTGCTGACCGCGGATGATAACGTTAGTTCAGAGGCTCTGATGACAACTGGTCTCCACTCTTGAGAAGATATTCAAAGAAACAAACGATAACGTTAGAAGGTATCCACACACAAAAAAGATGACAACGTTGAAGTTGATGCGTCACGATAGCTTCATATAACGTTAACCCCGCGATAGACAATCAACACACAGTATCTTTACTGTGTCACGAGTTTCGCCCTGTCATGACATGCAACCACCTTCTTTATCTGGAAGAGACGTCACCTGCATGAGCCTTATCTCTTATCGTGCGGAGAGTGCGGAGGTGGATGCCGAGATAAGACAGTATCTCTATCTCTACACGACATTTATATAACTATCATTGAGTCGCTTGGATTGAGTCAATTAATTACAATTATCTTGAATTGAATAGTCAAAATGCCTGGCAAAATTAGAACAGCTCAATCCGTCTCCTTCGACACTCCCGCTGCAGACCAACCATATCTGCACAACAGATGGCATCCAGAAGGTAACTTGATCCACCCCTCTCTTCACTTCACCAACTCTTCTAATCTTCTCAGTTCCGTCTATCGCAACCGTCGAACCAGGAGAAACAGTCAAAATCGAATGTCTAGACTGGACAGGCGGCCAAATCGGAAACAACGACAGCGCAGATGACGTCCGCGATGTGGACCTCACCAAGATCCACTATCTCACTGGACCATTCGACATCAAAGGTAGTGAACCTGGTGATTTACTCGTCGTGAACATCACCGATGTCCAACCTTTTGATCATTCTCCTTGGGGTTTCACTGGAATTTTCGCAAAGAAGAATGGTGGAGGCTTTTTGTCGGAGCATTATCCTGATGCTGCGAAAGCCATCTGGGACTTTGACGGTGTTTACTGTTCAAGCCGTCATATCCCTGGTGTTCGCTTCCCAGGCTTGATTCACCCCGGTATCTTGGGTTGTGCACCATCCGCCGAGATCCTCGCTGAGTGGAACAAACGCGAGGGTGAACTCGTTACTTCACTTGCTGATAGCCATCCTGATCAAGTCGTCGCTCAACCTCCAAACGAGATGAATGCTCACGGTGGACAAGCCAAGGGTGATGTCATGAGCAGAATTGCAAAGGAGGGTGCTAGGACTATTCCTGGACGCCCTGAACATGGAGGAAATTGCGATATTAATAATATTTCTAGAGGATCCAAGACGTATCTCCCTGTTCATGTCAAGGGAGCCAAGTTTTCTGTTGGAGATCTTCATTTTAGTCAGGGTGATGGCGAGATTAGTTTCTGCGGTGCTATTGAGATGGTAAGTACTGCAACCCTTCGACGATAGTGTGTTAACTTTCTAGGCTGGCATCATCACTATCAAATTCGACCTCATCAAAGGCGGCATGAAATCACGAGGTCTCAAGTCTCCAGTCTATCGACCAGGAGACATGGGACCAACCTTTAGTCCCTCTCGCTACCTAACCTTTGAAGGTTTCTCCGTCGACGAGAATGGAAAACAACACTTTATGGACGCAACAATCGCATACAGACAATCCTGTCTCCGCGCAATAGAATATCTCAAACAATTCGGTAAGACCTCTTAACTTTCACATTCCTCTATCTTTTATACAATACTGATTATCAGGTTACTCTGGTGAACAAATCTATCTCCTGCTGTCCTGTGCGCCAATCCGAGGAGCCATCGCTGGTATAGTCGACATTCCCAACGCTTGCACGACCTTGGGTATTCCGATGGATATTTTCGACTTTGATATTTCCATTGAGAGTGAGCCTGTTGTTAGGGATCTGGGTGCTTGTCCTGTTTCTCGTTAGGTTGGGAGACCGACGTCGCGTTTGAATTCTTGGAGCCATTCTGCGTTGTCGACTGGTGTTTGATTCCATGGGTCGTCACTACAAATGTCAGTTTCTGTTTCTCTCTCTTGAGGGTGGACTTACTCGTCGTATAAAATCCACCTTGCTTGGTATTTTAGTTCATCATCGCTTGGAATATGTCTATTTGGATTATTCGGAGACATTGTCGTCATGACGAATCTAGACAGTTCTCTCTTTAATCTTCTATAGCTGTTGTTGTCGTTTATAAAGAATGGCGTCGCTGTTCGAACCTTGTCTCTTATCAAAGCTCTTGTTTCTGGTATTTGTGTTGATATCGCTGGTAATTCTGGTACACCTTCTGGAGATAGTGATCGGTTCTCCATCCAGGGTTGTGTCAACGACATGTCTAGTTCCATCGATGAATCTAGCGGCATCAAAGTATCCGTTTGCCATGGAAAGTAAGAATCGTCCAGGGAAACAATAGCTGAAGCACGCTGTCGTACTGGTGCGAGCCAAACCGTCGAACTCCAAACCAATCTCATCAAAAAGTCCAGAAATCTTCTCGATGGATTCGGCGACGATGTCTCTGATCGACTAAGGACATTGCACGCTTCCTGCTGCAACTCCGCATCCGAAGGGAAGTGGCCCATGGAAATATGCGCAGCCATATACTGTTGCAACGCAGCTTCCAACTCACAATTCTCAAAAATATTCCCCTTTCCATTAATCTTCAATTGACTCAATCTTGACTCGGCTAGTTGTTTCGTTGGTCGTAGACGGGCTTGGTTAGCTATGTCGACGGCAGACATGAATATGTCCCATAACCAAGATGGAGATGAAGACGCTGGGTTGATGGAAATTATCTCAGCCCCCAAAATAACGGAACATGCTTCGAAATGCAATTCGGGATCGGGGGGCATGTGCTGATGGCGATTCTGCATGTAATATTCCAGTTCGAGTTTAATCAATTCATATGCGCTCGTCGGTGTATCTGCTGGTCCTTTGGTAGCGGCAAACGGTAAAGGCGAGTTTCGTTCGTGATGAATAAGATCTGCAGACCCATTAGCAACAATCTCACACCCCAGTGACATAACTCACACGGCGGCATAGCATTATCAATGCGATCAATAATCTTAGCCTCAAACCCCCAATCCCCTTTCCAATGCTCCATCGTACTCCCCGCCTTAAAATGATCCGCAAGATGATCAACACGACTTGCCCAAGTGGTAAGTCCCACACCACAAAAGCCACACCTCGACTTGATCTCTTCCGTCATAACCTTCCACTCATCCATAGGCCATTTGCAAAACTTGGACATGTGGACTAAGCGTAAATGCTGCTGGAGATGGTCTTTTCGATGGTACGTCCTTTCCTCAAGGGGGCGTTCGATGCAGGCGCTTTGGTTGTGGCTGTCGAGGTGTGTTTTGTCGGGGTTTTTGAAGCCGCAGAAGACGCAGAGGGGACCTTGTTCTGGATGGATTGCTGTTGGACCTTTTGGTGAACAGACCCAGTTCTCTAGCGATAAATGAAGTGATTTTTCGTGTCTTTGCCAATCGTATTTCGTTTTGAACGTTTCTGTGCAAAATGTGCATTGGTACGTATTCTGCGCCTGCAGCAAATTCGTCCTGACTTCCTGTCTTCTCATTTTCGTCCTCCTTCTCCGACCGTGCCGTTTAAAAATGTCGAAAGAAGTAGAAGACTGTTTTGAGTGCGCAGAACTGTACGATCCAGAATCTTGACTCGACACTGAAGTTCCTCTGCTGCTGATTGAAGACCCATTACTCCTCGTACGACCTTGCCTCCCAAAAGCCGCCACCGCACGAGAAATATCATCGACAGTCGCAGCTTCATGCTCCGGCGGCGAATTAGCCCATCGTTGCAAGGGATTCATATACTCGAATGGAGCAGGTGTCGGTCTTCGTCTAGGCGTATCTATGGGAGTATGATTCCCCGAAGAATTACCAGAGTCGTACATTGGTGAATTCGGTCTCGAAAGATGAACTTTCGCTCTGCGCCTTGCATTGGCGAACCAATTGGTGACCTGCTGCCTATTAAGCCCGGTCTGTTCCTGCAAGTCCTGCACATCCTGAATACTAGGATACGGATGCCTCTCATGCGCGGCGAACCAATTCCTCAAAATCTTGACACTCTCGGAGGAGAATCTGTTTCCGATTTTCGGCGGGGCAGCTGACGCTTGTAAAATGCCTGGTGAGATGGTATCTGGTTCATTGAATGACGAAAAGTCTATTTCCGGGAGTACATCGTTGATTTCTGCCATTTTTGATGATAAAGAATTGAAAAGGTCATGGGTTGCAGGGTTGCGGCGAAGACTCGGACATGTCCAGAAAGGGCGGAGATCCACTGTTTGAGGCTGCGCTTGTCCTTGATGAGTAAGGCACTAAACAAACTTCATGATATTGGCAAATTGGGAATAGTCAAGCAATTGACAATGACAGTATTCTATTGAAATGTTATTACGCACTCTAATTTACTATTTTACTTGGGCATCTATAATTCTGCTACTCATGAATTCACTTCCTACGGCACACTTAGGCCTGCGACTGACTCCATCACAGGCAAAGCACCATACATCTCGGTCGAAAAATCAACACTCACAACAGCTCCATCCTTGATACTCTCCTTCAAAGAAAACCAAGACTGCAAACCACTTCCCTCCTCCAAAGGTCTTCTCGCAATCGCCTCCAAACACTCTCGATATGACTCAATGAAATTGTCAATCTGCTGCTGACTCAAAACATGCGACAGCCCCCTCACCCATTCCTCCAGTCTCGTCTGAAACTGCGCATCATCATGCATGTACGACCCAACCGGAATGTGAACAGCCATCTCAAGATCAACATCTCGGTCCTTGGCGTGAGTAAATGAGTACGATATGAGAGGAGCTTCCCCAGTACAGCACGTACTGTCATCTTCAACACCCAGAAGAATCTTACACAGTCGCAAGAGTTCATCTTCAGTGGCAACCTCATCGTTTCGTGGGTAGTATCTCTCCGTAGCGAAATGTGCGAAACTCTTGATTGACTGTCCCCAGTAGTCAACGATGACTTCAACCCGTGCATAATCTTCGTTGACGAGATCAATACCGAGCCGGACCGGCATCCCAAACCCCCAATCAATAACGTCGTCAATCACATGCCAAGCTTTGGTCATGTCCAGATGATGAAGAGCTTGATAGGTCAGACGACCCGCGTCGTCCTGACCTTGGGCTCGAATGTCGAAATAAATCTTCCAAGCAAGATCGTCGTAGCCAAACCAGGCTACAAACGGCCCGAGGTGATAAGGCACAAAGAAGATGTATCTGACAAGATAGAATCCGTGTAAGACGACCTCCAAGTAGGTGGACGACAGGTTGTCAGTGAGCTTGTCGGCGCTTGCTTGCATGTCCTGGATGGTGTTTCCGTGAGGAAGTTCAAAACGAAAGCCAACTTTTTTCTTGCCCGTCTTGAGATTAAAGTCGACCGAGTATTCGAAGGGAGAGAAGTTCCGACCGAGTTGAGAGTTCCATTTGGGCGCTTCGGGGATTTCTTCGTGACCCCAGCCTTCCATCAATACATTGACGGCATGGATGAGGGATAGTCTCTCCTCGCTGGTCAGGCCAGCGGCAGAGGCGAGATCCGAGATGCCTTTCTGCGTGAATTTGATGAATGAACCCTCTTTGGGCTCAGGGGAGGGAGTAGGGTTTATAGTGAGATTGGAGATGCCATCTTCCACTGGGCCAAAGAAAATGAGGTCGAGTCCGTGGTTTGCTGGGTAATCAGACGTGTCGTTGTCGCCAAAGTCATCTGGGCCCAAGGTTATCAGGTTAGGCTCGGGGTTCTTAGGAGGATTGGGCGTGCTCTTGTCGCCACGCTCCGGGCTGAATGATATCAGGTCGGACTCGGGACTTTTGGGTGTTTTAGGCCTGTCGTCGCCAAAGCCATCCGGGTCGAAGGATATCAGGTCGGTTTCGGTGTTGTCGGGCGGGGTAGGCGTGTCGTTGATACCAGAATCTGCCATGCTGCTGCTAGAAGAGATGTTTGGTGTAGAGTCGAGGATGGGGGAGGGAGAGCTGGGAGCGAGATTCGCGAGAGTTCTGCGATGCACCCTCCATGGTGGATGTTTGAGGGAAGGTGAACTTGATGATTGCATTCTGGGAAGTGACTGCTGGTGCCTAATGAAGTCTAGACCAGCTCCTTCCTGTGCCCAGGCCTCAGGACAGGTTGATAATTTCAGCTTTGATGTGGGACGATACGCTGAGAATTTTGAAGAGATAACAGATGTATTGACGCCAAGGCAAGCGAGTGCTGTTGGGCTGTCGGGGATTGTATACGAAAGGTTTTAAAAGTTGTAGTCCGATGCCGGGATGACTTTGGGACGCGTGTTTGTTCATGCGTGGAGGCATATAATTAGGAGCATCAATCAAATAAGCCCAGGTGGGCTACTGTTCTCCTCTGGGGAGTAATACAAAGAAGCAAATAAGCAAGTTTGGGTGGTAGGGAAAAACATTAACCAACTGCAATCACACCTCAAGAAATCACTGTATCAGCATCTACACACATTTATACCGAAGCACGCTACTGCTCATTACAAATAAAGCTCAAAATAAATAATCGCATTGCAAGAGTTAGATTGCAGTTTGTGTAGAATCTGTAGTAAAAGTAAGTCTGCAGTTATCCAACCTGATTGACTTCAGGTGTTGTCGTAGACCGGTATTCCCGTTCTAAACGAGCACCAATAGCGGACCCTTCGGTATCTTACCGCTGAGTCAACAATCTCCAGCGCTATCAACAGCAATACCCCGCAAATTGAACCCCTACCACCCCTAAAAGCTAGCGCCTTCACCCCGACAGCTTATCTGCCGTTCCGTCGGAACCTGAAAGCTTTCCTATCAACTTCCTCTCACTTTCACCACCGCCACAATGCCTCGTCCAATTGTTCCAGCCCATCAACGTCAAAGAGCAGCAGAAGCCTGCAATCTCTGTCGCGAGACGAAAAAGCGATGTAGCGGCACAGCACCATGTACTCAATGTGTTCGTCGCGGACTGCAGACGCAGTGTTTTATTACGTATGTGCCCAGAGGATCTAGGACCAGGGCGAGGGCGGAGAGAGCTGCTGCGGAACGGATGAGTATTTCTTCGAGTCAGAGTGTGCAGCCGGTGGAGGAGGAGAGTTATCGGCCGCTTTCTCCGTCGCATTCGCAGCAGGATGAGGAAAAGGATGGGCAGGACGCAACGGCTGCTACGAATCCGCGGATGTTGTTGAACTCACGGGGCGAGAGAGGTGAGACAGCATGACCCGGAAGCATGACCCGTGAAGGACATCGACTAATTATCAACAGTATACATTGGTGGCGCTGCATCGATATCATTCCTTCAAATTGTTCGTAATCTTGTTTCTCAACAAATCGGACCCTCGGCATTCTCTCACAATGAGACGAGCGACAAGATGCTTGAGATTGAGTCGCCAACTGCCACGACGGATGATGGACTCAATGACCTGGTTTTGGGTCAAGCGCAAAAAGTTCAATACTTGAACTCTTATCTCAAAGTGGTATGTCTATCTACGCAATCTCATCACCCATGCTAACAACACAGACCGAAGCATTGATCCACGTGTTTGACGAATCCGAGATTGAGACTCATTATCTGGCCCGCAACCTAGAATCTCCAGGGCAAAATCTTCCTCCCCTCAAACAAGCCTCTTTTGATCTTATCATTGCTATCGGCGCTCAATGCGAGTCCCTCTCCAGCTCAAAAAGGGCAGGCCAAGCCTACTTTCGGAAAGCACGCGCCCAAGCATTTGAAGGCTTTCTTGAAGATCCAGATCTCGACATGGTTCGCACATTTCTTCTCATGGCATTTTACATGCTTGGCGAGTGTCGGAGGAATGCAGCCTTTATGTATCTCGGTGTCGCTGCCAAGGCGGCTCTTGCTCTTGGGCTCCATAGTCGGGAGTCGTATGGACAGAAACCAGATGTAGGGGACCAGTCCAAGTAAGTGCCCGAATCAATGACAGACTTTTGCTAACCGGCTAGATTACGGATTTGGATGAGTGTCTGTATCCTTGATAAACTTGTCAATTCCCTTCTCGGCCGCCCATCCGCTTCAGCCCAGATCCGATCGGATAGCAAACTTGACGATGTCGCACAACCAGGTGATCGAATAACCGAATGTTTAATGGCCGCCAACAAGGTTTCATCCATCATCAACGAAATTACCGATACACTTTATGATCAGAAGAAAGTTACAACGGCAATAGTGGAGCAGTTCCTCCAGGATATTGAGCGATGGAAACGTGACCTTCCTGCGTCAGTGAGAATATCAGACGGTGCACAACATGGAACCATTGCCAAGGTTCATGTTTCGTGCTTGTACTACCTGGCAGTTATGCTGGTCTCGAGGCCATTCTTGATATCAACTCTTACGGCGAAACCGCTGGGCAAGGGTGCTCATTCACAGCTGGCGGCTGCTTGTCTTGATGCTGCCATGTATCTGTCGCAGACTTGTGTGGAAGCGCTGAACGCTGGACTTTTGCAAGGGAATATGTGTATCATGAAGTATGTCTCCCGTCGTCAATTGTCACACCCGCTAACCGATACAGAGCTCTCGTGTTCGCCTCAGGATTAGTCCTCGGACTGGAAATATTCGCTAAATACCCCGTTGAATCAGACATCAACAATGCATTTGAAGGCGCAAAACAAGTTCTCAAGCATTTATCTACGCAAAGTCCCCAAGCCGCTCATTATCTAGATATTCTCACAACGTTATCTGGCGCCATCGACAAGCGACGCTCAACCGAATCATCCACGGGTAGAAGTCGCTACGTTTCAAAGTTGTTTAGTCTGGATGCACCTGAGAGTTCACAAGATGTACATGAGTCATTGGATAATATGTTTCCGCTTACAGATGTTCAACCTGGGGTTGTTGATGATGCGATGCAGGATTGGGTATTTCAAGAGCCGGATGGTGGTGATTTTAGTTTGGATTGGGAGACTTTGAACGTTTCTCTATGGGATACATATCCGTTCCTGTCGTGAATAATGAATTCTTAATTTTGATGATACAATCAATCTCATTACCCTAAAACCTCTGTAACATTCAGTCGAGACCTTGTCTAATTGTCACCTTGTGCGGCTCAGCCCTTCATTCTTCTGGCTACCTCGTCTCAGCGGCTCACCTTCATCCAGTCTTCCAGATAACCCGCCGCTTACCCCCGCAATGATCGACATGCCCCAGTAAGCGGCTATCTCCAGCCACTGACAGCTGGTGCATTACCCGACACTAGCGGATAAGACACTACTTCCGCATCCGCTATCTTGAACCTATCATTAGTTCCGAAGTTCCGTTACCAGCCGCAAGCGGTTGAAGATATTGATAGTGGTTGCAGGCGGATATGAACTGAATGGGTGGTGATCATAGTCAGATAGCCTTTGGAGATGGAAAGCTAAATAGAGGTTGTTCAGCTCGAGATCAATCACATCATCCATCAATCCTTCAATACAACAATCAGCAATCATCAATACAATCTCATCTTTAGACTTTAACAAGACATCAATCAGCCTTATCATTCAACTCAATCCTTACTCAGTCTTCTTTACTTCACAATGATCAAGGACACCCCCACAATGCCCAACTGGAAACACCTCTCAGTAGGCGTCATCGGAGGTGGCATCGGCGGCATGTCCGTCGCCATCGCCCTCCGCCGCGCCGGCCACACAGTAACAATCTACGAACGCTCCGACTTTGCCGGAGAAGTAGGCGCATCAGTATCTTGCGCCGCCAACGGAACCCGCTGGCTGCACGAATGGGACGTCGACGTCGCCAAGGGCGATCCCGTCGTCCTCAAGAAACTCATCAACCGAGACTGGAAGACCGGCGAGCCCGTCAGCGTCTACGATCTTGAAGATTACGAAAAGCGCTGGGGTTTTGTCTACAATATGTTTCATCGTCAGTATATGCATGCTATGCTCAAGGATACTGCTATGAGTGAGAATGGCGAGGGTGAGCCTGTCAAGTTGGAGGTTAGACACAAGTGCAAGGATATTGACATTCCTACTGGCACTGTTACTTTCGACAATGGCGTTGTTGTCAAGCATGATCTTATCATTGGTGCTGATGGTATTGGATCTGCTGTTCGTGGAATTCTGGGTATTCAGCCTGAGAGGAAGCCTTCTGACCAGAGCTGTCTTCACTGCAACGTCACCACCGAAGAAGCCGTCAAGGCTGGACTTGTCGACTATTCTCAAAATGAGGCTCTCGAGTACTGGGGCGGTCAAGAGGGCAAGTGGGATAAGATTGTCCTATCTCCTTGCAATGGTGGAAAGCTTCTTTCTTACTACTGCTTCTTCCCCCGCGAGCAAGGCGATTACACTACACAAGCCTGGGGAGCCGATAGTCTTCCCGTCGAAGATCTCCTGAAGCCCTACCCCCAACTCGACAGCCAAGTTCTCAGCCACCTCGCCATCGGAAAGGAGATTCAGCCCTGGAGACTCTGGGTCCACAAGCCTTACCCCTACCTCCAAAAAGGCAACGTCTGCCTCCTCGGCGACGCAGGCCACCCCATGATGCCCCACCAATCGCAAGGAGCCTGCATGGCCATCGAAGATGCCGCAGCCCTAGGAATCCTATTCAGCAAGCGATACTTCAACGGCGACATTTCACAAGCGTTGTCCGTATACGAAAAGGTTCGTCTACCACGAGCTACACGCGTTCAAGCAGCTGCTGCCAAGGCTGCTTACAACATTAACGAGCGAATTGGATTCTCGGTGAACAAGGATACTTCTACTTACAAGGTTGAGAATGAGAAGGAGGTTTTGACTATTGAGGAGATGAATACTTATGACATGTATCGGGATATTGAGGAGAAGCTTGCTAAGGAGAAGGGGGATAAGTATGCTGGTGGATTTAGCAATGGGTTGCCTCTTGGGTTGGTGCTTCCTAATGGTGTTACTGTTGGAGCTGCTTAAATTTGTTTCTCTTTACCTATATCTAGCCTTTGTATTTAATCTAAATTGTCCACGTTCAATATCATTATCCTCATTGACAGTTTTCCAAGCTGTTCTACCTTTCCGATGATTGCTTTATCTAGATATCCTATACAGTAACTTCAGGTTCCTATACATTTCTAAGCGTCTCAACTTTAAGATAAATATAGTATAGCTAAGAGAAGTCTAAATCTCTTTAAGGCTTGTCAGATCGCATAACTAAGAGACCATGCTATTTAGAGACTATATACGCCTAATACATAATTAGAATCTTGTTATAATACGGTCGGGATTGCTCTAGATTAATAACGTCTTACTCTATTTTTACTTTGTAAAGCATTCCCTCATGAATTAACCACTTATTTTAGATGCACTTCAGATTACAAGATCAAGTTACGAAAAAAGATATCAATTGTATAAACTGCTTTTATTTATTCTTCAGTTACCCTATCCTTTCTATGCCATCACTTCTTATAAGCAGCAGCAGCACCAGTATCAAGATAAACCTGATAAAACTTGAGCCGATACTTTCCGTCACCACCCTTCTCCAACTCCATCCTCCCCGCCCACTCAATCTCGGCCTTCCCGCCATTCTTGAGCTCCAAAGCTACAGTGCCATTCAGCATGACCTCATCAGCACTGCCAAAGGTAAAGACCTTGTCGAGGGTGTGTTTGCGGGCTGAGACGGCATCCCACATGCCTTCTCTAAGAGTGGTGATTTCTGCCGGCGTTGGTATGGGTTACAGGGGAGTTAAGGAAGGGAGGGGTAGTACCTGGGTGTCCTGAAGCTTTCTTTGAAGCTACGACGAATGTCGCATTGGGCGTAAACTGGTCGACATATTTCTCGGTCTCTCCGAAGGTATCGGAGATTCTGTAGAAATCTTTGATGAATTCGAGAATGTGCGGTTGAACTGAAGCGTCCGAGGCAGTTTGAATTGAGTAGTCCATTTTGCGATATGTGATTGCTGTCGTTGCTATCGTTGCTATCGTTGTCTGTTGGATGCAATTATCTCGAGCTCACCTTGGACACTCCAAACAGTTTGTCCACCCCGCTTCCGATATCCGACAGACTTCGGATGCTGACGGCGTTCCGAAGACTTGAGTTATAGTGGGTTTTACAGGACGTACCGCTGTAGCGTTCCGAAGATTCAGTGGGTTTACAGCGGGCTTTACTGATGTCCCGCTGAAGTGTTCCGAAGATTTAGCGTCGATTTACCCCGCATTCGGCCCGCGGGGTTGCATCCACGTGTGGAATCCTTCAGGCAAGTGCGTTATCCGCTTCATTCCCTTTGCGGGGGTGCATCACCCGTACGGCAGTCTCGGAGGAAGGAGCGAGGGGGTATTAGTTGAGGAGAATATATATCCCTTCATCTTTCATCTCAATAAACAATATTCATAACAATCTCTATCTCATCAATCTCTATCATCTTATATCACCATCAAAATGTACGGAAAAGTTGCTCTAGAAGAAGCTTTCGCTCTTCCTCGCTTCAAGGAGCGCACTCGCTGGTGGGCTGGTCTCTTTGCTATCGACCCTGATAAGCACGCCGAAGAGATCAATGACATTACAGATAAGCGCATCAAGTACATGGATGAGCATGGTGTTGGTTATACCCTTCTTTCATACACAGCTCCTGGTGTTCAAGATGTTTGGGATCCCAAGGAAGCTCAGGCTTTAGCTGTTGAGGTCAACGATTATATCGCTGAGGCTATCAAGCCCCATCCTGATAGACTGGGTGCCATGGCGTAAGTTTACACATCATTCTCAAGATCAATTGTTCTTTACTGACATTTGCAGCACCCTCTCTATGCATGACCCTAAGGAGGCTGCTGAGGAACTTCGCCGTGTTGTGACCAAGTACGGCTTCAAGGGTGCTCTTGTTAACGACACCCAAAGAGCTGGTCCCGATGGTGACGATATGGTCTTCTACGATGGTCCTGAATGGGATGTTTTCTGGTCAACAGTTACAGACCTCGACGTCCCATTCTACCTCCACCCCCGAAACCCCACAGGCACCATCCATGAGAAGCTCTGGGCCAAGCGAAGCTGGCTCATCGGTCCCCCTCTAAGCTTCGCCCACGGCGTCAGCCTTCACGCCCTGGGTATGGTCACAAACGGTGTTTTCGATCGCCATCCCAAGCTCCAAATCGTCCTCGGACATTTGGGAGAACACATTCCCTTCGACATGTGGCGCATCAACCATTGGTTCGAGGATATCAAGAAGCCTCTCGGTCTATCATGCAAGTTGACCATTCGAGAATACTTTGCCAGAAACTTGTGGATTACTACCTCTGGACACTTTTCTACACCAACCTTGAAATACTGTATGGAAGAGGTTGGTGCTGATAGAATTTTGTTCTCGATTGATTATCCTTTTGAGAACTTTTCTGATGCTTGTACGTGGTATGACGGTTTGACTATTGATGAGGGTGATAAGAGAAAGATTGGAAAGGATAATGCCAAGAAGCTGTTTAAGCTTCCTGCGTATCATCAGAGCGAGGATTAAATACAGTTAGAACATATATTCGCATTGAACAATAAATGGGGTTTGGGTTAATTGTTGCTTTTGATTGAAATAAACTCCAACGCTATGTCGTGTATTCTATGAGATAAACATCAATATTCTATGAAATAAACAAATCGTGTACTTTCCACTCCCCAGACCTCATGCTTATGACCTCTCATCCTTGGTCTCCATCATGTCATTCGGCAACAACGCCGTGGTAATGACACAACCCAACATAACACCACCAGCCAGATAAAGCACACTATTGATATCACCCTGTCCATTCTCCCCGTCGGTCCGACCATACAAATGCGCCGCAATCAACGGACTAACAATACCAAACAACCTACCCCAGAAACCGGCAATACCACAAGCAGTACCTCTAATAGGAGCAGGGAAAGCTTCAGGTGTCCATCCGTACAACACAGCGTTGAACATGGACTGGAAGAAATACTCCATTGTGAAGAGTCCTTCGTTCTTTGCTCGAGTGTCGACTGTTGAAAAGAGAATGATGGATATTCCCATTAGAGCGGATGAGAGAACCATTGTCCATTTTCGGCCGACGGCGGGAATGCGGTAAAGGGTTGCGCCGAGAAGGACTCCTACTATGCCCGGGGCGTAGGTGTAGATGTAGGCTGCGTATGTTGATTTGAGACTGACGGATGCAGCACCATTCTTGTAAGCGAGGATACTTGGGAGATAGAAGCCTAAACAATCAGTATACGAGTTACGATGAGGTGAGAGTGACTTACCAGCGACAGTAAAACCCCAGTAGTCCATGATATACGTCAACCAAACCAAAATCGTCAGGCGAGTCATGGTGGGTGAAGAAAACAACATCTTGTATCGCTGCATCTCCAGCTTGACCTTCTTTGACCACTTGAGATTCAGCTGCTTCTTACCCGCTCCAAGAGCAGGTGTAGCACTATCACCACTAACAGAGCTATCATCGGCGGTAAGAGACTCAAACATGTCGATAGTCAAACCACACTCCGTCTTGTTAACTTCAGCCATGTGCTGCAGTGTGTTGATAGCTTCATCATCTCGACCGCGGTAGACGAGATACTTTGGTGTTTCGCGAAAGTTGAAGATGAAGAACCGAAGTATAAAGACTAGAAGAGTGATGCCACCGATTGTGAAGAGGAGGTATCGCCAACCCATGTTATCGCCCTTTGAGCAGCAGTTTTGGCCAGCTGAGGCGTTGTTGCAAGAGATTAGAGGGTTGGGTTCTGAGAAATTGGGAGAACAGGCGTAGACGGGGATGAAGCCAAAGGCGATGGCGCTGCAGATGACGACTCCGATGGGCTGAAAGATTGATAGACAGGCCAGAAGGAACCGTTTGTTCTAATATTGTTAGAAGAGAATGATGGTAGAGAGAAGATGGCATACCTGAGGAATAAATTCTAGAGTAATAGTGGTGTCAATGGGAATATTTCCACCAACACCAAACCCAACAAAAGCAGTCAGGACCAAAAACGTGTTGTAATTATTCGAAGCACCAAGACAAAGGCCAAAGATTGAGCTGATCAAACACGTCAAGTTAAAAGCCCAACGTCGACCTGCACCATTAGCACCATTCACCCACAAACTCGACTATACATACCAATAATATCCGCCAAGAATCCCCAGACGAAAGCTCCAGCTGTAAGACCAGCATTGAAGCTGGTAGATATATTCCCCGACTCATTTTTCTGAAACCCCAGCTCCTGCTCCAGCGGTCCAAGAACAAGACCAAAAGCTTGAGCCCAGAGAAGATCAAGAAGATACCCAAACCCGCACAGGGACCAGATGTACCATTGGTATTTTCCCATGCCTTGACGGTCGATTTCGCGGTTGATTAGGACGCATTTTTTCTCGTAGAGGGATAGGCCTTCGAGCCCGTGCATGAGGTTATGCACGGGGTATTCGGGGAGGGTGTCTTTTGAGAATTTGGTTGAGGACGGCATCTTGAAGGCCTGTGTCTCTTAGAGACTACGCGTATAGGATGAGTATCTTAGACCACGCGTTTCAACTACGTGTTGAAGGGAGAGAATGAGGAGGGGAAGAAGGTTGTGTAACGGTAGCAATGGAATGGCGGGGGATCAGCACCATCTAAAAACCCAACCAGATCTGCATTCTTTTATCTAACAGTCACACAGAAAGAAAAACACTCCCAATCAAAATCATCATTTGGATCGTTGATGTCATGGGCTGGTTATTCGGGGTGCACGAGACATGGGTGTGATTGGTTCGGGGAGTAAAAACCATGTCAGCAACAGATGCAGCTTTATCTTTTTGGTGTTGTTTCGCTTTAGCCGGATGGAGCAGGGTAGGAGATTTACTTCCGGGGAGAGCGTGGGATGTTGTTTTCGGTCTAGTCCGAGACAGAGACGTAAAGTGACCATACAAGAGAGAGGAGGATGCATTGAGATGGGTAGAGCTTATCTACTGGGTTGTTGAGTTGTACTAGACTTGGATGGTCTTTTTCTCTTATTTATTTTTACTGATACTGTTCAGTATTGGGCCTGGTATTAGGTCTTGGGATGGATGTACAAGGGAAGATCGCAGGAACAAACTCTGAAGGATAGATCCGATCGGCATCTCCACCTATCGGAATCTGAACAATGGACGGTAATCTCCACGCTAGAATCGACTAAGGTAAACCCGATACTTAGTTCCGGAAAACGCATCCTCTTTAGAAATAGCCCACGTCATAAAATAATCATCGTCATATGTTGGGATTTCTCTTTGTAATTATCATACCTATACAACATCCACAATGTCTGATCGAAATTATATTCACTGGGACGCTGACGGCGTTGAGAAAATCGCTGAAAACGAAGAGCAGAATATTAGAGAGGTTGTTGATAAAATTAACGAGACGCAGAGACGCTTCTATAAAGAGAATGGTCATTGTTTCGGAGGAACGCATGCTCGGACACAGGGAATTGTCAAAGGGAGCATGATTGTTTCTGAAAATTTACCAGCGCATTTAAAGCAGACGGAACTCTTCTCACACGCTGCCGAGTACCCTATTATCTGTCGATACAGCTCCGAGCCAAGTGATCCAAAACTCGATGTAAGCTACACTCTCGCAACATGACCTTGACTAACTTCCCAGGACCGCATTCCTCAACCTCGAGGCCTGGCCATGAAAGTCTTCAACGTTCAAGGCGAAATGTTTGAGCCGGGCAAAGATTTTCCGACTCAAGATATTGAGTTCAACAGTACTCCGGCGCTTGATCTAGCCGATACAAAGACTACCAAAGAGATTCTTGATCTCCGTCTTAAATATGGTTACAACACGACGGAACAAGATTCTAAAATCGAGGAGAGATCGGATAAAGAGCTTCAGCAAGCACGAAACCAAGTTCCGAATCAGCATCTAGAGTCTATCACGTTCTATTCTCAGACTGCGTATCGCTATGGGGATTATGTAGTCAAGTATAGGCTCATCCCAAATACCCCAGCACAGAAGAAACGAGGTGAAGAAACTGTGGATACACAACCTGACGGCGTTCTTCACGAATGGCTACGCGATTTCTACCGCGACAACGAAGCACAGTATCTGTTCCAAGTCCAACTCCTCGAAAATCTAACCGAGCAACCCATCGAATACGCCGGCTCAGAATGGGACTCTGAGAAATACCCATTCCAGACTGTTGCAAAGGTGATTCTTCCTAAGCAAGAGAGTTGGAATGAGGAGAGGAATAGGTTCTGGGTTGATCATTTGAGAGTTGATCCCTGGCATGGACTTGTGAGCTTCCAGCCTTTGGGAAGTGCTAATAGATTGAGAAGAATATGTAAGTTTTCTGTCGAGTTGAGAGGAATTTGCTAATTGTCATAGTGTATCCTGCTAGTGCTGCGTTTAGGAGGGAGGTCAATGGGAAGAAGGAGATTAATGTTAAGGATATCAGTGAAATTCCAGGGTATTAAGGTTAGTTAGCTGTTTAGTAGAATTATTTCTCCGCCTTCTATAAATATTACCTTAATCTAAGAAGATCTATTCACATAGCCTTAAGTCTCTTTTCTGTGATAGCTTTTCGTTGCGTTTAGATTTGCATTTTCCTTTTATCTGTTTTTTATCTTATCAATTACTACAATTGCTTTTTATTGCATACTAGGTCAGGTTATGCTTACAGTATTAGCAGTAAAGCTAGAATATAAATTATTTAAAATGTAGGTTATTTGTAGATATTTATTTAATTTTATAACTTCGCAGTAAATTTAAAAGGATAATTTAACCTACAGTCTCTGTCAGAAATCGCGTAGATAATTAAGATCGATCCCACCCTAGATCTCTAAATTAGCGCGTTAACAGCGCGTCACGATCGGTACTAAAACCAAGCCCCATCCCAAATCGGAAGATCCCAGTTCCACAAGAGTCATTGACGTCAGCAATTAAAGTCAAGCCCGTCATGACTTTTAATTTATGGAAACATTTAGTCAATGAAACCCCACGGCCAGGACTGAATGACATTCCAAATTTGAATCCATTATCGTGAGAATCATCGCGGGAATACATGTCGCACAACAATACCGACGTTGAAGCACTCATGGCGCAGAACGGTGAAAGCAAGGGCAATGCCCGGAAGCGTGTGCTCGTTGTAGGCGCTGGTGCAGCTGGGTATGTAAATACCAAGATCCGTTGAATTATACTGACTTTATCAGCATGTCTACGGCGCATCATCTTTCTGAACATCCTGATAAATTCGACGTTACCCTCATTGACGCAGTTGACTACTGCGGCGGTCAAGCATTTTCCATTCCCATCGACAAAGAACGCCATGGAGCTTCATGGTGCAATCAAGGTGTACAGGGGGGTTCTTACATCTTCCACCATACTGTCACCATGTTTAATCGCCAGGGTTATCGCGCTGATCCTTGTGAGCTTCACGTATCATTCGGCAAAGACGATACTTTCTGGAACAATGTGTTTCCTACTGAACTTTTGGTCCGGCATCAAAAGGAAGTTCGACGTCTTACTACTCTTCTCAAGTTCATGCGCTGGTTTGAAATCTTCTTTGCTCTCCTTCCTCTCAGGCTTGTGTTCAAGATGTTCTTCTTTTCGGAGGAATTTACAAACACTATTGCTCTCCCCATGACGGCTCTGTTCCTCGGTACTGGAAATGAAACACCTCGAGTTCCTGCTATCATGTTTGAACGGCTGTGTACTTCACCGACTTATGGAATGTGGTATCCTTCTGACAAGAATACTGTCGTGAGCAACAAACCGCCCATGATTGTCTTTCCCAAATTCTCAGAATTCTACGAAACTTGGAGAAAGGATCTGATCTCAAGAGGAGTCACTGTTAGACTCTCGACTGAGTTGACAGAAATTGTTCAGCGAAACAAACACGGTGTCGTTGTCAAGCTTAAGCCCAGAACACCTGCGTCAGACCACCACAACCCAGCTGGTGGAGACCCTAATGCACCCGTCGGAGAAGAAAAATACGATGAACTCGTTCTTTGCTGTCTTGCCGATACAGCCAAGCGCGTCCTTGGAAAGACTGCCAGCTGGAAGGAGAAGAAGGTTCTCGGATCAGCCAAGTTTAGCGATGATATCACAATCACCCACAACGATTCAGACTACATGAAGAAACACTACGAAAACTTCTACCGCGACGACCTCGCCGTTGCTAACGTCAACGGAACAGACCAAACAGAACGTTGCAACTTTGCAAGGACCGAGTATCGACCTATGTACTACATCAAGATGTATCCCGAGGACAAGTCCAAGCTGGAGATGTGTTTTGACTGCACCAACTACCAAAGCCAGTTTCCTGAAAAGGTTCCTTTCGAGCAGCATATTTTCCAGACTATTTATCTCAACAAGGACCGCGACAGCCATTTGTGGAGCGACAACGAAATCGCTGAAGACAAGATTATTCGCAAAGACTGGTGGCATCAACTCTGCCACAGCTACACACACTACCTCTTCGTCGTACCCTGGATGATGTTCCTCAACGCAAAGAACCACACCCGCTTCGCCGCCTCCTGGACATTGGTCAACGCACACGAAGTAGCCGTCATGTCCGGCATAGCAGCTGCCGTCGATCTCGGCGCAACATACCCCGAAGATCTCGAAAACGATAAATTCGCCTTCCTCTGTTTCAGACTTTACTATCTCCTTACCTATGGAAAGTGGTACCGAAGACATTATACGTCTAAGCAGTATGTTAAGGAGCATGGTGAGACGGAGACTGCTAAGGATGGAAAGAGTTGGGCTACGGGGCTTTATGGGAGTGTTTATAAGGGACCTGGTGTTTCGGAGGTTGAGAGGAGTGCTTGGAGGGAGGAGATCAAGAAGGGGGAAAGCACTGGCAATCTATCTTAGTGATGAAAATAGTGGTGGTGATATTTCTCAGATGTAAGAGGTTGGATAGACTGTATAGTGTAAGATAGGTGTGGTGAACATGGATTATGGAGGTGTATTTACTATGAAGCGAGGCTTAAACAACATCGTACGATTCAATCCTGCTCTTATCAATCTAGACTACCTTAAACCGGTAATTGAGAACTAAACTCGTCACCTGTACCACTGAGACACCCTATCACCTCTCCAGTGAGCCTTGTTCCCCCACATCACACTCAACTGCCTTGGCGTAGCGCTATTATCCCAATACCTGCAAGCCACCCATCATCCATTTGTCCCACGTCACTGAGGCTTGAGATAGTGGCTGCCTCGTTCTGCCTTATCAATCTGGTGGGCTTTTCGCTCCCTGCATATAATAGGATCTCCAACGGTCCTCAAACGTCTTTTCTCGTTCCTTCCTTGTTCTTTTTTATTATTTGCTGCTGGAATGAACTCTTCTATATCGCCTACGTGGCTTATCTGCGCCACATTTTATGTCGCTGTGGCTTCTCGCTTTAAAGCGTATCCCCTACCAACAATTAATGATGTAGCTGGCTACGATAAAGGAAATTCTATGCCTACTCTGGTACCAGAAGCGGTCGATTTACGAATCAGAGCCGATGAAATCCCTACCTATACGATCACTTACGCCTCGGACTCAGTATGCGGCTACCTCTCCGGCTCAGTTCAGATCCCCATTACCCGCGAGAATAAGAATCGCTGTTCATGGGAACTCGAGTCTTTTAAATACCTAGCTTGTGAGATTGATAGGGAAACAACTGGAATGCGTGTTCTTTTGTTCTGTGTCAATGATAAGATCGACACTGCTTACAACGATAAAGCTAGCTTCTGCAGCCACCGCAGACATCACCGTATAGGGATTCCTCCGGCTGGTTGATAACAAGCAGCAACCAAGACATTAATGCTTAGTCCAACAGGCAATACCTGGCGTGTATGAAAATGTGATTCCACGATTTGGCATGACCTACTACGCAGTCTTTGCATGAGGATACTCGTGGCTCCAATATTGTCCAGCGCCTAGTCGTTCGATCGTTTGATTACACATGACCTATCGTATGCTGTGATCGCACACCACTATGAACACGCCATGTCTAGACCGCTAGATATCAGCAGGCCCTATCCGAACAGGTTTCAATAATGACATGAATGTTTTCTCCTTTGTAAGCAGTAAAATTGCTCCGTGCCTGGGGGGTTCACCGATTTAGTAAAATTTGTTACGGACAGAAGGTGAAAAAAGCCTGATCTGAAGCAAGCCACCAAGAAAATACGAAAGCTAGGCAACAGCGACGGCCTGGAGGCACTAAGACATACAGAATCCATGATAACGCAATAACGCGGCGGATACAGCACCTATCCAAGCTACAGAGGTATTCCAGGGTTTAGCGTTATATCTATCTGATTTCAAAACACTATGATAACATTGAAAACTATAGAGTAGCTTAGATATACTCCGGTTAGCAAACAGACACCAGCACCGGGTATGCTATCCCGCTACTCTTTAGCTGTATAGAGATATAGCGGCAGACTTTTAATGTCCTAGTATGCCGTGTCTTACTATGCTACCTAGCTCTATGTCTGGCACCGCCAAGATCGTGCTAAATGAAGATGTACGGCCATTTTAGCCTTTGAGACAAACGGAGCAGTCATTGACGAAACCGTTCTTCCCTTCTTTTCTATAGTAGCCCACAAGTCTGTCCATATAATGCAGGCCCCTCAATGTCAGACCGACCATCATAGGATAAAGCGACCTGGGTCACAGATTGGAGATGACAGCGGTAATAGCCAGAGACTTGATGAAAATGCGCGAGTACTTTTCGTAGATCGGAGTAGAATACAGGGAAATTCAATAACAGTAATATTGTCATTAAAGAACACAGCGCTTTTCTTCCGCGGAAAAAGCAGTCTCCGGTCATCCGCTGACTCATCTTATGGAACTTGATCCTGCCTCAACCACCAAATGGAGAATGTTCGTATGCGAATCACAAACTCATGAATTCCTTAAATGACCTTGCGAAGTGTATTAAAGTTTTCTTATATGGGCGTGAGAGGGGAGGTGCACCAAGGAGAAAAGCTCTGGAACCCTCAAAACGGAGGCTCTTACAGTGTTTTCAACGTACGGCCACTTCCGGTAGAGTTTATTGAACACTGTATCGGCGACGGATCCCAAATGTTCTCGTCTGGTAGAAATTCTTGAGTCTGCGTTTAGAATTTCTGCCAGGTACAATTACGGTCACGTTTTAGGAATCAGAACATATATATCACCATTAACATAAAGTCAAGAATATCTGTTTTGATTCGCATCAATGCCCTAAGTTGTTGAGTCGTTCATACATCAACGGACCCCTTTTTCTATGCGCTCCGATACTGCCTTGATAATCAACTCTCTCTGTGTCTGATCTGAAAGTCCATCGAGACGGTCATATGCCTAATAGCAAACAGATTCCTCTACGCCGTCCTAAAGTCATGATTAGATCAGTATAAGTAACACTTAGGCTTATATTCGTACTCTTGATACAAGCATGGAGCCATAAAGATACAATGTTTGGGAAAGAAGCTGCTTACCGATTCTCCTGTTGGTTCAAAGCCTTCATGAAGTCTAGAAGTGTACTTCAGGTTTAAGTTCCCCATATTCAGGAAGCGTTTATCTTCCAGAGACAATCGACTGCGCAGCTCTTGCTTCTTGACTTCGTTGCCTCTGACATATTCCAGGTACAAGGGTGCTCCCGGGGATATGACGTTGTCTGCCACAACCGTGGAACCAGAACGAACCAGGGAGAGCGTCTCGCAAAGCATTAGGTCGCCAACGTATGCGGACTTTTGATGGTCAAGGAAGAGCAAGTCAATCTGGAGATTCGCGTCTTCTTCCCGAAGCTTTTGTAAAGAGGAAGTACAAGGGCCAACGCGGATGTCCACTATGTCGTCCAAGCCGGCTATGGAAATCAAAGCCGATGCCACAAAAGCAAAGTCTTCATTAATCTCCAGACTGACATATCTCTTACCACCCGTCTTGCGAAGTACATCGCCAAACATGATGGCCGAGTACCCGATATAGCCTCCTAACTCAACCATGACTTTTGGGGTCCGCTTCTCGATGATGCGAGAGACTATGGAGCCTTTGTTTTTTCCAACGTTCATGAGAAATATATTCTGATGACCCAACTCATCAATAGCAGACAGTACTTCAGCTGGGTTGTTATGCATGGAATCGAATCGAGGATGGGATCGAACAAAACTCAACAGCTCTTGCTCGCGTCCATCGCCACACTACTTTTTCCTTAGACACAGATATTCTAGAATTCTTTGAAAATATGTCACTTACAAACACTTTGCCCTCGGGCTTGTACGGCTTGCTAACCACGGCCATGATTGAAGGATAAGGATATATGCAAGCGGTCCTGAACAGATGTCTTTGTATCGAAACAGGCAGATACGCCCTTATTGTGAATCCAGGGGCTGCCACAGCTGCTCAAAACTCAGATATCTATCAAGTCATTAAGGGGATATACTAGCTATATAAAGTGAAGACAAAGGTCGGTGTGCACGGCTGGCGTGATGGAATTCTCACAAGCACCGTTGTTTTTGCATGATACTTCGTATTCTCCTTATCTGTACCACATTTACGTAGAGTTTCAGATACCACAGATACGCATGTTACCCGGAATCTCTCACTACATAACGAAAAAAAACGTCATACGTTTAACAAGATGGTGCAACAAGGCCTCACAACCAGTCTCAAGCGATATATCTTGCACAATCATCATGTAATGGATTACGTATAGATGTCTCGTACACCTTTTTTAGGAATAGGCTTGTAGTAAGAATTAATTAACTATGTAGAGACTCTGGAGGAGATTTGTTTGCAAAATTCAAAAAGGGGGTGATGATGCTCAGCGTAGGCACCAATCATAATTCTGAGCCGTGGGCTTTTGCGTTATGTGTTCCTACAGACCGGAGATCTTCAGCGCGAGAAATGATCATCCTGAAAGACTAGTTTGGAATCAGAAACATCGATCTACAGTCTTGGAACTTAGAGTGAATAAGATGCTTTGTCTCAAGATCATTGTATTTGCTGTGCCGTCCTTGTCTCGCACGTGCAGTGGACGATATGTGCCGTGTTGGAAGGGTCCCAAGCTGCAAAGATAACAAAACCAAGAAGAGAAAACACGATAATGGGAAGGGAAAGCGAATGTGACTCCCACTAGTCGTGTTTAACTAAGGCAGTAAAGGCTGCTGATTGGCTAGATAAGACCAATTGTCACATTGAATGCTACCCGACGGAGGTATGTTGAATTTGCCGGCGCTGCGTGACTCAAATATGCAGATGTCTTGGGGGTAGATACGCCCCCTCTGATCCTCAGAACGCGGACCATCTACCGTACGGTAGCTTCTTTATTCTCAGCGTATGCTCTACGCTGCGACACTCAGAGTCTCCTAGTTAACAATCGCGCGGATGATCGAGGTCAGAGACTACGGTACGTACCAAGCTTTGTGTCTCAAGATATGTCTTGGTCATGCATGTAACGCCCGCATAAGTGCATCTCACATAATACCTTGAGCGCAAAAAATGACGCCAGGTATTGATTGAATCAACCATTTGAGGTCCTTGAGAATGTCAAAGACACGGCACGGCACAACAAGCTACGGCAGCAGATTACGCGTGGCCTCAAATATGACTGGTATGCGAGCTGTGGACAACTAGTCAAAGTACTCCACGACACTGCCTCATGCACGTCTCAGTTGAGACATATTGGGCGTTATCAATCATGCACACCGGTTCCAAGAAACACGATTGTCTGCATTCAGGGCGCTGCAATCCTCGCTACTTTTTGCAGGGCTCGAGAATAACAAATAATTTTGCTTAGGTTAGTGGTGATGTAACCAGTTTTCTTCTCGCCATAACTCAACATGGTGGATCATATCAGCATCCATCATGAAACGAAAGAATTTTCAATGGAAATAGTATTTAAAGCGGATATGAAAGGCCGACGTACAGTGTATCGGCAACCTCTCCACTTTTCTTATTTTTGGATTTCCTGCATAGAAAATATCTGTGCAAAGTGCATCACTCCTCCCATCATGAGCCAATCTAAAGTCCCACAAAGATATCGTGCTTATATGCTGCAAGGTGTGGGAGAACCATGGATCATTCATGATAAACCCTATCAACATCCGTCATCGGGCGAAATAGCCATCAAAGTTATTTGCTGCGGACTCTGCCACACAGATCTAGATGTGGCTGGGGGTGCATTGAAGCAAATGTTAGTTCCCCAATCATGCATGTGTTTTTTTTCTGGCTAATCTTTCGATAGGGTGGAATGGCCTGCGACTCTAGGACACGAGTTCATCGGTGACGTTGTTGAAATAGGCAGCGGAGTTGGCAGGTGGAAAGTAGGGGACAGAGTTGGTGGTGCTTGGCATGGCGGACATGACAATCAGTGCGATCCATGCTTGCACGGATTTTTTCAAGGCTGCGAAAACCAACAGATCAATGGTGTATCGAGGCCTGGTGGCTGTGAGCCAACATGACCCAACTAAATTCTCCGTCCGCTAACAAGTAGCAGTCTCGGAATATTGCAACCTGCGACAAGAAGCCGTCGTCAAAATTCCAGAAAAGTTAAACCCAGTCCAGATTGCTCCCCTGTTGTGTGCTGGAGTCACTGTTTTCAATTCACTACGACATCAGCATATCAAACCTGGAGAGACCGTGGCAATTCAGGGATTAGGAGGCCTTGGCCACTTGGGCATCCAATATGCCAGAAAGATGGGATTTCGAGTAGTGGCAATCTCGAGTAGCTCGGCAAAGCGAGATTATGCTTTTGAACTAGGAGCTCACCATTTCATTGATACCTCTACCGGCAATCCCTCAGACGAACTTTTGAAGCTCGGAGGAGCCAAGCTGATTATGATAACGGCACCTAATCCTCGCATAATTGGAGAGTATACGAATGGGTTGTGTTGGCAGGGGAGACTACTAGTACTGACACGTGAGTACTTAGCAAACTATTGTAATGGAAGATCTCACTGACGTGCCAGCCATCGGCGATATTCCCATCGACTCGTCAACCCTTGTTCAAAAGTCCTGTTCTGTTCATGGCTGGCATGCAGGCCATGCACGAGATTGCGAAGAGGCAGTAGAGTTTGCACATCTTCATGGTATACATTGCGAAGTAGAGACATTCGACTTTGAACAGCTGAAAGAGGCAATCAAAGGTCTGAAAGCAGGGGAAATCAGGTTTCGAGCCGTTCTAACTATGTAGATCCATCAATTATACGCCACAAGTCTCGCAGATTCTATACACCCTGCTCTAAACTACCAGAACAAGGGCCCCATGCGACTGTAATTTATAGATATGAAGCTGTGCTTAGTACTGTACACTAAATATAAGTCTTTTTAAACAAGGATAGTGACAAGACTAATTGTATTATATTTGCTTAATATTTATATTCTAGCAGCCATACCAGACATCAGCAGGGTACATCCTCGACAACCCTTGTCCTCCCACATTCTTACCGCTTACAACATCTCGGAACCGGATCCCTGTGTCTTATTACGTGGACTAAAAGTCAATGAAGTACCATCGAGACCACTGAGACGGTAGCTGTACGAATGGAATGTGACCATCTGCCACGGGCCGAATAGACGAGACACGCCAAATTGATTGAACTTTGGTACACCATCAGCACGACCGAAGCACTGACAGAACGTCAAACAACAACATTTTGACGACTACAGTGATGTAAAGTTAACTATAAAATACGCTGTTCAGATTTACGGGTCATAGGTCGAAAGACTAATAAAACTCAGATTGTATTCACATTAATGCACTCCGCCTGTCTAAATAAGGGTTTGTCTTTTATATCCAGATATTTGATTATTCAGCTCTCATCGAAGATAGCGACACCATGGCCCAAAACAAGGGTGATGAGGCCTTTGATGTTGTCATAGTTGGTGCTGGGCCGGCTGGGTAAGCATTTGAGTCTCTTTCCAGTTGATATCAGTGTATCAAAGAGAAGCTAAATCGAGTTTGGTTGAAGGCTTGTCATGGCAGCTTGGATGTCAGTTGCTGGTATCAAAACGTTACTTCTAGACCGAAATTCGGCACCTCCCAAAAACGGGCACGCAGACGGTCTAGACCGTCGATCTTTTGAAATTCTGGACATGTTCAATCTGGGACAAACCATCTGGCAGGAAGCTCATCAAACTATTGAGGTTTCCTATTGGGTACGTCATAACATCACGACCGCAAGCGCGCTACTTCGATGTGCACTAAATTTCCCTTCATAATAACCAAACCTTTTCAACATCTGATGCCTAATACGTGCATTAGTCTGGTGTGTCTGACACAATTACACGCAAGTTTACACGACCGAATTCAGCCTCCGGGCCGCCATGCTTTTCATCCTACTCCGAGGCCACGTTACGGCAAGGCAGAATAGAGCAACACATACTGAATTATATCGAAGAACAAGGCTCCGTAGACACACGACGTTGTCATGAGCCTAACAACATAGAGATACTATCTAGTGATGATTGTCGAACTGGAAATTTCCCAATTCGAGTTGGGGTTTCTGATTGCTCTTCCAAGCCTAGCTTGGCTGCCACACAAGGAACTTGCAATCCCACAAATAAATCTGTTCGCTGTCGTTATCTCGTGGGATGCGATGGCGCACATAGCTGGGTGCGCAAGCAGTGTGGCTTGAGACTAGAAGGCGAAACCACTGACCATCATTGGGGAGTTGTTGATTGTGTCCCAATCACAGATTTTCGTAAATGGCCCCCAGGTGAAACGACATCGCTAACCGCAAGCTAACAAATAATAGCTGATATACGAAAGAGATGCATCATAAAATCGGCCTCGGGTAATGCAATGCTTATACCTCGTGAGCGAAACTTGGTCAGGTTCTATGTGCAGCTATCGCCCTCCCTGAAAACGAAGAGCCTGCAGGAGCAGCGAAACGCAATTTTATCCAAGATTGAGGAGATACTAAGGCCTTACTTATTTTCTACCAAAATTGTCGAATGGACAAGTCTATATTCGGTAAGATCCGTGACGGCTAAGCACAATGGGATTACTAACGCACTAACAGGTTGGTCAGAGGATTTGTAGCACCTACTTTATCCGAAAAAGGATTTTCCTCGCGGGAGATGCCGTCCACACATATTCTCCAAAGGCTGGGATGGGAATGAACACAAGCATGCAAGATGCCTTTAACCTCGGTTGGAAGCTTGCTTCTGTTGTCAAAGGGTGTCATGCTCCAGAAATATTGGAGACATACCAAGAGGAACGCCTGCCGATCGCTCAACGCCTGCTCTCTTTTGACAAAGAAATTTACGGTGTTGTGTCCGAGAAATTCGGGAAAGATCGAAGTCAAACATTAGCAGGGACTCTACACAAGGAGAACACATCGGCGTCTGGCTCTGCCGTGAGATATCATGCCAATATGCTGGTCAATCACACCGATACTTCCCGGGAGGTCCCCCAGCTTCTCACTGCAGGTTCTAGATTGCCAGATCTACAGATCATGAATCACAGCGATTCTTGCATGTGGCGTCTCCACGAAATACTCAATAGGTCTGGACACTGGGCCTTGCTTGTTTTCGGAGGGGACATAAGCATCAAATCTCAGATGAGGAGTGTGAGAGCGCTCGCGGCTCGGCTATCCAGGAGTTGCTCCGTAGTGCAACGTGTCAATCACCGGTATAGGCTGCACAAGATTGGTTCGATTGAGGCCCACCTGATTCATTCTGCACCACGGCACGGCATAGACTTGCATTTGTTGCCGTATCTGTTTGTGACCCAAAGTGAGACACACGGTTACGATTACGGAAAAGTCTTTGCTGACAATGTATCCTACACCGGTGTTGGTGGTACTGTCTATCGAGATCTGGACATACCTGATGGTGGCTGCATTGTCCTTATTCGGCCCGATCATCATATTGCGTTTTATGGAGGCCTTGACGAGACATCTGAGCTAGAAGCTTTCATCTTGAGATCTTGGACAGTAGATGGATGACCGCTCAATGCGAAACATGTCTGGATGATACAAGTCATCATTTCAAAGCCAAAATACGAGAACAATGACTTGCTGTACAGATAGTCGTGACTTATCTTTCATTTTCTTTTTGGCAAGGCAAGGGACCTGAATCCTTTTAGTCTTCACAGTTTTTACAGTATCGTATAAGATTAACACCTGCCTGTTTCTGGCTGCATCAATTTTCCACAACCTTACCTTGTTCTATATGCAGGTGCTAGTACTGATGAACATTTTCTGCTTTGAGATTTCATCGTGTCAGCTTCACACAGTCACCGTCATCAATGTCTCTACACCTTTCCAAACAACAGAAGGTCTGGGCAGCTATCGATGAGCTAGTGTCAAAAAAGACAGCGATTCAGCTCGACGGATTCTCGCTCTCAACCGCTGCATTGATCGCCATATCTAGGTATGCCCCTCTGCATATTCGTAATTACCCGCATTATGAGATTAATACTGAGGTTAGGTATGGACTTCCGTTTCAAGTCTCTGCCTCGCAAGACGTCGCAAGACGCATGAGTAGAAGTGTTGAGGTTCTTGAAAACATCCTTAACAAACATTCAGTAATTTATGGTCCGTTTCAGCAAGCTCATAGATCAAACGTATTTAAGCTCATTCATGATACAGGTGTCAACACAGCGCCTGGTGGAAATGCAGACTCTCGAACGGAAGCCAACAGCAGACTTCAACATTCGTTTTTTCAGCACCACCAGTCAGGTATCCTCCCAGAGACGTTACAGGATTCATATGAAGGGCCTGGTAGCTTGCAAAGCCTTCCAGAGACGGTGGTACGGGCATTGGTAGCTGTGCGGTGCAATTCACTCATAAGAGGCCACTCTGCTATCAGACAGCATGTGGTTGAGTCGCTGACGGCTATGATCTCACAAGGGATTACGCCTCTCATTCCAACACGAGGAAGCATTTCTGCTTCTGGAGACCTTTCTCCTCTGTCATACCTCGGGGGTATGTTGGAGGGTAATGAGAGCATCTTCGTCCGTGTGCCTGACTCGCATGCAGTCTCAAAGGTCGTTTCCGCCAAAGAGGCTTTAGAAAGCAGAGGTCTATCACCGGTAGTCCTGGAGCCAAAGGAAGGCCTTGCCATCATGAACGGTACATCCGTTAGCACAGGTCATGCTGCGCTTGTGCTTCATGATTGCCATGACCTCGCTATTCTTTGCCAGTTGTTAACCTCGATGACGGTCGAGGCTCTGGCTGGCAAACTTAGCAATTTTCATGACTTCATTTCTGATGTCCGGCCCCATAGTGGCCAAAAAGAAGTCTCCAGCAACATCCGCGAGTTTTTGCAAGGATCAAAGCTCTGTAACGGTGGCGAAATTGACTCGAAGGGTTTGGCCCAGGACCGCTATGCGATTCGAACGGCACCTCAATGGATCGGTCCGCAACTGGAGGATTTATCTTCGGCTGAGGCTCAGATTTCTATTGAGTTGAATGCAACCACCGACAATCCCCTGATTGATGTTGACAACAGTTGTGTCCATCATGGTGGCAATTTCCAGGCCGCGTCCTTGACTTCGGCAATGGAGAAAGCACGAACTGTTATCACTATGCTTGGAAGACTGTTGCTCGCTCAATCTGGAGAGCTCGTGAACCCTGACTTGAACAAAGGCTTACCGCCGAATTTGTGTGCCGATGACCCTACGATTTCATTCTCCTGCAAAGGTGTAGATATCAACATGACGGCTTACTACTCAGAGCTTGCTTTCCTAGCAAACTCTGTTGCAAGCCATGTTCAGTCAGCTGAACTCAACAATCAATCAGTAAATTCTCTAGCTCTAATTTCGTCGAGAATGACCGAAAGGGCAACTGAGATACTCACTATGATGGTAGCTGCTCATCTGTTTACACTGTGCCAAGCCGTGGATTTGCGCGCCCGCGATGAAGACTTCCTCCGAAAGGCCCACCCGTTGATGCAAGACAGATTCGCAGATCTTTTCTCAGACACCATCAGCGGCGAAGAGCTCTCGGACATGCTTCCTGATCTATGGTCTGCCTTTCTTTCATCGTGGCGGGCCAACAACAGACTGGAATCAAAGGCGAGGTGTCGACGAGTTTCTGTTGACATGACGTCTTGCCTAATGGAGAAGTTTGACTTCTCGAATTGCAGGTTCCGTTTGATCTTGCAACGCCTTCAAGGATGGCAACGAGGTCTTCCTGATCACCTCGTATCGGAATATGTTTCGGTTGAAGACAGATTTTCGAGGGAACAATCAACGCCTCGTTATCTTGGCAAATCCACATTGAGGTTGTACAACTTCGTCAGAACACGTCTTGGTGTTTCTTTTCACAGAGGGCTATCTGACCATCCTCCTTTCCAGGATCAGAACGAGTGCGGGCACCCAACGACGACGATAGGAACCCAGATTACTAAGATCTTTCTAGCCATACAAGACAAGTCTATAATTCAGGTCATGAAAGAATAGATATGATGACGAGATCAAATACACGTATACATGGATTGATAGTACTTATGCAAATTTTACCGCAATCCTCTTTTGGCCACCGGCTCGGAGTTTTTCAAGACTGTTTAAACCTGATGTACATGTAGTCCGGAGTCGATCAGTGTCATTGATCATCCTACATACTACCTGCCATGTCACATAATGACGCGGGACGGAATGTCTCTCATTGGAAACGCTACCACAAGAGTATCAATCCGTGTAACAAGTAGCATAACCCAGTGTGACAT
This sequence comes from Fusarium irregulare, assembly GCA_027945245.1. Classification (NCBI taxonomy): domain Eukaryota; kingdom Fungi; phylum Ascomycota; class Sordariomycetes; order Hypocreales; family Nectriaceae; genus Fusarium; species Fusarium irregulare. The sequence continues at coordinate 2,083,350 of JAPDHF010000007.1, forward strand.
ACTAGGCCTCCTTTTGGAATGCCTGTCTCATACAACACACCAGAACGACTTGCTGCCCAGACTGCCTTATCGGTGAGCTGTCTGAAACACATGCCGTTCTCTGCCGCGATTTTGACGTCAGCACTGGGCCATGATCGTGTGACGGGTATGACTCGCCCCTCGTCGACACAAAAGTGATTCATTGATTAACAAAAGAGAAATAAATATTCGCGGCACCCATCAGTTTCTGGATTTTATTTATTGATTGTATAACATATTCCCGAACAATCATGCGTCGTCTTTCGGAAGTGGTTGAAATGCTGGCCCACCAGTCTCCCAATGACTGCTGGGCAAGTGTGATGCAAACTTCGGAACAAGAAGGCATATATGACATCACGTGGTCTGGCCTACAGAAAGCGGTCGCAGCTTTCTCTACTTTCATGGAGAGTGAACTGAAAGATAACGCCAAGGGCCGTAAGACTCTGGCCTACTTCGCCGCCAGCGATGTCCGTTGCGCTGCCGCTATTGTTGCTGCCATCAAGACCGAGACCGAGGTCAGAATATCATAAAGATCTGCTTTGATGTCTGTAGCTGACCTGAAAACGCGATTTAGCTTCTGCTCCTTTCTTCCAGGAACTCCTAAGATATCAATCGTGGGCTGCTTGATGCAACATCGTGCAAGGACCTTCTTTATAGCTCCGAGTATCGGCAACACGCTTACGAGCTATCAAATTCCTTGCCAGGACTTCAATGCCATGAGCTGGGAACCCACCAAGACTACTTCGAAACTGGTAGTATGGGTAAACATGGCAAGCCACAACTTGAGCTCGATCAAGAGAAAACTGCTTTAATACTACACTCAAGTGGTACAACTGGTCGACCTAAACCAGTTAGAATCACATATGGGGCAATTGCGCATATGGACAAGATTTCTGCCATGCCTCCTCCTGACGGTCGATCCAACAAGTACGACGAGATGTTTTCGAACAAAACAATGGTAGGGGCTCTGCCCTTTTTCCATGTCATGGGACTTGTGCTACTTGCTCGTTCCATCTATTCGAAAGGCCGACTGGTGCTTCTGCCATCAAATAAGCCCCCTACGGCGAAGGTCATGATCACAGCAATTCGCCAGGCCAGGCCCTCGTCAGCAATCCTAGTACCATCTATGCTTAAAGATATTTGCAATATAGATGAGGGCCTAGATGTGTTATCATCTTTGCAGGATGTTTGGTACGGGGGTGGCCCACTAGATCGTGCTTGCGGAGATAAAGTATCAAGAGTTACCAGACTTCTTTGTGGTTATGGATCTACTGAGATGATGACTGTCTTCACGCTTTTGCCATGTCGTGCTGAAGATTGGGAATATCTTGAATGGCATCCTGAGGCAGGAGTGGTTATGGAAGAGGTTACAGATACAACCTCGGAAATGATCATCAAGAGGAAGTCCAAATCGGAATGGCAGTCGGTTTTCTACAATTTTCCACAATTGTCAGAATGGCGCTCGGATGACCTGTTTGAGAGACACCCATCCAATGTCAAATTGTGGCGCCACATCGGCAGGAAGGATGACTTACTCGTCCTCAGCAACGGCGAAAAGATTAATCCCACAGGTATTGAAGCAAGCATCGGACAACACCCGATGGTCAGGGACGCCCTCATCTTTGGCTCCGGTAGATTCCAGGTCGGGGTTCTTCTGGAAGTCGACGAGGAACAGAACAAACAAAATGAGGATAACCGCATCGGCCAGATCTGGCCGACTATTGATAAAACCAACAAAACTTTACCCGGTCATGCAAAGATATGGGAGTCGATGATTATCTTTGCTACGCTTGAAAAGCCATTCGAACGGAATCTGAAGGGCTCGATTAAACGCCAAGCAACTCTTGAACTCTACGAGACAGAGATCGAGAAGTTGTATGAAACTCAGTCCAAGCAGCCTGATGAGCAGTCTTCTTCACAAGATGAGAGTAACTGCTCACTGCAGCTTAGATATAAGGTGATTGGATTGGTCAAGTCAGTCCTGCAATATGAAAGCGATCCTGCTGTTGACCAGGATCTGTTTGATCTTGGATTGGATTCGCTGAAAGCTCTCGAGCTGGCAGAAAGAATCGAGGAGTCAATTGTTGGTGACAACACCGAGTCTCAACATTGTGATACCGAAACTATTTACACATACCCTACGATCGAGAAGCTTGCCGGCGCTCTTTCAGGAGAGGCAGATAAGATGGACGGGCCGTCCTCCTCAAACAAGGGTTTCCAACCTTCACGGGAGGAAACAATGTCTAGCTTAGTCCACAAATACACTCGGCTACTAGACGAAAGCCCAAGGTCAAACTCACAGATGAAACTGACGTTTGTTTTGACCGGTTCAACAGGACAGCTTGGGTCCTATGTTCTCGCCCATCTCCTTACGACGCAAGCCGCAAACAAGATATATTGCTTCAACCGGTCTGAAGATGCCAAAGCTCGACAGAGGAGCCGATTTCAAAATATGGGCCTCAAAGCTGATGACTTACTCGATGCACGTGTCGAATTCGTATGTTGCACGTTCGATGTGGACAAGCTAGGGCTTTCCGCAGACCAATTCGACGACGTCCGACGAAGTATGACACATTTCATTCATTGTGCATGGCCGGTCGATTTTAATAAATCCATTGAAACGTTCGAGAAGACTGCGATCATTGGAATGGTCAATTGTATAAACTTTGTCGCTGGGGCTAAGCAAGATCCGAAATTTGTTTTCATCTCTTCGATTGCTAGTGTTGGTAATTGGCCAGCGATTTGCGGTACCGCGGATCAAGAACACTGTCTTGTCCCTGAAAGACATATCACGGATAATAGTTGTCCCTCGCGCCAAGGTTACGGTGAATCCAAGCATGTTGCGACTTGTATTTTGGCCAGTGCTGTACAGACACTGGACATACGAGCCACAGTCGTACGTGTTGGTCAACTTTGTGGACCACAGGATGGATCGACAGAATGGAAGAAGTCGGGTAAGTCCATTGAAATCCATATTGTAAATTTGGGTCACTGACGTAAGGCTTTTAGAATGGTTCCCGACCTTGATAGAGTCATCGCTTGCTCTTCGAAAACTTCCTTCATCATTAGGTAACCACTCGATCGATTGGGTACCTATCGACATTGCCGCTTCGACTATCGTAGACATCTCAGTGTCGCGGGAAGCTTCGCATAACTCATCTACAAATGACCGCGAAAATGAGCCATTGCAATGTTACAACGTGGTGAACCCTTCTGAAGCTGACTACGATGACCTTTTATGTGCTGTTGAAGAGTATTACCAAAACTCTGAAAATCAGGACAACATTACCTTGGAGACTGTCGAACTGGGAAAGTGGATTGAAGATTTGGAAGATGAAGGAAATAATTCTCAGAAGGCAGACAAGCTTCCGGCCTTGAAACTACTCCAGTTCTTTAAGGATATTAATGTGGAAACAAGTAATACTCTACGCTTTTCCCTAGACAATAGCCTTAGAGTATCTTCTGCTTTAAATAACTTAGGTAGGGTTGGTAAGAAGGACATGAAGCGATGGCTATCAGATTGGAACTTTAAGACTATAAATAGCTAGGCTATTTATTTATTAAAAGAATTTAGATAAGTAATATAAGTTAAAGAGCTAAGGGTTCTTATAGTTATTTTTTACATTAATAATCAGTTAACAATTAAGTTTATATAGGAAATTTCATAGTACTAGTAGGATATAGGTATTGTAATAATTGAAATAAGTAAGTAACTGATAAGAAGCCAGCCGCTGCAAGCACTACAACCACGGAGGCGAGTCTAGGAAAGAAAGGCCTATCTAACGGGGTTATAGCTGGGATAGCTATATGTGTCGTGTTTGGAATTATATTGATTGCTGTTGTTATCTTCTTTTACCGCAAGAAGTATTTTCGAAGGACTCCAGGTAATGCTACCTTTTCGGAATCAGTTCCACTTGGAAGTAAGGCAAATGATACGGTGGTGAGAGACCAGCCCGTTGCAGCGGATGATGGGCCAGAGGTTGTCCATGAAGTCGATACTAGCAGGTAGCGTCTGGCAGACTATTCTTAATCAATTATCTTATTTATCATTTATTAGAAACTTTTATACTCAATAGGCTGGAACCCCAGTAACTGAATACCTTTTTAGTTAAGTGTATAAGCACCTACTACGGGTATTAGTAATAGTTTTATAGAAAGGCAAGAAAAAAGTGAAATTTTAAGTTATTACTTTACAGCACGTGCTTTTCTCTAAACATAAGCCTATGAGATAGCATAAATCCCGTCTAAAGTAATCGTACCCTTAAGCGCCTCATTTCGCCTCATTTATACAGCTTAAGCTCTGGGACGGAAGAGCCGAGGTTGCTAAAGTCCAGAGCTCAGTACAACTGCAACGTAGCCCGTAGGGTCACATGCCGCTTATCGGGCTTTTGAAGGACACCAACTCAAACCACGCCGCACGTATCGGACTCTTTGAACGCCACTCAATCTCCTACGGACTTTAGTCGTCTGAATTGGGCCGAGAACTTGGGAAATTGCCACAAACAGCAGTTACGGAGCTGAGATGGATGTCACTAAACTATTTGGAACAGAACGACCTGTTGCCCTTGAACCTGCAGTTGCCCGGGGTTTCTGGTAGTTGTATCTACAACCTACTCTACTACCACTGACGATTGCCAGGGGTTGAGGGTTCAAGTAGGTATTAAATACCGTAACTGCCCTTACTTGCATTGGACTTATTAAAATTCGGAAGTTTTAAAGAAAGCAACAAAGATCTTGAGAGTCTGTTTATTATACGAGTTTAAGGTAATTGCAGGGACTCAATGAGACAGGGAATAATTACATTCTTACTGCGGTCAACCACGCCTTACTGACGAAAATAAGCATCTAGACTCAAATGTCCCATTGAGAAGATCCCAAATTACAGACGCTGTCGCAATATGATACCTTATCAACTCAATTGGCCCGGATGCCCGGCACCAGCTTATCTGCAGACAGCTAACCACCTTCCTAATCCGGTAGGTAAAGCATCCCCGACGGTAACATTGAAGCTAACAGCGATAACAAACACACTATCATTCGCTAATCCTCCCAGTAACAATCCTAAAGAACTGTTCTAGAACTCCACAGTTAAATAACTCCAGGCCTGTACGAACAGGTAATCTTTCATCTAACTCTTAAAAGTTAAAAGCACTTTCCCTCTGACAGTCTGGGGTAAGCCAACAGCGCTTTATCCCCTGTAATCTACGGCGTCAACACCCAATGAACAACAAGTCCTATCTGTACGACAAGCGCTATCGCAAGTGTGGCGTTGGAAGGAACAAAAGGCCGGGAGGAACGTCCCTGATAAGAAGGTCAATCATGTTATGGTGGTCAGATCACGAAATAAGCATATCACAAGCTCAAATCCATTAACCAATAGCTTTAGAAATGTATTGCGATGCGCATTTTCTGCACGCCGAGAATAGATCTTGATTAGCCAAGAAGGAGATCGGCTTGGCCTTCTTGGCTTGAGTTGTCTCGGTGGGAATGGCATGGGTTGTTACACACTAGGTTCTAGACCACCCTCCTTCGGCGACATGCTGATTGAGAAGCTTGCCCCGGCATTAGCGTCTGGAAGCTTATCTTGAGCTTGTGTAGTCTTGGCACATAAAGGCTCCATTCCCACAGACTCTCCTGCAACGAGGGTATTCCCGAATCTCTTGTCCTTTACTTTGTATTCTACAGCTATTTGGTGTTCCATACTGTAGCCACCATGTCGTCAACACCACCCCACAAAGAAGCCGTCAAAGACGAAACAACCGTCGAAGTCCCTCACGATGAAGAACTCGGCGAAGGCCAGCTTAAGCGTCATCTGCAGAACCGACATATGCAGATGATTGCTATCGGCGGTGCTATCGGAGCTGGTCTTTTTGTCGGTTCTGGAAGTGCTCTTCACAAGGGTGGTCCAGCATCGCTTGTCATTGGTATTTCCCCTCTGTGTCTCAATTGACTGCCGTATACTAACATGTTGTAGGATGTAAGAACCCTCCCTCGATCGATCCGACCGATAACTAATAATGTAGACCTCATCATTGGTGTCATGTTGCTGTGTACAAACCTTGCTCTTGCGGAGATGGCGGTCTTGTACCCTGTCAACGGTGCCTTTTATACATACATTGTTCGCTTCGTTGATCCTTCTTGGGGATTCGCCTGTGGTTGGGAATATGCCCTTTCCTGGCTTACAGTTCTTCCCTTCGAATTGATTGCTGCGTCTAGAACTATTGAGTTTTGGAGAACTGATATCCATATGGTATGTTCCCACCACTACAATAGACGTCGTTGATGATCTACCTTGGCATCTCTTGGCGTCTTGGCAGCACCCGCTAACATCCACTAGGCTGTTTGGGTATCCGTCTTCCTCGTCGCTTTAACAATCGTTCAAATCTTTGGTGTTCGTGGTTATGGAGAAGGTAAGTCACCAACTTTATCGTCAATCTATACTAACACCCTCAGTCGAATTTGTTCTCTCTGCCATCAAGATTGCTGCTTGTCTTGGCTTCATCATCCTCGGCATCATCATCAACTGTGGTGGTGTAGGAGACCAAGGCTACCTTGGAACAAAATACTGGCATGATCCCGGTGCCTTTACCGATTTCAAGGGGTTTTGCGCTGTCTTTGTCGTCGCAGGTTAGTACACTATCTCGTGTCTATGATACATGCTGACATCACCAGCCTTTGCCTTCGGAGGTACAGAAATGGTCGGTCTCGCCGCCGCTGAAACAGCTGACCCCCGTAAATCCGTGCCTACAGCCTCTAAGCAAGTCTTTTGGCGTATCGCTCTCTTCTACGTCATCAACCTCTTCATCGTAGGAACAATCCTTCGATCAGACGACACAAGACTTCTCGGTGCATCTGGTGCCAACACAAAAGCTTCACCTTTCGTCTTGGCCATTCAAGATGCAGGTATCAAGGTTCTTCCCTCAATCTTCAACGCCGTTATTACCATCTCCGTGTTGTCCGTCGCCAATACTTGTACCTTTGGCTCAACACGTACTATGCAAGCTATGGCTATGAGAGGACATGCGCCCAAGTTTCTTACCTACATTGATGGTAAAGGACGACCTATTTACTGTGTCATCATTCAGCTTGTCTTTGGTCTTCTGGCCTATATCGGAGAGTCTCCCAACGGTAGCACAGTATTTGACTGGCTTCTTGCTTTGTCCGGTCTCGCGTTTCTTTTCGTTTGGGGAACTATTTGTCTCGCGCACGCAAGAATGAGATCAGGAATGCGCGCCCAAGGAATCAACATGGGTTTAATTCCTTACAAAACCCCATTCGGTGTCTGGGGTAGTTATTTGGGTGTCTTCCTCAACGTTCTTGCTCTGGTGGCCACTTTCTACTCGGCCCTTTATGTAAGTTTGAGTCTAGACTTTTTCTCTTGGGTTACATCGCTAACTATTTTAGGCGGCTGACGGGTCTCCTCCCAACGCGGAGTCATTCTTCATGTCTTTCTTGGCCGGACCTATCATTCTCATTCTGTACCTTGGATACAAGGTATACTCTCGGGATTGGAAGCTCTACGTCAAGGCTATTGACATGGATCTTCAGACCGGTATCGTTCTGTTGGATGAGGAAATTCCAGAAGAGCCAAAGACGTGGAAGTCTCTTCCTAGACGTCTCCTCTCGGCTATTATCTAGTTTGGGGTCTTGGGGTTCTTGGAGGACACCGCTTAGATGTAGTCATTCGACCTGTCATTAGTACATAAAAATATCAGCTGTTTTGCCTGACTCTGTTAAGCCGGCCGCTTCCCCAGGTTCCCCCGCAGATCTACATCCATTTATCCATTTGTGGTCAGCTCATCTTACATCCCCGGATTTTCACTGGTGCGGATATCCAGCCCTGTCACCAACCCATGTCGTGTTTAGCCTGAGTTTAAACCACTGAACCAACCACTGAGACCTTCAGGCTGAATTGGAGTTATTTTATCCACCTGCGGGGATAATCCTACCAGTACAGAGTACGGATAGCCGGCATGCAGTCAAGACCGTTTCATTGTAAATGCCCGAGTGTGTGTGTCTTACTGTCTGCCCATTTAGCCGAGATTGATGTAACAGTACAAAGTTTCACGTCTTGGCCTTGCAGAGTATATAACAAATGCATGCCCTTCAATCGCCAAGATGACTGACACCTGAACTTGCTTGTCATCAAAACCAGCATTCATATTCATCATGGGTGGAGCTCCGACTACAACAGGCACATACGATGCCGCCCTCCAGCGCCGCCAAGCCCTCATGGGCGCATCTGGTGCTCGAGCTTTGGTAAAGAACTGGAAAGTTGCTAGAATTGCTGCTTTTGCTTGCATCGGTGGTATTCTTTACGGATACAACCAGGGAATGTTTTCAGGAATTCTGACTATGCCTGCTTTCGAACGACGTACGCTTCCTCCACCTCACCGAGTGTTGGTGTAACAGTCAGCTGACATAAACAGACATGGGAGATTATGTCAAGAACCAAACCAAAAAAGGATGGTTGACTTCCATTCTCGAGCTCGGTGCTTGGCTCGGTACTGTTCTTTCCGGTGCTATCGCTGAGCTTTGTTCGAGAAAATATGGTATTCTTATTGCGACTATGGTTTTTATTATTGGTGTTGTTATCCAGGCTACTGCTATTCAAGCTGGATACCAAGTCATTCTTGCTGGACGATTTATCACGTGAGTGTCATGATCGAGAGAACTTATTTGAACGTGACTGACATTGCTTAGGGGTATGGGTGTTGGTAGTTTGTCGACCATCGTTCCTCTTTACAACTCCGAATGTGCTCCTCCGGAAGTTCGTGGTGCTCTTGTCGCTCTTCAACAACTGGCCATTACCTTTGGTATCATGGTTAGTTTCTGGATCGACTAGTACGTCCCTCCCCAATCTGCCCATATCACATCTTCTAACATCTTCAGTGGCACTCACTTCATTGGCGGCACAGGCGAGGGCCAATCCGACGCAGCATGGCAAATCCCAATCTGTCTCCAACTCGGTCCCGCAGTAGTCCTCTTCGTCGGAATGATGTGGATGCCCTTCTCCCCCCGATGGCTTCTCCACCACGGCCGCGAAGAAGAAGCTCGCCAAGTCCTCGCCAACCTCCGTGACCTTCCCACCGACCACGAACTCATCGAGTTGGAATTCCTCGAGATTAAGGCTCAATCTCTTTTCGAGAAACGATCTCTGGCTGAGCGTTTCCCTCACTTGCAGGAACAGACTGCTGGAAATATCTTTAAACTCCAGTTCGTCGCTATGGGTGCGCTTTTCAAGACAAAGGCTATGTTTAAGCGTGTTATTGTTGCTACTGTTACTATGTTCTTCCAGCAGTGGACCGGTATCAATGCTGTAAGTCCACCGTACTCGGCTATCGACTCTTCTAACTGTTTAGATTCTCTACTACGCCCCATCCATCTTTGGTCAACTCGGTATGAGCAGTACCACCACTTCTCTCCTAGCCACAGGAGTCGTCGGAATCGTCATGTTTATCGCCACCATCCCCGCCGTTCTCTGGATCGATCGTCTCGGCCGTAAACCTGTTCTCGCAGTCGGAGCTGTCGGCATGAGTCTTTGCCATCTCATCATCGCTGTTATCCTCGCCAAGAACATTGATAACTTTGAGAACCACCAAGCAGCTGGTTGGGCTGCTATTGTCATGGTTTGGCTTTTCGTCATCCATTTCGGATGTAAGTAATTTGATCTGTTGTCAAGGTTTATACTGACTGTTCTAGACTCCTGGGGCCCTTGTGCCTGGATTATCATCGCTGAGATCTGGCCTCTTAGCACTCGACCTTATGGTGTGTCTCTCGGTGCTTCGAGTAACTGGATGAACAACTTTATCGTTGGTCAAGTTACTCCTGATATGTTGGAGGGTATTACATACGGAACATACATCCTGTTCGGTCTCTTGACTTTGATGGGTGCTGGATTTATCTGGTTCTTTGTTCCTGAGACCAAGCGTCTTTCTCTTGAGGAAATGGTACGCCTACACCCTTCCCTTGTACTGTTTCATACTAACAAATCTAGGATATCATCTTTGGATCCGAGGGAGCTGCTCAGGCTGATAACGAGAGAATGGCTGAGATCAACAGAGAGATTGGTCTTGATGATATTATCTACAATGCAGGTGCTGTCCACTCTGCTCACTCCCATGACGATGTCAAGGATATCAAGGCTTAATTTATCTCTATGATGTACTCTTAAGATGAATATTTATTAGCTAGGAAATACCAGAATGTCACTACTCTAATGCAAATACGAAATTTCCATCATGCACTGTGGATCTTATTTTCAAGCTCACCTATTTCAGACATGAGTCATCGCTTGTTTGGGAGCACTAACAATTAGTGGACCAATCAGTGAGTGTTAATTGCAGCTTACAGTGGTTATCCGCGGACCATCCGCTAAAATACAGGGCTACTCGGGGAGTAACATCAACCCGAATGCGATAAAAACTGGAAAATACGTTTAACTTTTCTCTATATTTGCAAACCAGTAGAGAATTTCAATTCCGGCGAGCGTTTGTAGTTTAGCTCAACGGATATATGTCATCGGCCGGACGTCTAAGGTGGTATTATATTTAGGAGAAATAGAGCCTCTTTTTCTTATTTAAATAGAAGAGAAACCACCACTGCTGACACCATCAAACAGCATCAATTATCACACTCAACTACAATGGATATCCTACTCTCTCCCATGAGCATTCTTTGCTCTCTTATCGCTATATTAATCGGCACATTTATCTTCAAACGCCCCAAACCCAAATTCCCCATTATTAACAAAAATCCCCAAGACTTCATCACCAACGCCCGATCCCTCCTCAAAACGGGCTTCTCAACCCACGGTTCAAACCCCTACATAATTCAAGTGCCCAACGGTCAAAAGGTCATCCTTCCACCAACACTCATCAACTGGGTCAAGAACAACAAAGATGTCGACCACCAACAACTCGTTCGAGATGATTTCTTTGCCAGTTATCCTGGTTTTGAAGCCCAGCTTGTTCTGCATCATCAAAATCGGATGGTCATCAATATGATTCAGGGAAAGTTGAGCAAGACGGACAAGACTTTGCCCGTTTTGAATGAAACTATTGAGAAGAGCTTGAAGGAAATTTGGGGTGAGAGCAAGGAATGGAAGAGTCTTGACTGGGAGGATAATACCACTGGTATTATCTCTCGTGCTGCCTCTTCTATTTTCGTTGGACCTGAACTTGCTTCTGATCCCGAATGGCATACTGTTTCTCGAAAATACGTCCTCGACTTCTTCTCAGCTGTTCCAGAAATGCAATCCGTCCACCCTTGGCTTCGAGGCATTCGTCAATATTCTCTCCCCCACGCCACAGCTTGTCGCACCGGTGTCGCCCGCGCCCGCGAAATGGTCAACAAAGTCGTTCAAAAGCGCCGTCAAGAGACCAATCCTCCTGCTTACTACGACGCTCTTGCTTGGACGATGGAAAACCCCGCTGCTGAGAGTTTCGAACCTGGTGATGTCCAGTTAGCTCTTGCTATGGCTGCTTTGTTTACTACTTCTGAGCTTTTCCGACAGATTCTCATTGAAATTGCTAAACGACCTGAGTATGTTGAGCCTTTGAGGAAGGAAACTCAGGATGCTATGGGTGATGGAGTTACTGGTGCGAGTTTGGTCAAGATGGGATTGTTGGATAGTTTTATGAAGGAGTGTCAACGACAGATCCCTCCTCTTGGTAAGTCTTTACCCTTTTCTGAAGTTCATACCTAATCTTTTGCAGTCCTCTTGGAACGAATCGTAGTCCGCGACACAGTCCTCCCCGACGGTACACCTTTCAAGAAAGGAACTCACATCGCCGTCGACGGCCGCGAAATGCTCAACCCACCAACCTACGAGAACCCAGACGAATTCGACGGCTACCGCTTCTACAAGCGTCGCGAAGCAGGTGACAATTCCGGCTTGTTGGTTCAGTCAAGCCCTGATCATGCTCACTTTGGAATGGGAAGACATCAATGTCCTGGACGGTTCTTTGCTGGAAGTGAACTCAAGCTTTGTCTGGCTCAGATTCTGATCAAGTATGATCTTAGACTCAAGGATGGGTATAAGCCCAAGGTTATGGAGATGGGGTTCATGTCTGTTTGTGATCCTTTTGCTCAAGTAGAGATTAGGCGGAGATAGTTGAAGTGTTATTACATTTAGAATGTTGCAGGTCTAATACACATCACTGTAGAAATTCGATGATTGATCGAAATTATGTCCTTTTATAATATAGGCAAGCAGCTACCTGCTACAAGCCTGGCTATATAAGATCAGGTCCCTTACTCATCATCATCATCATCGTCAGGGTTCTCCTTCTTCCTCCTCTTCTCCTCACACTCTGCACATTCAACTTCTTTACTGTCGGGAATAACAGTAACAAATCCGCAATCTCCCCACTCGTCCTTAATATCATCACACTTCTCGTTGGTGGTAAATCGAGAAACCTGCTTGCCGCACTTGCAGTCCTCGGTAAAGACCATTTGAACACACATGATGATGTATTTATAAGATATTGATGTTTTGGTTTAGGTTGTTATATAGTTGATAAGATTGAGAATGTTTTTGTTATGGAAGAGTTAAGTTTTAATAAGTGGAAAGATTTGTATTTATAGACTCAAGTGGACAGTGATTCTGTGCTAACTTAGACCCTTCTACGATGCACTGTTACCAGTAACAGCTTACTTATCATCTTCATCATCTGTGCCATAGTTCTCCTTCTTTTTCCTCTTCTCTTCACAGTCCGCACACTCGACCCTTGTACTTCTCGGGACAACATCCACCATTTTACAGTCTCCCCAGACCCTCTTTGCTTTGACACACATCCTAGCCGCAGTCGATCGTGCGACTTCAACACCGCAGTCGCAATCATCGGTATAGATATATCTGGTACACATAGTGCTGTCTTTGATAGTCTTGTACTATATAGTTAGTGTTGGGATTAGTATAATCTATAAGTATTGTGCAAGAGTCAAGTTGAAACTAATAAATGAAAGGATTGTATTTATAGACCTAGGCGAACAGTGATTCCATGTTTCCTTGAGTCACTGATAGCAGGAACATTTTACTTATCATCCTCATTGTCATGCTCATCTCCCCTCTCCTTCTTCTTCTGCCTCCTCAGCCTCTTCTTCTCACAGTCCGCACATTCAGCCTGTAGAAACCTTGGTTCCCAAGTATATTTTCCACAACTTGCCCATTGTTGTCCCGCCTCTTCACACCACTGCTGTGTAGTCGTTCGGTCAACCTCAACGCCGCAGTAGCAGTCTTCATAGTTAACGAATTCGAAACACATAGTTCTGGTCTATGATGTAGATGGTGGTAGAATTTATTCTACGTTTAGGCTTGTTATATTTATCAAATTGAGATTGCTTGTTCTCTCTATTTACCACCCAGGGGCGACTTCAAGTTAAGGGGGGGCAGCTTGTATATATAGACCTAAAGGAATACTGATTCCATGCTAGTTTGTTTCCCTTAATGCACTGTTCTCAGTGACTCTACTTGTCCTCCTCCTCGTCATCATCATCAGGGTTCTCCTTCTTCTTGCGCTTCTCAGCACACTCAGAACATTCAATTGTTGTGCTACTGTGAGCCTCGTTGGTTTCTCCGCAAGCTCCCATGACTCCCTCTGCCTTTGCGCAGGGTACGTTACGAGTGTCGCGCCAGAGCTCCTTGCCGCAGTAGCAATCGTCGGTGAAAATGTAAAGGACACACATTGTGCTGCTTTTGAGGATTTTAAGATATAGGTGAGTCTCTGGGTTTGTTGTATAGCTGATGAGTGGTGTTGATATATAGTTGAAGTTGTTGATGTGTTTGGTTTGAGTTTGATTTGAGCAGTGGAAAGAAGCAAATTTATAGACATCGGAGAACACCCATTCAGTGCAATTGTTTCACAGGCCTTTTGTTGTTGAACAATATCTGTCAGTAATCTGGAACAAAGCAATGGGCGAACTCACCATATAAACAGCTATTCAGTGCTCATTTCAAATCGTCACTATCATGTTCAACATTGAAGAACAAATTTCTTGTTAATGGTTTATATTCACTATCGTCTATTGTTCACAGGACTCCCTGTTACACCAACCAGCTGTTCTACCTTGCACAGATACTCAGTCACATGCCTCCTTCTTCGGTTGAAGCTTGCGCTTCCTTCTACACTCTCCACAAACAACACTCGTAGTATTAGTAGCGTTGTTCACATTTCTACACCTTCCCCAGATACCTCTAGACTTGAGGCAGCAATGTTCGCTGAAGCTTTGCGATAAGACTGTTTGGCAGACAAGGCAGACAGTTCGGTTGTTGGTCCTTGTACACATGTTGATTTTGTCTGGGGCCGGAGTATATAGCTAGAAATTCTTAGTTGTTTTTAATACTTGATAGTATTTAGTATGTTGTCTGGGGAAAGATCGATCGAGATTGGATTGATGGAAGTGGGCATTTTATACTAGTAAATCACGTACCTTTGCGTCTCTTTTCATCATGGGTTTGAAGCTTTGGGATGATTCACACGGGAAGAAGATATCATTGATGACGAGATGATTCACTGAATCGATACGAATTCTTCAGTGGCCTTCTGATCGAAGCTAGTTATTCCATAGTACTAAGTTCTCACACAGAAGGAGAAAGAAATGTTACTCTTTGTCTAACCAATGACGCATTAAAGGCAGATATTCAGGGATACTCACAATCTAAGAAGTACTAATTCTTAAGCTTCTAAGATACAGACCTGCAAGCTAGAGATACTCCAGTACTTAATTAACTAAATACTAGTATTAAGTATAATCTCCTCTTTGATATAAGTATTAAACATATTTATAATCTTAGCGCTTTGTTATTAATTACTGGATAGTTTTATATACCTTACTAGATGCTAGTAATTCAAGAAGTCCCTCCTATCTTGATACGTAAATATCTCTTCCCGTAGCCGTTTTCTTACCGTCCTGTTACATAATAGCTATTAGCGTTTGTTGATGCTTGGCTCTTACCTACGGTCTTGTAATCACTTGGGCTCAATTTTCTGTTAACAGTATAGAAAAACCCCCCAACCAAACTCGGCTCTTACTTCCTTAACATGGGTGTGGCTATAGAGGCGAATAATAGGCATGAAATAACGCCTTGTCGCTTATTTTTCAGCTGGATGTTGATCTTCTGGTTCGTGCAGCCAATCCTGGGTCGAGAATCGCAGCCTTACCGTCGTCTTCAGGACACGAAAGTCAGGCTCTCGCCTTCTTCTATTTTTAGATGTTACTTATATGCACCCTTATTTCGTACTCCACTGATAAAATCCAACGTTTCAAATCTCACTGTTTTCGCTATGCTATCTAAAATCTTTGGTAGCGGTTGGCGTGTTATCGCGACCTTGAAGACCATCATTGTCTTTATTTTCACCATTTTCGGCACTGTCCTTATCTATCGTGGTGTCACTGTATCCGGAAGTATCGACAGAAACTTCGTCTTCTTCCACGGAAAATGTGGCAAGGCAAAGTCAGTCAATACGTGGCTGCATCTCTTACTTAACGCCTGCTCCACGGGCGTACTAGCCTCCTCCAACTTCTTCATGCAGGTCCTCAGTTCTCCGACAAGGTCCGAAATTGATAAAGCACATGGGGCAAATCGGGCGCTCAAAATTGGTGTCCAGTCACTACGAAACGTCTTCTGGACTTCAAAGATCAAGTTCGTATACTGGATCCTTTTCTTTGTTAGCTCTTTTCCTCTTCATCTTTTCTTCAACTCTGCTATCTTTGCAACCGAGAACTTGGGGACCGACTGGCACCTCACTATATCGTCCGAGGCCTTCGTCGATGGTGCGCAGTACTTCGGGCCTGGGGCAGCACTATGGCCTCCCAGAGGTGATACTGACTGGGAAGGATATGGATTGCCTCGAAATGTGAGCGAATACTTTGACCCGTCTAGTAATGCATCGAAGAAGATAGAGGTTGCATCTCGTTATGCCAGGTCCTGGAAGAAGCTAAAGACCAGAGATTGCGTCTGGCAGTACGTCTACTGTAACCCGCGCGTTACCTTTGCCGATGTGGTGATGGTTGTTGAGTCTCAGAACGAGACCTCCATGTCGGAGGATGGAGAGGGATGGAACCGGACCACACTTTTCAAGCCCTTCAACTCTACCACTGATAAGTCTTTTTGGGATAAGCATGTCCCTGCTAATGAGAGCAACTCCCTTTGGTTTGCTGCTGATTGCAGAACAAGTGTGAGCTCTGATCAAAGACCGGATGGTAAATGTAGCCAAACGTGTGGTCGAGCGGTCGGATTCTGGAAGAATGAGTCTATGTCGACACGGCTTGGAAGTCTACCATCGGATTACACATTTGAGTTTTCCCCCTACGCCTCGTCCTACATGGCCGACGAAGCTGCGACAAATCTGACTCTCAAATACTGCTTGGTCGACGAACTATCTCAAAAGTGCAAAGTCGCTATCTCTAATCAACTCCTCATCATCGTTGTTGCCTCCATTGCAGTCAAGGGAGTCCTTTGTCTCGCCGTTCTGTTCACATTACCGAAAGAGCAGCCGCTGGTTGTGTTGGGCGATGCCATCGAATCATTTATCTGTTCTCCAGACCAAAGCACAATCGGGCGGTGCCTCATGGACAGGGACCTTGAAGAGGACATGGGCGCTGGTTGCGCATTTGCAATGACCGCTGCACCAACGTGTCAAAGCTGGCTGTCAGCCATCGATCGACAGACCTGGGCCCGAAGCTATGGAATGCTGTCTATGGATATTATTCTTCTCGCCGGTGGGTTCATCGCAGCGAACCTAAAGACCCCTCTGGCCGGACAAAGCCTGCTACAAAGCATGAGCAACGGAATACTATCGATTTCTCCGGCGTCAGCAGTCAATTTTATGGACTTTGTCCTGAGAGCCAACTTGCCACAACTGCTTCTTTCCATCACTTACTTCATATACAACAACATTTACACTCACCTGTGCGCTGAAAAGGAGTGGAACTCTTATGGAGGAGACTTTCGCCCGCTCCGGGTATCCCGACCCAAAGGCCAACAGCGGACGGCATACCGATTACAGCTACCGTATCGATACAGTGTTCCCTTGATCATTGTTAGTATCTTCACGCACTGGTTAGTGTCGAATGCTTTCTACATATTTGTAGCAGAAGGAGGTACGTGGAATAATCTCGACACTCAGTATAGTCACGATTAACCTTGTTTTGTAGATTACTATGAGTGGAGCCAGCAAATGGATGACTCTGAACAGCGCAGAACGGGTGCCTCAGAGACTGGCTTAAGTATAGATGCTTTTGTTGGTATCGGTTACTCAACTCTCACGATACTCATACTCTTTATTACCATGATCATCCTGCCTATCATTCCTACCCTGGTGGGCCAAAGAAAGGTCAAGACAGCGATGCCTCTGGCAGGAGCAAGCTCTGTTGTTATATCTGCAGCGTGTCACGTTCCAGTTCTAGAAGAAAACAGTGGCACTCATCCTGGCAGTGGTGTGCAAAAGAGCTTACGGCACGAGTCAAGACCGGTCGAAGATGACGAGGACCCCATCTATGAGATGATCAATCTGCGAGGGACGACTGACGATCACGAACCTCTCGTATCAATGGACATCATTGAAGGAGGAAATGATACAGAAGAGACATCGTACGGGACTGAGTTTGAGGCTCTCGATGCACAAGATTACCTGCGTGAGGTCGCACGGAACCCAGTCCGTTGGGGGGCTGTCAAGGTACCACCCTCCTGGACTGGACCCTCTACCGAGCTCAGCGACGGGAACATTGCAGTTGGTCACCTGAGTTTCGGAACTGAACTTCATGATGTTCAGGAGCCGGTCGCAGGACAATGGTATGCCTAACAGTACAGAAGTGACTATGGTTTTAGCTATTTGAATTGAAGCTATATAAAATAGGATAAAGTTTATTAATGCTTACTCCTTCTAAAAATTCATAATTTCTCTTTATAGATGTTATTATTTGTCTCTTATAACTCTATACCTAGTAATTCTTTTTCCTGTTTTACTTAAACTTATTCTTTTGCACCTGTTCTTGGAGTATTTCATTTAGCCCTACAGCCTTGGCGTTTCGCACAGCTGTCCTGAAACAGAAACAGCAATTAAAAATCTCATCTGCGTATCCAAAAACCTGATCTTGCTTGTGCAGGGGACATATAAGACCAAGCGCTGCAAGTCACTCGATTCAGTTGCCCAAGACTCCAAGCCGCCTGATTTGCTACCCTGAACAACCAATTGACCGTGCGGAACGCAAAGCCAAGGGGTATCTCAGCCGTTACAGCCACCTGACTGCGCCGACTTGGCAAGACATGTGGGACCAATCATAACGCGGCGGGTAGAATGTCACCCTGAGAATGTAACGACACGTCAATTGAAGGATTCAGTGTTTTAAGCGAGGTCTTGGAGTTTTGCAGGTGTTGTGTAAATGAAATGACAATTGCTGCGACGACTGACTGCTCTTGGAATATGATCCTCTGTAAAGAGAACCTCTGCAACAAAAATAGCTTGGTACTGTGGTCTAGTTGGTCATGACATCTCGTTAACACCGAGAAGGTCCCCGGTTCGAGCCCGGGCAGAACCTCACTTTTTGACTTTTTGCCCCTTACTCTCTCTGTAAAGAGTCATCCGATCAATTAAACTCAAAGGTTAACTTAATCTCATCAACAACTAAAGTCTAAATTAAGTCTTAGAAACTATTTAAATAACTGCAATTGTAGAACAAAGTATTTTGTGCTTTTATTTAATTTTATGTTAAGTAGAGTGTTTAAATTCGGTTGCGCCTACCGTTCCAAACTCGATTGAAGGCGCAGCCTGGCGCTGATAAGATAAGGAAGTCTGCCTTGAATTAGTTGGATCCAGATCCCAGTAAATTAGGCAGAACATCCACAAATGGATGCTTGAAGGATTCCACGTGATATTATGCTTGAATGAATGCAATGCTGCCTAAGAATAGACCGCGATAATGTCGCGTTTAAAATGCAGCAAATAACCAGTCTAGTTATCTCTATTCGTTGTCTCTCAATTCTAAGCCTTCCCATTATTCGCGTCAACGCGTAACCCTAACACTTGCCAAGATCGACTATATCCGTTATTTCCGCCATGGATTTTACGCTCTTCCGCCAATTCCCCCCGGAGATCCAATTAGAGGTCCTAAAACAATGCGCCAGAAATGACCTTGTTTGTCTCTCGCTTACATCCCACGAACTCCGTCTCCTCTCCACACCACTCATCACATCCAAACCAAGACTGGAATGGGTGGATCAGCTTGGCTCAACGGCTGATGTTCCCCATGGATGTCCAAAATCTCGGCCCAATTGCGAGGGCGTCCGTGGTAAAGAGTTGCATTACAACGCATGGCACCACAGACGGAAACAACATTCGCTTGTTTCCGGACGTGTTTGCTACTGGTGTACTTATTACTCTGATGATCATCCATCGTGTAATGTGCCTTACTGCAAGAAACATTGTCTTTGTATTTCTTGTCCTTTATTTACGAGATTACGGGGATGGATGGGAGACAGAAAGTATTGTTCTGATTGTCGCAAGTTTACTGTCCGATTTAAGAAGAACAAGGGAAGATGTCAGTTACCACTACCTTATGAGTGGACAAGGCTAACCAATTAGGCATGCATGGAAGACCAAAGGTTCGCAAGGCGCCTAACAACCAGTGGACGTATAGAAAGGGAATGTCATATGGACGACGTTGGTGGAGAAAATGGGGAACGTGTAATATTGACCACGAGGCATACATGCCCGATGCGAGTCGGCGACCGAATGCGAGGGTTGTCTAACAAGCGTGAAAATTAGTCGGTAGTTACTTTATGGAGAAGTTATAATGATGCCGTTATTATAATATGGAGTAATGAAAAAGCGCATTATGATGTCAAGACTTTGATCCAACACACTAAACTCGGGCTTCCATTTGCATCACTGCGTGACCAAGACTGACTTTGCCAGTACCTGATCCACGAAATACCGTTAGCCTAGAGTCTGATCCCTAGCTAACTAACCCTAAACCTGTGTTTCTGGCGCACCAAAACTTCCGGTCGGGTGGTTCGGCAAGGCCAAGACGGGATTATGGCACCAGCTCTCCCCCATTGGACCGGAACGTCGGGGGGAGTCGAGTAATCTCCTGGCTATTTCCTTGGCCTTTCTCCACTGAGGAAGTGATCGACGATTGCTATTTCTGAACTGATGAGTTTTACACGTAGAAAGTCTTTGGGTGGTTGAGCTTTGGAGTCGCTTGGATATTGGTGCATATGCCAAGATGCTATGCTTTGCCGAGTCAGGTCTGAACGGTGGTAAGCAGGTTTGTACAGCCAAGAGTGAGCCAAGAGGATAGCATGAGGCCAAGAGTAATAATCAAAGATGAGCCACAATCACAACGGAAGGAATGATACGGAGTAGGAGAGAGTAAACATAAGAAAGCTGTCGCGTGCACATGTCCTATTCAACTTTGGTACTGATCTTTCCTCTGTCCAAGTATTCGCCATGGACTACCTCCGCAGAATCATGCCTTCTTGGCAGTACAAACGCCTAGAACCGTCATCCCCGAGATCCGACCCGGAGAGCCTAGAAAAGTCCGGCGGGCCATCACGCTGCTGGGGAATGTTTGCCAAGAAACTACTTCGGCTGCCTCTCCGAACCATGACAATCCTCATTGCGGTCATCCTTCTCGTTCCTGGGTTATTGTGTCTGACTTCACTAAAGGTGAATCCCCCTTCTTTCGTTTAACCATGAGTTACTGACTGTTTAGGGCCGCTCATTCTTCTTAAATGGCGATGTAGTAGCTGGTAGCACCAAACCAGTTATGAACCATCTCGTCGCCAAGGACCGTCGTTTAGCTATCGTTCTTCCAGCTAATAACCCCGCCCACGATCTCTGCAAAGTCGTCACCAGCGCCATCGCTTTAGGTTATCCCAGTCCTGTGATTGTAAACTGGGGCAAGAAATTTGACCCGTCGAAAGGATGGAAGGGCGGTTCTCATCTTGCGAAAATCACTGGTACTCTGGAGTATCTTGACCTCGCTACTAAGTCTGACACACCGAAGGAGAACAGACTCGAGGAGAATGATATTGTTGTCTTGACTGATTCTTACGATTGTTGGTTTCAGCTTCCTCCTGATGTGCTGCTCAAGAGATATCATGAAGCGAATATACAGGCAAATCGTCGTCTTGCAGCTGGATGGAAAGGACGTGGTGATTCACCATTTGAGCAAACGATCATCGTCTCAGCACAGAAGAAATGTTTTCCTCCTTCGTCTTCAGGTTCCGTTCTTCACTGCGACGAACTACCCGAAAGTCCCGTCCGTAAAGACCTCTACGGGCCCAAGACAGATCGCGACCCCAACAAGTTCCATGAAGTTCGACCCAAATTTCTCAACAGCGGTAGCATGATTGGTCCAGTGGGCGATATGCGACGATACTTCCGTCGTGTGCAAGAGCGTATGCAACGCGGTCTCGTCAACGGGAAGGACCTTTACAGCGACCAGGGAGTTTTCGGAGAGATTTTCGCTGAGCAGGAAATCTGGAGACGATCTCTTCGCGCACATACCGGCGTTACACAGGACAGAGACTTCAAGGACCTGCACAAGGAATTCGAGTACCATGTCGGCTTGGACTATACTCAGCAACTTTTCATCCCCACCGTCTTCGAAGAACAAGACGGAGAAATCATCACCCTCAACGATAAAACGGCCATCGCTGAAAAGTCCAAGTCTCTAAATATATCTCCCCGTCTTCAAGGAGTTCCAGACGATATCTCCAAGTCCAAAAACCCCCTTTCCGATATTTCAGCCCGCGATTTGGATATTGTGGAAGACTGGGGCGAAATGCCTCTCTACGCAGATTTCTACTCTAAAGCAATCCCCGTAGTCGTTCATCACAACGCCCACAAAGACGGCGCCAAGAAACGACGATATCTCTGGTGGGATAAGATCTGGTACTTTCCCTACCTACGCGAACTACTCGAGAACCAACTCAAAGAAGTCAAAGCGTCGTCTCTACTTGAAATCATTGTCAAGGGTGAGAGATTGATATACTGGGAGTCAAGGACTAAAAAGCCTATGAAGAAGCCGCAGACTTTTGTGGTGGATATGAACGGGACTGCAACATGGGAGAGACATGAATTTACGGATGTTTGCAAGAGTAAATATGATGAGGATGAGGCCAAGGAAAGATGGTATGATGAGGTTTTTAGAGATGGGAAAGGGGAGTTGTGAAGGTTTGGGGAGTCAGTTTATCAGGTGCATCCTGACTGATTCCAATTCTGATACCTGATTAGAGTCAAACACTCTATTACATATGAAACAAGCATTATTTTCTGCGTTTTACTCGAGTACCTAAGTGGATCCTTGTCTCGATTGCCAAGGTGTTGTTCTTTGACTTAATGGTGCACTTAACCATGCAGATGTCGGAATATGTTTACCAACAGCTGTACAGAGTGAGCTGTCAGTGCAGTCACCAACTACTTAATTGCAGAAATCTAAAACCATCTTTGGATATTATGTGCGTCGGATTGAAAGGTCTGATTCCATCGTGGAGGAAAGAGATAAAATCGAGTAACGGCAGTGAGGATGATCCAGTTTGTCAAGGACGCTGTTGGTCTTGATTACAAGATACGATTCTTGACTTGCCTCGATATAGTCAGCCCACACCTTAACTAGCTGACAGTGTAAGACAGTCTTACCATCAAACGCCTCATCAAATGCTTCACTGCTCAGGGCCACAACTTCGACGCCATCATCCAAAAAGTTCATGGACCTTGATATTGACTCTGGGTTTAACATCTTGACTTCCGGCTTGAACGAGATTTTACATATTAACTTTCGACGTTATTCCCTTTCTTTGCTTCGTCTACGCTTTTGTTGTTATCGCTCTGCAATACATGTTCTTCAGCATATCTTTTTCTGTTCCAACACACGAGGGGTTGGAACGCAGCCGTGCCTCACCTTCTGATCCTCAGACGAGCCATAGGGGCTATATTTGGTCTCTATACTGTCCTCGTCAACACTTAGCTCTGGAAGCAGAAGGTACATGAATGTTAAAAGCATTTGGCGATGGTCTCAAATTAAAAGGTCGCAGACGATTTCAAATTAATGTACGTCACTGTGAAACTGTAAAGATAAAAAAACAACGCCCTTATAGTGAAAGTCTAGACTAATGACGAAGATGATCTTTTGGTTGCGCTGAAATGTGATGGGTATTCCCGCGGAGATTTATTATGGTCAGATCAAGATTGTTCCAGAACGATTAGACTCTGACATACAGATGTAAAGTCCAAACATGATAGTGACGAACAATGTATGAATTGGATACTGTTAACTACTGTACATAATCCATGTCCTCAGGATCGGAAGAGCTGTTCAAACTTTGACTTGCTTTCCAACTGCTTGATTTCCTGCTTCATAACATCAATACGATAGTTTTTGAACGCTTCCTCTATTCGTGCCTTGACTTCTGGCTTGTTTGTGATGGTTCGTGACGCTGATGCCGTACCAGTGATGAGACCCAATTCCCCACCAAGGAATGTACCTCCAACAGCGAAAAAGAAGTAAGTCGCCGCGTCACCCCATTTAGATGGTGACAGTTTGTCCGAGATATCAGGAATAGGCTCTGTTCAGATTAGAAAGAAAAGACAAACATCGTGAAAGTAGATAACGTACGGGTACGACCGTCTGCGAATTGTACAGCCACAGGTTTCTCCATGGCTCGAAAGGCGTTAAAGTAGGCCAATCTCATGGATCTGAGCCTGAAAGCGCAGTAAATGCCAAAGCCGGCACCTAGAAGGGAGCCCAACTTGGCATGGGTCGAGACTTTACTTCCCGCCCGTTTCAAAATGTCTCGTTCTTCCTGGTTCAAACTAGATGGTAATATGAGTACCTAGAGAGAAGAATGGCAGGTACACCTACTCATGCTCAAGATGCTTCTCAGCAAGTCCACTGAGGTCGTTACTCCTCCCGGTTCGGAACGCGGCTAATGACTCCGGCATGGTTGAAGTTGTACTGTAAGGTTGTGGGAGTCAGATCTAATCTGACAGGGGACCAAGACCTCGGTTTTTATTTGAAGACACTGGAGCTAATGTGCAGATCTGACGTCAGATTACGTAGGTTATTCTGTAATCACATTTGTACTGTATCCGTCAAATCGCAATCCCATCACTATTAAGTCATGTCTAACAATCCAATATGCAAGTGTTTACCCAGACTTGCTTCGCCTAGATATTGTGCTGTAGCAACTGAATTGCAAACATTCTTGTGCACCTTGAACCAACCTGCTACTACTCTATGATGACATGACTATCTCTCTTTCAAAATGCAATGCTTTGTCAGCAAATACATCGTTCTGATTGGTGTTCCACCAAACGCGGACCCTCATGATGATTGAAGCAGCATGCTATTTCATTTCAATTAATGAGAAGGACAAGGCTCTTTAAATGCTCTTATGAATGCTTATTCCGGTCTTGAAGGTTGTTGAATACAACGAGTATTATCCCGTGAAGCCTTTAGCATAGCGGGCTCATGATTAAAACAACAACGTTATAAAGTCACACTGCTATATTCACCTCCTCTAACATGCTAACAACGCAGAGCTGTTAACATTTAAGATGAGTCGTAAGATCTTCGCAACGTTTCATTTATCTCCC
Organism: Fusarium irregulare; assembly: GCA_027945245.1. Classification (NCBI taxonomy): domain Eukaryota; kingdom Fungi; phylum Ascomycota; class Sordariomycetes; order Hypocreales; family Nectriaceae; genus Fusarium; species Fusarium irregulare. Next base: position 2,107,973 of record JAPDHF010000007.1, read on the forward strand.
CTTATAGAGTATTTCTATCTGTGTTAAGTCTATAGTCTTGCAATCTCTCGCCCTTGCATCTGAACCCAAGCCGTTATAACCCCAATCAACCCTTTAACCTCCTCAACCGTATTCCCAGCATGCAAACAAATCCTCACTCTCTCGCTGCCCTTCGGTACAGTCGGCGCAACGATTGGCCTCACCGTAAACCCTCTCTCTTGACAGAACCGTGCTAAACCCCGTGGCTCAGATGTAAATACCGGGATGATAGGCGACCTGGGCTCTTTATTGACTCTTATCGTGATTGTCGTCGAGCTTAGAGACGCCAGTAACTTATGGGTATGTCGCGTCAGACTCCACAGGTGCGTGAGTCTCTCATCGATGAGCCCGTTTTGTAAGTATTGGTATGAGATACTTATACTCGCTAAACAAGAAAATGGTAGAGCTGTAGTGTAGATCAAGGTTCGGGCGTAGTTTATGAGATACTCTCTCGTAATAGACGAGCATAGCACAATGGCTATAAAGTCAGCAGTGTCCTCCTGATAAACGATCAACTTACCTCCAAAAGAACTCATGGCCTTCCCAAAAGTATGCAACCTCGCAAAAATCTCGTCTTCTAACCCCAATTCGCAAACCAGACCTTTCCCCTGCTTCCCATACACGCCCGTAGAATGAGCCTCATCAACAATGATATACCCATTCCCCTTCAACCTCGTCGTGACACAGGTTACAATATCCCTCAACGGCGCAACATCTCCATCCATACTATACACACCCTCAACAAGAATAAACACGGAGACATCCTCATCAATACTCATGAGAACATCATCCAGAGACTCCACAGAATTATGCTTAAACGGAATTCTTCTGCTTGCCCGACTCAATCTCATACCATCATGCGCACTGGCGTGAACGAGTTCATCATAAACAACCACATCACCCTTTTGAGGTAATGTACTGACCAATCCCACATTTGCATCAAAACCTGAGTTAAATAACAATCCAGCCGGAGCGTTGTGAAACGTCGCAATTTCACGTTCTAGATTCTCAGCAAAGGCTGAGTTGCCATCTAGTAAGCGTGATCCACCAGATCCCAACGATGCATGGTTTTGAAGAAGATTGTGATAGTCTGAGAGTAAAGATGGGATGGATGAAAGCGAAAGGTATGCGTTTGAGGAAAAGTCGGTGTTTGATCGCGGAATCGTAGTCAAGCTTCGAAGTTGAGACTTTTTCGAGCGGTTTTCAAGGTGAGAGGCCAATTGCTCCTCTAATTTAGACATTTTAAAAGCAAGTAAAAGTAGGTGAATAACATTGATAGAAGGGACAATCAGATGAGTAATTAAATAAATTAATACGAGTATAGAATATACTTTCGTAGTCACGAATTTGTTGAGGTTGAGCTGAATTGCGCCTTTTTTCCCCACCGGCCTAACTACCGTGCCGCCGATCGCACATGCATGCAAATCCCGTTATAAGCCGCGGTCTCCCGGCCGTTTGACCGAGGAGGAACCCTTTTTCTCGAAACCTGTCCTCTTGCCTTTTGCTCATCAAGGTACTAGGTCCAGACCGTACTCAACAATGCCCCCAGTTTCAGCCCTTCTCCGCCGCTCTCTCCGAGCTCACCAAGTCTACGGCGCAAACACAGATGTTGGAAAGACGATCTTTAGCACAATTCTCTGCAACAGTGCGACTAAACGGGGGGATAAAAGCTGGTTTTTGAAACCTGTTTCTACGGGGGCTGCTGACGAGGCTGATGGATGGTAAGACTGAGTCAATGTTGGTGAATTTGGCTGACTTTGTAGTCATATCCAGAAATTTGCGCCTGGGACCATCCATGAGACGCTCTTTCAGTATGATATTCCTTGTAGCCCTCATATAGCTGCCAAAACATCCGGAAAAGTAGCCTTCCCCTCCTATGTCTTTATGAATTTAAGCTTACAAAATAGCCCGTTCCTTCTGATCAAGCCGTTCTAGCGAGGATCAACGAAGCAGTCTCTCATTATGGACCAGGCTGGCTCTTTTTAGAAACAGCAGGCGGCGTACATTCACCCGGACCATCAGGAACTCCCCAAGTCGACCTCTACGCTCCATTGCGTGCACCTGTTATTCTCGTCGGTGATTCAAAGCTTGGTGGTATTTCGCAGAGTATATCTGCCTTCGAGTCTTTGAAGATGAGGGGGTATGATGTTGAGTCTATTCTGCTGTTTCAGGATGGCAAGTATGAGAATTATCAGTACTTGAAGGAGTATTTCTCCAAGTTTGGTGTTCCTGTTGATACAGTGCCTGAACCACCGGCACGAGTACCAGATGTTAAAGAGGACGTTGAGCGGATGAAGCAGTACTACTCTTCCCAAGATGTTGATCATGTCCTGGAGCATCTCGATAATCGTGGCAAACAACGAATTTCTCGTCTTGAATCACTTAGTGAAAAAGCGAGTGAAAAGATCTGGTACCCCTTCACCCAACAGAAACTCGTCTCAGCAGAAACAATTTCGGCCATCGACTCTGCGCATGGGGATTACTTCCAAGTCCTCAACCCAAACTCAGACAACCTTCTCCAACCTGCCTTTGACGGCTCAGCATCATGGTGGTCTCAAGGTTTGGGACACGCCAATTCGCGTCTAACGCTTGCAGCAGCATATGCAGCTGGACGATACGGACATGTCATGTTTGCAGAGGCTATCCACGAACCTGCTCTCGCTCTTGCCGAGATCATGCTAGATGGTGCCAAGAATGAACGATTCTCGAGGGTATTTTATTCGGATAATGGAAGTACGGGATGTGAAGTCGCTGTCAAGATGGCTCTTCGTGCAGCAAGACTTCGCTATGGCTGGGGCCCTAATGAAAACGTTCATATCCTGGGTCTCAAGGGGAGTTATCACGGCGACACGATTGGTGCAATGGATTGCGCTGAACCGTGTGTTTACAATGAAAAGATTGAATGGTATGAAGGGAAGGGTTACTGGTTCGATTATCCCACCATTCAATGCGTCAAGGGTAAGTGGGAGGTGAGTACGCCGGAGGGTATGGGCGATGATCAACAGCTGGGGTCCATTTCGGAGGTTTTTGACATTGAATGCCGAGTCAATACCGAGCAGTACCGAAGTTACGCGGCATACATCGAAAAGACTTTACAGAAACTTCGGGATCAAGGAAGAAAGTTTGGAGCGTTGATGATGGAGCCTATTATCCTCGGAGCGGGAGGAATGATATTTGTGTAAGTTTTATTCATTTGTTGAAGTCGGGTTGTACTGACTTTTTAGTGATCCCCTCTTTCAGCGGGCTTTAGTGGACGTCGTTCGTCGCACCTCCACTATAACTTCCCCAATCTCAAAGGGTCCACAGTGGACTGGTCTCCCTGTAATTTTCGACGAAGTCTTTACCGGATTATACCGCCTTGGTCGTTTCTCAGCAGCATCTTTCCTCGGCGTCGAACCCGATATCTGCGTCAACGCAAAATTACTCACAGGTGGGCTAGTGCCGCTCTGCACAACGATGGCATCAGAGAGTATTTTTGATGCATTTGTCAGTGATGATAAAAGTGATGCGCTTTTGCATGGTCATAGTTATACGGCTCATGCTGTTGGATGTCAAGTTGCGGTTGAGTCGGTGACGGAGATGCAGAGGATGGAGAAGGATGGGGAGTGGAAATGGGCAGAACAAGACTGGACTGCCACGGATGAGAACACCCAAGCCTGGAGTGTATGGTCGAAAGACTTTGTGGATGGAATTTCTCACAATTCTCAAGTTCTGGGCGTTTGGGCGCTGGGAAGTGTTTTAGCGATTAGTCTTCGCGATGATGCAGGCGTAGGCTACAAGAGTCTCGCAGCAAAGAAGCTTCAGAGTTCTTTGAGAGAAGGGACAGGGTCTTGGAATGCTCACAGTCGAGTTCTGGGGAATGTGTTTTATGTTATGGCGAGTCAGAAGACGAGTCGGGAGAGTATTGCTGAGTTGCAGGGCTTATTGGTGGATGCACTCAAAGCATGATCTCATACACTCATCATTGAGTTTATATTACAATGTCATCAAAATTAAACGTACTCAACACAAGCCATTGAATACTTTTTACTTTACCGCTTGCCCTATTGACGTGTTCTTGCATTTTATGCAATTACATAGATGATCATCATACAAGCGAGAACATAGAGTTCCTATTGGTCAGGTTGGGAGGGGGTAAAGTTACATCACATTGAAGAAACTTGCATTCTTCACTTACACACAAAACATCCCCAAATCATACAAAAATGAACGCTCAACCGCAAGAAAAGACTCGAGAGCAGTCTATCGCTGAATTTGAAGCGAGGACTAAGAAAATTCAACAGGAGCATCCTGATGTGGATTTCAAGTCGACGGTTATTGAACCTACCATGAATCTCATGTTTGACATCAAGGTGAGTCCTCCTCTACTATCTATGGATATTTATCTGACTGATAATAGGAAAATCTCAAAGACGAAGACAGAAAAAAACACGAAGAACTCATCACTTTGATGCTCCAAAACACATCCGACCCAGCAAAAGCAGAAAAGTACCTCTGGGAAGCCCGAAACTACCTCAAACCTCATCCCAGCATCCTCAAACTCTTTGACGACATCTACATCAACAAACGACCCGTCCCCGTCATGATTTCCCAACTCCACGACGCGATGAACACGAAACCACCATCAGCGCCATAAATAGTTTTTAGCTTTTTTTTTATGACGATATTTCTGTTTTCTGCCCCTCACATGACGCCCCATCAATAGGGCGCAATGACAAGGTTTTTGACCAATTACGTGACTGGTCTGATGATGACTTAGCAAGATTTACGGCTTTCCATTTCTTTCCACCTGCAGATTGAGGTGTCGCATATTGCATCCTTACATTGAACATTGCCCATCATGACTTATAACAACCAGACTTCATTCTCCGATATGGATCTTTTGGATGGGTTTATGAGTGATGATCTTACGCCTTATGTCTCTGACTCTGCGCCGTTTAACGTGACGCCTGATTTCTCATCTGACCATCTTCCAACACCCAATGATGCACCACAACCTCCACAACCAGCAAAAGTCGGAGGACGGTTTACTCGAGAGTCTGTGCGGATATTAAAGAATTGGCTAGCGACGCATCAAAACCATCCATATCCTCGTGAACCGGAGCGAAGAATGCTGCAGGAGGAGACGGGACTTACAAAGACGCAGATATCGAATTGGTTAGCGAATGCAAGGCGACGAGGAAAGATACCTTCTAGTGCCTCTTCCCCACGAACGAGAGCTATGGATATTCCGCCGAGACCGGGGACGCCGGCTGTGAGGAATACTTCTGATATGGATCCGTTGCAGAGATGGGTTGATTCACCGCCTGAGGACGAACCGGCTGCTGTTACGGCTATCGCGAGGGCTGTAGCTTCTGTCAAGCCTTCATCTGGTAAGCAATCATGAGTATGATGTCTATCTAGCTAATCGAGTACAGGTTCCACGAGTCCGTATACTAGGTTATCTCGTACACCGTCAGTTCGAAGTGTCGGTACATCGCGATCCAGCTCTATAAGTTCCGTCAATTCACACACCAGTCGATCATCTTTCGGACTTAATGGTCTTTTTAGTCGGGGTTCTTCTCGGCGTAGAAGACGCGCTTACAAAGAAGAAAGAAGATCATTAGCTACACCGCATAAAGCATTTCAATGCACATTCTGCACAGAGACATTCCGGGCAAAGCATGATTGGCAACGACACGAGAATTCTCTTCATTTACCGCTCGAACGCTGGGTTTGTAGTCCCGAAGGACCACGCGGTCAAAAAGATGACAGCTCCGAGATCAGATGTGTTTTTTGTGGCCACATCGATCCAGATGATGCACATATCGAAACTCATAATTACTCAGCATGCAAGAACCGACCCGTCCAAGAGCGCACATTTAATCGCAAAGATCATTTAAACCAGCATTTGAAACTGGTTCATAATACCAAATTCGCTGAGTGGCCTATGAGACAATGGAAAGCACCACCTCCAGCAATTCGATCAAGATGTGGTTTTTGTAACCTTGTTATGGAGAATTGGAGCGATCGCGTTCATCATCTAGCTGATCATTTTAAAGCTGGTAAGACGATGGCTGATTGGAAGGGTGATTGGGGCTTTGAAGCACATATTGTTGAACTAGTTGAGAACTCGATACCGCCTTGTAAGTGGCACTTTGAGACTGGTAAGAGGGGTGCTAATGAGACAGATTTTATCGAGACGGAGAGAAATAGCCCTTTTCCTTTTGAAGGGAGTAGAGCACTCGTCGAAACGCCCCGAACAGCTTATGAGCTACTTAAACTCGAACTCGCATATTTCATGCAGAATCACTTCTATCAACACGCCAGAATGCCAACGGGCGACGAAATGCAACTCGAAGCATGTCGAATCCTCTTTGCGTCCGAACCACTATCACAGACGAATCTCATAGTCTGCTCATGGCTTCGCGATTTGGTGTTTTCTAACACTGAGATTTATCAACGCGCTCAATTCGGTCCCATGAGAACAAACGCAGAATCTCGTCTCTCGTCAATGGAAATTAGCGGCAAGAATAATATTTTCGAAGGATGTCCTTTCGAAACACAACTTCAAGAATTCGTTCAAGCGAAACAGCTCCTCAATCTAAGCATTCGCGATGACGAACTTCGAGAAGAATGCTGTATGATCGTTGGACGACTAGAGGAAGTCTCAGCTACACCCTCTGACTTTATCGCGAATTGGTTGATTAAGATTATTCATTCACCTGGCGATTGGCTACTTCCCTTTCGACAACGGACGGGTATTGAGTTAATTGGTTTATCAGAGGGTTTGAATCTTAATGCCATGATTCAAGATTACACACGTCTTGAACAGGAACTAAGTTCATACCTAACCATGCAACGCGTAATCGGTCTCGAACCCACAGATGAAGAACTGCGTCATCAAGCAAGGGTTATTATCCATGGGACAGATTCTCTGATGAACCACACCGCCGCTGACGACGATTACTGGCTTGCTGCTTTTCGACAACGACATTCCAGCAATCCAGAGACTTTTCCTTCGGAAACGTGGAACACACCACTTCGACCAGATCCACACATTCTCGCTGCAAGAAGTTTGGTACTCAAGACGAGTACTGCGTTCTTGAACGATCATAATTATTGGAGGTGGTTTACGCAGGAGCTACGGAGGTGGATTGCTGGTATTATGTCGCCGCATAATCCGGCTAGTAGGGTTCCTAGTGATGAGGAGATTCAGCACTATGCTAGGTGGATAAGTTATAATGAGTAAGTGAACCCGTGAGCGAAACGAAGGGGGTGTGTTGAGGAAGTGGAAGTGGTTGAAATGAGTGGGTTTATGAGTGGTTTGAGAGTTATGCTAACTGAGGCAGTGATGATCCGTTTAATCAGACTATAGCTGAGAATAAGGATTGGTTGGAGGCTTTTAAGCGGGATGTTGGGATTGATAAGGCGCAGGGTCAGGGTCAGGTTGGTCAACAGATTGATCAACAAATAGGTCAATAGGTGGAAGGAGAATCTTGATGTTTAAATGTCGAATCTTGTTGAGGGCGTTAATGAAGTAATTATAACGCTGCGGCTGTTAAAGCGGTTAGAAATACAGAGGTACCTGACCGCTAACGGAGACTAGTGTAGTGGGTAGTTCCGCTGGAGATGTGCTGTAACACAGCGCTAAAAGAGTTATCCGAGCAAGTAATTAGTGAGCATTTAAGACTGATAAGCCGACGACGCCTATTTCGCCAGGAATCGGTCCTTATAAAATTCTCGCTTCTACTATAAGGTTAAGCATAAATTAACTTCTAAATTATAATAGTTGCAGCCGATACATCGTCGAGGAGACAATAGGGGATGCTTGTCATTCTGTCATCTCGGTAGTAGTCACGCCTATCCTTCCCCTCACTGATGGCTTTCCATCTTCCTCCAGTCGCCCTTAATCACTCGTATCCTGCTTCTCTTCCAAAATGCGTGACTTACCGTCTGCCAAGGTTCAGACCCATCGTCGTTTTGAGATACCGTTGAACCTGCAGGTCTTGCACTCCCTCATAGGAAACATCCTGTAGCTTCCTCCTGGGGTCATACAAGTTCACTCCCATCATCGTCTCAGAAGAGTTTCGTCTCTTCAGTGCTGCTGCTTTGAAACGCCTCAATGAGCTCGAGGCGGATATTTGGGAAGAGCGTGAGGACCGAGATGCCAACGATCTGGACATGGTGGGGTTTCCAGTCAATGCACTGCGGTATATAGATGATGTCCTAGTACAGATTGAAACACTGGAAGAGTCGAGCGATGGTTCATATTGCCTTTGCTTGACAGCTGCGACGATATCTGTCCCTCTGGTAGAGTCTAATTGGCCTTGTGGCAGATCTAACCATTCCAGAAACTCGTTGAATTCTGATGTAGACTCCATGTCGCTGGCTCCTGGCCCTAGGGTCGTGACCTCTCTCAATGTAGTAGAAGTGGATGTTGTCGGGCAGCTCTCTGCCTCTCTTCTGGCGGCCAAGACCAATTCTAGTGCTCCAATCTGATAAGTTTGCATCTGTTGAGCGAGGACACTCTTGCGACCTGCTGGTGGGGACCAGGAGTAGTGTTCCACGAATTCCGTAACGAATTCTCTTTTGATCTGGTCTGGCATCCATGGATGTTCAAGAAGGAGCGTCCTCACGACACGACGGTAATCTTGTAGATCGGAATCTCGAAGCTCTAATAGCCTGCCTTCTGGGTCTAGAGGCGGCGTAACGTGTTGGGAAAGAAGTAATGACCGTCGAATGATCATCCTACTTATGACCATGAGGAGCTGCGTGGAGGATAGCATATGATGATTCCATATAGGAGGAGCGTGACACTGTATCTTCGTCCAGAGGAATGTGAATAGAAGGCTGGTCTTTGCCCAAATCAAAAGAGGGTCGTGTTGGAAAGCCAAATGGTCAATATCAGTGAGCTCCATCTTTCCATGCTGTCCTGCATCGTAGTGCAATGTTGGCAAAGATTCTCTCTTGTTTAGTGCTCCCCAGCAACGATCAAGGCAATCCCTGAGATCCAAGACCAGCGATGTCGTATCCCATTCCAGTGAGTTGAGCAAATTCTCTGGAATATCAGCAACCTTGTGTCCTGGGAGAAGATGAAGCAGCGTCCAAAGGTCTATTGATGGCGGAGTACTGTCTTCTTTCGTCTGTATACTCTGCAAGACCTGCTCTTCAGAAAGCGTTGAAATAGCATGTGGGGCAAACCCGTTGAAGGCCATCGTGAATAACTTGGCTATATTCAGGTGCTTCTCTGCCAAACTAGTGCTATCACCTCGGCGTTCGTAGATATCCGCGAGATGACGATGGAACAGGAATGATTGCCTAGGGCACATCTCAGCCTTGCCTGGGAGAGATTGCTTTGACCCATCTTCAGACAGAGAATCATTGCTTGCCTCAAGTTCAGACTCCATCATTTCTCTTACGATCTCAGAGGCTCTTGATGTCTTAGCAGTCCTTGCAAGATCTAGTATCCTATCGCGTCGCTGTTTGGGCGAAAAGGTCTCGTATGGAAAAGGCACCGAGAGCTTGCGATAGTACCAGAATGCTTTGTTGTAACGATAGCAGCAGACTAGATAATCTGCCGACAGCTCGTCATCGGACCTTTCTTCATACTTTGACCTTGATTGATCAAGTTCCGCTTCCACGTGTGGCGTTAATACAAGGTCAGTGTCATTGGAAAGGTCCAATTGTTTTCTTAGCAGGCTCTCAGCAGGCGTGTTGCATGTTTCATGTCTTGGCTTCATTCGCTTCACCAGGCGACGAACAAAGGGCGAAGAGGAGTCATGAGTCGTGGTATCGCTTCCGCGACTGCTAGAGCTTGCAGCACTTCTTGAGCGTTTGCTCGACTCACCTGTGATTGTAGGCTCTTGGTCCCCAGGGTCGTCTATATTGGTCGTGCTGAGAGGCTCGTTTCTGGCAGCGTCGTCCGTCGTGCGTTCACTAGCTGCCTCACTTGGTGATAGTTGGATAGAGTTGCCTCCACGACTTTGCTTCTGAAACCCCCACCGTCTCGTTGCTCTTGAGAACTGATCCCGGCTATACACTTTAGCATGGGGTTCTGACTAGGAAACGTGGGAAAGGATTGGACTCACGATATACTGAACTCAAATGTTGTTTTGAGATGCTGAATCACTTGCTCGCGAGTTTGATTTTGACTCAAGTATAGATCGCCAATCAGGTCTTTATGCTCATCAACATCTCTCTCCGAAAGGCTAGCAGCTCTTGGAGCACGATGCTGGACGAAGATCAATCCTCGGGTAGCCATGGTGGTCGTGTGACTGGGCAAAGAGGATCAACAAAGAATGAAGGTTGTTCGACAAGGAGGGTCAGATTTACACCACACATTCGCATATAAAGTAATATGTCACGGCAAGTTAAGCAGTCACTGCTCTATTGTAATTTTTAATCACTGATTCTGTAATTTCTCCTCAACAAAAGAGAAAGCAATTACCACGTCATACCCAGTTAATGCAGGTGAAATTGGAGAAATCCTTGTCTTGGGTCGTTAATTGGACAAGAGGGCATAATACCTTGTTGTTGTTTCAACCTCCCGGGAAAAGACTAAGCTCAATGCGGCAATTCCAAAGTTTCTGATTGAAGTTTCTGCTTCACCGCCAGCAAGACGTTAGCCACGTTTCCAAGCCACATTCAGTTGATATATGTCAGCAGCGTCAAGTCCAGTCTTTGACAGGGGGCCAGATTGGCAAATAGCCGATCATTCCTAATACGGTAATTCCAATTAGCGATGTGACGCTGAAGTCGGCAGCCTCAATTTCCAATGCAGGAAAGCGCTGCACGTCCAAGGGTACCTCCTTATGATCTCGCTGCTTGTGACCGATCAACTATAAAGGCCGCTCTGACTCTGTTCCATATTCTGTCCCCATTTCAGTGAAGTGGGGCTTTGGAACTTCCGAATCCAGATAAAACAAACCATCGGGTTGTTTCTTGAGCGTTGTGCGACTGTTTCTTGAGTCAGGCGGAGGCTGAGATGATACAACCAGGGTTGAATCAATTTATGCGTTTCCCTCAGAACTATTTGCCACCATATTTGTAAACTTTGTTTTGTCCGAGTCTGGCAATACCAAAGATTCCGATGTGATGTTCAAGTATTACAATGACTGTCACGCGTCTCGTGATCGAGCTTGGTTTAAAGAGATCCATGTCTTAGAGAAGAGCTGAATGAAAGACTAGATTTCGTCGTTAACTATATATGATGCCCATGAAAGATGTACTCAAATTCAACACGCTCATCTTCTACAACAAAGCCCCAAAGACTATAACCCTATTAGTGGACATATCTCTTCTCTTACATTCACATCCAAAATGGCCCTGGATCCCGTCAAGCACTACCACAAAAAGGCCCAAGATAATCTAGTCGCATATACTGGTGCTTGGACCCAAGATACCAGTTCCTCTCCTTCGAAAAGCGTGGTATGTGCGGTCCTGCTGCAACCAAGGTCTCCAGCTGATCGTGAAGATTTCTAAGATTGAGGAAAGAGTAGAGGCCTCTAAGAAGAAGGCTGAGAAAAAGACCTGAATATTTGCATGTAGATATACACACCAATGGAATGATCGGTAACTAATCTAGTTTATAGCAATATTATCGGTAGTCGGATTAACCCAGTATGTATCCTGCTCTTCCCGAGTACGTCACCGATAATAAGACGCCTAATCCTTATGGTACCAGGAGGTCCCAACCTTTACGAGGTCTTGGTCCATGACAGAGGCAAGGCTACAATTTCTGGGACTATAAGATGGCTATCTGCTAATGTTGGTTGATTGTAGGAAAGGACATTGCCTAATGATCGCTAAGGGCGAGCGACTAAGAGGAGTTTGCGGTTTCAGTAACCTAGACAGAACGAATGTATCAGAGGGAGCTACCAGAGATTGATGAAGATACGTGGGTATTGGCAAGGCATCACGATGTTATGTTGTTTCTTTAAGTATCTTCTAAAGCTATGCTAACATCGGGCACTAAACAGATTGGGGACTCCAGAGAAGGGTTCTGTTTACAGTTAATTAACTTGTGATTCTATGTAAAAATGAACTTGAATAGCCTGTTGCAATGCCGTGATATTTAAACACCCGTCCGGTTAGGCTATGGGTAATTTTTAACGGGGTGAGCAAGGAAGTCGTTTAACTTGGCAATAAAAGCAAACGCACCACAGGTAGAAATATTGTCCAAACGACAGTCATAGGCAGACAGTGAGGAGCAGAACGCAATCCAGCAAGATGCATAAGAGTCTGATTTTCGACAGCTTCATATAGTGGCTGTGTTCAATGTCCAATCCGTAGCGTAAGAACGCTGAGTAAAAGTCAAGCGGTGCTCCTGTGACAGTTGACGAGTCAAATAGATCATGCTGCATAGGAAACCATCGGATAGTATAAAACCTAGCAAACGACTGATAAAGTCTACCTAAATCGAGGATAGCGAGACAGATGACGGAGACAGAAAGGGAAATAAAGAAAGCCAGAAAGATACTAAAAAGCCTATTAAGTATATGATATTTAAAATTACACTTGCCCATACTTTGGAGATAACCTCGCGAAGTATAAAGAGTGCAGGATATATCCAAGCTCAGATTGGGTAGATATTACGTGCGTAAAGTCAATTCCAAGAGGGCACCTTCCTGCTCTCGAGCGTCAGCAGTGCCCGGACATCTGCGCTAGACTGGATGTACTGTAGGTATGAAACCTAGCGCTAAAAGAGGTATAACTTTGGGTAATTAGTGGGCCGCTGTGCTGTAGGATAGCAATGTAACTATGGGGTACTCTAAAGCCTACAATAGAAGGACGTTCTATTTCTATAGTTTTCTTTGCTAATTATTTATCTATACCTTGAAGGAATATTTCAAGTCTCTCTGGTCAGGTTACTCACACATGGGGAAGCTCTGCAGCTCAATCGGAGAGGGCAGTTTCACCATTCGTTAAATCAAAGTCTACTGGAGATGATTTGCAAGGTTGAAAGGAGACCGTGTGATTTAACATGTGTTTAGCAAACCGTACCTCCAACATAACACTCATACGAGGACTTCGTCATCCTGAACAATCCACAAGAAGGAATTTAGGGACTATACCACGATAAGTTTATAGATAGTCCTTCCCTTATCACCAAGAGCCTCAGCTGTCCCCGTCCTTCTTTCCTTCCCCCGCATCGGGCTCTCAGCGCGGGGTCCAACCGGATCGTTGAGAATTACCGCTTACGGCTATAAGTTACCGCCTTTGGACTAGCGCCTTATGGCGAACCGATCCAACGTGACTTGCTAAGCGAGTGTCCCAAAGCGGCAAGTTTCTAGGCCACGGATATCATCGCCTGAGAAGTTTTTAAATACGCTTATTCCCATCCTCATCAACAGACATGAACGGGGTTTTTGGAACAGCATCCAGTATCAACCATGTCTTCACTACTCGAATCAATTGGTCTGCGACAGGATCTTGTGCCTTTGGCTGCTATGGTCCTTGGCATCATTTTCTTCGTCGCGGCTTATGAATGGATGCGAAAGGGAAGAGCTGCCAAAACTGCTGGTAAGTCAAGCCGCGATGACTTCAGTGAACAATTGGCTAACAACCCAGCCAAACCTGATGACATAGAATGGAAGACACCCTCCCCAAAGCCTCTTCCTGACTTTGATCTCGACGTCACCAAACCCCAACTCTACCGCCCCTTCCGCCATGGACGCAACCATGTAACGATGGGCATTCGCAAGCTTGACTGGAACAACTGGATCGAGATGGACTCTAACTTTATGTGGTTCCACGATACTAAAGTCTCAGAGTTAGAAAAGGATATTGATGCGCATGTTCAGTATGTTGATAATGCGGTTACGAGGGATGCTTGTTTTGAGGTTCTGGAGGAGTTGACAGCTTGGTTGACTGTGCGATATCCTAAGATCTTTTCGTTGGAGGGTGGGAAGTTGAGGAATAGTCTCACTGGAGAGGTTTTCGGTTATCCTGCTAGTAAGTTTGACGCCCAATGCCTGCGAGTATGGTGTTCTTGGCTAACTGTGTAGGCGACCCTAAGGAAGCGATGGCCACAGCAGCGAAACTGGTTCAAGACGATCTTGTTATTATGGTCGAAGAAGAAGGTGGGCCTCTTACCTATCCAAACTTGCAAAGCTAATCAATTAGACGGCCACTATCACCTCGATGCAGGAGCAGTCTGTCTTCCCGGCTTCTGGCGATTAAGCGAGAAGTTTAGAATGTCTCTTGATACTCTGCACATTGAAGCCAAGGTTCCCCACTATCAGACAAAGCTGCAGCGGTCTATGAACAAATTCTTCAAGTCTATGCAACCGGATAAGGCAGTAGTTCGCAACAATGTAAGTATCTTTCGGCCTTGGGTGGGTTTGGCTGACTGTTTAGTTCTTTATCCAACTTGACGATGGTCTTCACTGGTCTCATAGAATGGGCGACCAAAACAGCAATGAAGTAGCCTGTAAGTCCCCTGACCACTCCAAGCACTACTTTTACTGACTCTTCAGCTTGGGAAACCGCAAACGACAAAGGCCTCACGATCGAAGATCTCTACTTCCGCTCCGAACGCCAATCCCTCCGCCGTCTTCCCCGCTCTAAAGCTCTGCTCTTCACCATCCGAACGTATTTCGAGCCGATTACACGTATCGCACAGGAACCACATGTTCCAGGAAGATTGGCGGAGGTGATTGACAATTGGGATGAAGCTGCTTCGCTGTATAAAGGGAAGCATCACTGGGACGGTATTCTGCTGCCTTATCTGCGCGAGCAACATGAGAAACAGAAGCAGAGTGGTATTTTAGAAAAGGCTCCTGAGGGGAGCTTTCCTTATTAGGTGGTTAGACTGAGTTAAACTCGTATTAATGGAGTGTTTCGCTCAATAGATTGCCTGTTTCGAGGCTACTTGGGGCCTGCTAGTGACGCATCTAGTGACAAGATGCCCGGCAATGCGTACTTCAAAATCTCTAAGTATCTCTAGAGTTAGTAATAACCAGATACCGACTTTAAGAGCATCAGATACAGGCAGTGTGAGTTTGGGCCCTACTTGGATTGATTGAAGGCGATGTATTTTATATTTCGCCTTTGAGTAGCCTCCTCAAGCCGGTTGGATAACAACTGACCAGAACGTCCCTCTCGGCCATCCCCCATGAGATGCCAGTGATTACATTACGCGTCATCATATCTTTGACGGCTACGACGTTAAAATATCTGTCACGCCGAGCCGATAACCCTCTTTCGGCAATCGATTGAGTCAATTTACAACTATATCGCCCAATAGATAGTCATATGCACTGGACACAATAGTTTCCAGATCCGGTTAGTCCTCTATTGAGTATCTACTCTATCAAGTACTCCACACCATCCTAGTTCATCATCCACTCCGCCTCAACCTTCGGTTCTGTAAAAGCTGGGATTATTAGCAGGGCTCTAACACAAGCCACGGGGCGCACTTACTCCTCTTTCCCCAGACAAAGTACCAAACCCCGCACAGAAACAAGAAACCCACAAGCACTACAGAGGCGTAGTTCATAGTCTCTGCCGTAACAGGTAATGCTGAGGGCATACTGAAGAGGATAAGCTGGAAGAGGATCCACAAGACGGATATCGAGTTTGCTACTGTTCCGGTCTTGCCGAGATACCATTTTGCTTTGGATACTTCTGTTCTGCCGAAACCAAGGCTCAAGGCGATCGGGATCAGATAGGCTAGGGCCAAGGCCACGACGCCTACAGATACAAATGCTGTGAACGCGCTGGTGCTGCCAAGGTTGATACACCCTAGGGCGATCTCGATGACTGTAACAAGAGCGAGGGCGTAGATCGGTTGGTTGAACAGGGTTCTTGACCAGATATTGGCCCAAGGGAGCATGCCGTCTCGCGATAGTGCCCAAGTGCAGCGCGAGGCTGTTGTTGTGATGCTCACGGAACAGAATAGTGTGACTAGAAGAACCATCACCAGCAATGCCAAGCTGAGCGGTTTCGATCCAGTGACTGTGTCGATGATAAATGGCAGTGCTTGGCCATAAGGAGCAGCGAGGACATCTTCCAACGGCGGTAGAGTAAAGCAGATCGGTAGAACAAATGCCAGCATAGACACTCCGCCAATAGGAATACACATTGTGATGGCTCTCGGAACTTCAATCTCTGGGTTGGCACATTCCTCAGTCATGCTCATGATGAGTCCAATAGCCGAAAGAGCATAAGCAGGAGGTAACAGCCCGATGAAGAAAGAAAAGTTTCCCCAGCCAGATATACTCGGATCAAAATGCCTTAACGCATAGGTCACTGAATGTCTTCCGTCTTTGGCAGTGCAAGCCAGAGCAATAAGTATCGCTACTGTAGTGACAACGCTCCAGATAGCAGCCGCAGTATCAACCAGCGGCAAAGCCTTATCTGCAACAGCACAAAGCGCAAAGATAACAAGGCATATGCCAAAGAAGATGTATAGTGTTTCGTTCGCGGTTGCTGTCCAGTCGGGTCGATACATAGTAACCGTTGCGACGATAATAGAAGCAAAGCCAAAGTTGACGGACAAAGCAATCGTCCAGTTGCCGATCAACCAGACCCAGCCTGTGAAGTAAGCCATGGCATGTTGATAGCTTTTGTTTTCGGTGAGGCGGTAGGACCAGTAGTATACTCCTGAGGAAGTAGGGTATCGAGAGGCGAGTTCTCCGAGCGATAGAGCCACGGCGCCTTGGAGAAAGACAACTACCAGGACACCAACGAAGAGGGAGAGTTGACCACCGCCGTAGATGGTAGAGATTAAGGGACCGCCGACACCGTAGGGTACTGCCGTGATGGCAAGGGACATGCCCAGGACAGAAATGAAGGATCTGTTCTTTCGGAGTTGTGGAGTTGAGACATCTTGGATAACTCCCTGGCGAGAGCTCTCGGTTCGATAGATGGATTCTGTTTTAGGAGACATGATGATCCGTAATGACAACTCTGGAAGAGAAGGCAAGATGTACTGAGACTTTAATACACTGGAGGAGTTGCATCTGAGGAAAAGCTATTACGAAAGAGGTAACATGATAGGCGTCGAAAATCCGGGGAAGGGATGATAAGACTAGGCTGTTTGCGGCATGTTTTTGGGACAGGTGCTTGCGTTGGTGCGGTCCACACTACGCCACTAGCTTCGCGATATCGGGGAGGCGGGTCATTGGTAGATTGGAGGACATTATTGTCTTGGAGATCAAGTGGCCTTGTTTTATACCGTTTTTATAACGTTTTTATATATCGGTAGTTGACCTGGCTCTAAGCGTTGAGATGAGCCCCAACTGCCCGGTCTTAAGATCATCAATCGAGAGAGATATGGTGCCTGAGATTGAGAGCCGTGTATATTGCCAGGTTCCCGTTTATCCTGTGATAGTGGTGATTGTTAATACCTTTCAATAGCCCTAGTGCACTTGGAAGCGACAATCTAGAAAGTGTAGGGGGCGTGGACAAACGGTTTACTTTCTGTAGCAAGTCTATTGGTTCTTTTGCAGCTTTCAGGATAGGGCAATACGCCTTATACTCTTTTATATCATAAATCAAGCTAGTACTGTTATTTTATCAGTCCTTGACGAATCTCATATCCAATCGAAAGTCTCAAACTTCCTTCGAAATTCCCGGGGAACAACCCAGCATCTGCATTGATGCAAAGGCCGTAGTCTAGTTGCGCTAGATAACTAAATGCCATTTGTAAAGATGTGAGCTTGGCTGCTGTGGGATCCCCTGTTAGGAAGGATATTTCCTCTTCTAGTTGTATTGAAAGTTGACCTTTATGCGACGAGCTGGTAAACAAGATGCTGTTGAGAGCTACAAATGGCGCCTGTGATACAGTTTGATAACACGTTACGCCCTTATCCCCACCTATTCTTATAAGGATCTGAGCCCGAGGTGATGAATCTTGGCACGTTTGTAAGATCTCGTGAAGCTGACCGGTTAGAGACGGCGGCGTGCTGACTTTCGGCGTAAGATCTCTAACCACTTTCTGAAAGAGAAATCTCAGTGATACTCGGTGATAGAATACCCATCCGTGGTCTTTGTCTTTCGGAACAGGCTCATACTGAGTAGCTTGGCATAAGAAGGTGTATATACCGCGATTTGACAGACGTGGAATGGTGAGGAAGACCTCTTTTGCAGGAAAGAACTGACTAACAATAAGCATATAGCCGTCCCAGTTCGTTACAGTCGAGGCTGCAATCAGCAATAGATCGAGAAAGTTAGACTGTGCCGTTTCGCTGATGGGTTTCTTGCCGGATTTGGAGACTGCGTCTATCCAGGTAATAAGAGAAAGACCTTCTACAAGGAGTCTTGTGAATGGTGTGTGTCTCCAGATGATTGGGGCATGTCGGTCATGGACGTTGAAAGTGTAGCTATAATCATGATGCCAGTTTGATGAGAAGGGCAACGTTTCCTTGATGATTCTCATCGATGAGATCAGGCCGTCCTCGGTTGGTGTGAGGTTCCTGCTCCACACTCCCCGCCATACATCTTCGACAGTCGTTGATGAAGCAGTCTTTCTGGCGTGGGATACAGTGAAGCCGTCGAGGGTTTCCCACTGGGCTGTGATGCCAAGTAAAGATAAACACCTATCTTGAATTGGAAAGCCATTCTTGACATATCCATCGCGGTATGCCTTTTCAAACCTGGCCATTATTGTAGAAATATGCTGTTCGTACTGGGCTTCCTTCGTCGAGTCTGGGTCGTACTTCTCTACAGCTTGATGAATTGCTGATATAAGAGATATACCGTCAACGAAACAAAGGCGCCTGGTAGATAGCAACTGGGCCAAGTAAAGGTAGCTCTCCAACATTTTTATCTGCAAATCCACAGAGGTACTTTTGCTGTGCTTGAGAATTGCCTTCCCGGTTTCTGTACTGACGAAAAAGTCGTAGGCAGTGCGATGAATGAATCTTATCTCCCGGTCACATTTGGCCGCCCAACAAATATTGTCCGACTCCCAGTCGCCCTCAGTATCTTTAATCGACGGTAGCATCTGGTTTCCAACCTCTAGCAAGCCGGCGGAGCGAATCTTGATCGTCTCCTCCATCCTTTTACATAGGGGCAGCGGATCTGAAGCCACGGGATCTGTAGCCGACTGCGCGAACTCCCTTGCGAAGTCTCGATCAACTGCATAGCCGATTGCGACTATCGTCGGGAGATCGCTGCGGAGTAACAATGCACCACCATCGTATCTAATATCAGGCAGTTCTGGTGCCTCAATCACACACAGGAAGATTGATGCTGCCATATCCCTGTATACGGACATGTTATGATTCAACCTGTTCCACATATCGGTGTACAGATCTTCAAGCTGGCCAGGAAGCTGCTTCAACCTTGAGTAGAGCTCAGACGAGGAGTCTCCGTTCTTTGCTCCGTCCTTGAGACTACGAGTTGCAAGGCATAACCAGAGAAACACCCCGCTGGCTTTTCTGACAAGCATGGAGACAAGTCGCGTACAGTCGGTATCTTGAATAAGTCCGGAGGATCTGAGTGGTTCCAGCTCGTTCTTCGCATAGAGCTGCATATCGTAAGCCGTAAACCATTCCATCTTGATATTCGGTGTATGCAGAGCGGTTAACCCTAGTTCTAACTGGTGTTCAGGTCGACTACTCACACAGACCTTTATATGTCGTTGCTCTGCGAGTTTGGAAACAATGCTCAGAATAGCCTCAGAACCCTCCTCCTCATTGACCTCGTCAAGTCCATCAATGAATATGCAGAAGTACTTGTCATTGCTGCTCAGCAAGTGCAAAAGAAGGCCATTGGCTTCTCCAAGCGACCAGTCGTGATATGACGACTTGGAGAGGACCAGATCTTGGAAATTGGGGATTGAGATAAGAAGGTCCTTGTGACGCAGCAAAATTTGGTAACTGAGGGTACACAGAAGCCCTTTAACGGAGTTCTGTGGTTTGGAACCGATCTTCCAAAAGAAGTGGGAGATAATCTCCGCTCGGGGATCCCACTGTTCCAACAGCATTTTGACAGAACTACTGTTGACGATAGTCTTCATGAATGTACTTTTGCCTGACCCTGGCTTTCCGCTAATCCAGAACAGAGAGTCGCTGTTCTGTAACCAACTAGCAAGTTGGTCTAGCCCTTTGTCAATACTGGCAAGGTAGCGGCCATTTGGGAGCAACTCGATCTCATCCCGATCTGGCTCAGATATATCGTCGCAAGCCCGGTCATAGGCGGCAAATATGCGCTGGTATGTTGCCTCTTCTGGATCCTTGATATCGTTGTAACGTTGGTTCATGCTGTCAGACTTCAGACTGTCGAGGAACCTCATTCTTTGACTAGCTGTAGCAATATCAGAAGTCACCTGGCCTCCTGTATCCTTGACTTCTTTGACGAGAAGGGCACGAGTTTCGCCGTGTTCAGCCTGGACACGACTTTCAAGACTCGTATTACCCGCAGCGATCTGTCTAACGAGGTGTTGAACATGATCTGAAAGAGCTTGGAACTCTTTTTTCTGTGTCAAGGCTACAGCTTGAGTTTGGGTGCTGTTGTCCGTCAGTGATAGTGGTGAATAAAGTGACAGGGCTTATACCATATATACGCGAGGAGGTGAGTCTCCAAAACCTCCTTTTGCTTTCGAAGAGTTCCTTCCAGATCACGGAGCTTGTTCTGGTGATACCTGGCTCTTATTGCTGAACTAAAGGCATTCCAAGCTTTGCCATTCTGGCGCGTGCTGCTTAAAGACCTCACTTCACCTTGAAGTTCCCGAGCCGACTTCTGACACTTTTTGGCAATCTCTGTAATCTTACGTTCATGTGCCGATTGCTGCATATTTGCACCTTGGCAGCACAGCTCAACTTGAGCGACGGCATTTTGAAGTTCCTCAGCGTACTTTTCCACGCTACTATCAGACAATGGTCTGCCTTGGTAGACGTCGATCGCCTTTGAGATAACGCTGGTAGAAAATGAAACGAGCTGTATTACTGCGCTCGCAGCACCTAGGGCCTCAAGTCCAGTTGCCATAGTCGATACGTCGTTAGGCGCAGAGAAAGGTAAGATGAGTAAAAGGTGAAGGAACAAGCTGGATCATCGGGTACCAAATCAGGCTGAAGATATTAAGCGCCCACTGACTAATCTACCAGACTACAAATCACAATTCCAAGATTGTGATTTATTATTCACAGCCACTTTTTGATCTGCGGGGTTGAAAACGAGGAGAGAAGAGACAACAAGTACAAGTAGACGTAGGACCTTTTCAGTAGGTCAGGGATAACAAGACACAGGGATCAAAGTAGTTTAGCGTCGGTCGGTCCCGATTCCGCAGGTCAGCTAGCCAGTCACGTGCTATAACACTCTGGACAGCGTAGGGTAAGTTGAATGAGATATTCTAGTAGCTGCAAGGGATCATCGTCTGCTAACAATATACAGAGCGAGTTCTAAGATCACTACTTAATCAGTAAATCGCCAATTTCTATATATACTACAACTTTCGTTGTGATCTGCGTAGTATGTCTTATTTGATATCAAAAATAAACAGCAATAGAAAAAAGTCAGGATGGCAGCACATTGACATCCAGCGTATATTGACAGATAACAAAAATTACAATAAAGCTACACTAGCACTTAGATACGGTATCATATATTGTATCCAAACTAGTATTTTTGACCGAGTACTTCCAATATCTTCCTCTAAGCTTTTAACTATTTTCATCCATCTGTCCGTGCCATCCTCAATTGAATGCCTCACTGATGCGTCATGATAGGACCGAAAAGCCCCACTTCGGCAGCTCCGGCATTAAATCGGTGATTGACCGTCTTATCGATAAATCTTATCGCATCGCATCAGGCATTGATCCAATTCTCGGCTTCATCTCATAAACACATCCATACCGCCAACGACAACCAAAATGTCCGCCACAGACGACGGAGAACTGCCCGCAGTATTCGAAAATGTCTCGACAGGCTACGACACTCATTCAGACACGGCTGATAGGATAAAGTCCCCGCGCCATGGCCTAAAACGGATATCTGCAGCCTGTCAAAGATGCCGACGCAGGAAACAAAAGGTAACGTGCTACTGCGCTGATAGAGAAGTGGTGTACTGATGTGATATGGTGACAGTGTGACGGCAGACATCCTATTTGCGGCGCTTGTGCAGCTGCCAATGTCCCTTGTGTACCTTCAGATCGTCTCGTCGTAAGACCAGATAGGGAATGCGAGTGCGACCATCTCCGAGGACAAGTGGAACGACTGAAAGATCGCGTTAACGAGCTCCAAACGCGGCTGTCCATGCAATCTAGACTTCCTTCAGAGGCGCTATCTCAGACGCGTCATGAACCCGATGGCTCAGTAGCCAGTCTTGAAAGAGGCTACGTCGGCCGCATGCTTCTTCCCACGTTTCGCAATTCGGAATCTGGCTTTAAGAGCGGTGCCTGGCAGTTGTGGAATGGGCTTTCTGCTAGTGATACGCCTCCGACTGCCACATCGAACACGTTTAATCTTCATCGAGATGGTCTTGCGTTGATTGATGTGTTTTTTGATCGACGGTGGCCGCAGTATCCTGTTCTTCATCGACCGACTTTCATGGAGCAGCATTACATACCATACTGCAATGGACAGATAAGAGACAAATTGTCTGCTTTTGAAGTCCATATGGTTCTTGCAATTGGAGCTTCTGAGAAAGCGCGTATCAGTTCCGATGCACCGGTTTCTCACGAGTATTTCTTCGAAGCAGCGGCTAGAGATCTTGATTGTGTTCTTGCAGCGGAAGATATCGACTGTATTCGATGTTTATCTCTGCTTTGTCTGTTTGGAAGCAATGAACCGCAGTCTGTCAATTTGTGGTATACCGTTGGTATGGCTTTAAGACTGGCGGTGGGTATCGACATGCATAGAGAGGAAAGTCTAGCAAACAGGTCTCTTCTAGACACTGAAATGCGCAAGAGACTATTCTGGAGTCTTTACACAATGGATCGAAGCGTTTCTATCTCCCTAGGTCGACCTCTCGGTATCCAGGACGCCGACATCACGATTCCTCTCCCCGTGGTCCTCTCCGACGAACAAATCGCAGGCCCATCAGACCGCGCCATCCCCAATATCCTCCCAGACGTCCGAGACATGTCAGCCTTCCGCCACATCGTAGAACTTCGACAAATCAACGGAGGAATTTATTCAGCTCTTCATTCAGCAGGCGGCGCAAATCTAGAATCCTCCAACTTGGACGCCATACGGCAACAACACTATACTCGACTTAACGCGTGGCTTTTGTCCGCCCCGAGATATCTCGCTCCGCTGTCAATGTACCAGACTCCCGAGTGGTTTCAGATTGCGTATCACCAAGCAGTTATTAATCTCCACCGCCCATCTCACGCGTCACCTGTCAGCAGCGCCGATGCGATTCGGCTATGCGCTGATTCTTCAATCAGCTTGATAAGCTGCTATAATGCTCTATACGCCAAGAACAAGATCATATACACATTCGTGGCGCTTGATTCATTATTCATGGCAGCTGTCACGATGCTATACTCCATCCGCGCAAGTTCAGTCGTCCGCCACGAATTAACCCGGGAAGTAGTCGAGTCTAATATTGAGACATGTGTACGACTAGTCTCCAAGATCTCACACGGCAAGACAGTCGGGGAACGCAGCACGCAAATTATTCGACGGTTAGGAAACGCGACACTGGCGATATTCGATAATAGTTCGTATGCTGAGGGGGAGATTGATACCGAGTTTATGTCGTGGTTTGGAGTCAAGAGTCAGAATCCGGTTAGGCCGGAGTATCCTACGCCGAGCATTGATACGGCTTGGAATGATTTGTTTGAGCATGGGTATGATTTAACTAGTTTTCAGAATGTGCATTTATTACTGTAGTGGAAGTTAATGGAGTTGTTGCATGGATTATGCTTGATGGTTGGGAATAGACTTCGGGTGAGTTCCGAGAGAGCCGAGACATCCGGCGCTTGTGAACAAATAATGATATCGACGGCAGCTATTTCAGTATAACATCGGATTTCTCAGTGGCCCAGTGCGATCCTCAGAATCTTGTTTTATGAAGTCTTATGCAGAATTTTCAGTTGGAGAACGTGATGACAAATGGATTGGAAAGAGTTATAGACACATATTCAGCAAGATTCAGTTGAAGTAGCGCAGTCAAGATCAGATTATATATAACCCCAATATGTATTGAACTAGTGATTTGTCATAGAAGTGAATACATGATCAACAGTCAAAGCCCATTGACACGGAGTAGCTAGCAAGGCCTTCCCCGTCAGTATCCTCAACACCATTGTTCCCAATTATCCAACCAATCAACCCATCCAGCATATCCTAGCAATCATCGCCATCGTAGACAGCGGACTCAAGTTGCATCCTCTAGAGGAGCTTGACACAGTTGAGGAGAGCAACGTTGACAAGAGCGCCCTGCGATTGTTAGATATTATTCTGAATAGAAAGCTAAGCGAGGAACTTACGACGGGGGCGTCAGACTTGCAGCAGTAAGAGTTACCGTTGCAGTTGCTGCCGAGAACCTGAACAGCACAGCTCAGGAGACCGTTGCAGCAGACCTGGTTGTTCTGAGCAGAGCAGACAGCGTTGTTGCCGCCGCCAGTGCGAGCCTCGAGGGTGTCGGCGGGAGCAGCGATGGCAGCGACGGCCATGGTGAGGACGGAGGCGAGAGTAGAGAACTGCATTTTGATGGAGTTGTTGGTGTTTGGGGTTTTGGGAAAAGAGTTGAAGAGTGTTGAAGATACTGTTGGAAGATGCTGTTGATTGCTGATGAGGAATTGAGATTTGGAGGGAGGATTGATGGGGTTTTATACTTGAGATGACCAGCCACTTTCTTGTTTTCTCGACATGTTTCCTCCTTGTACCTCGCATTGTTTCCTCGGACTTGATCATCTCACGATCCTCAACAAGATTCAGCTGGGCTTAGGATCAGAGTGTTCAGTGGACCTCGTACCCTCCCCCCTGTTGGTGATCTACAACTGGGCGGGAAACCCCATGACAATCACTCAGATCATATCGTCCATGCTCTATTGACCGGGATGCATTATGCTTTGGTGTAACTACCGATCACTACTCTTTTATTTGGGGTTTACTAGTGACACATCCAATGCTACTCTGTACTATAAACAACAATAGTTGTTAAACTTTAATTGAACACGGATACCTCCGTGGCTTTGTTTGAGAAGCGGGCACGATAAACGCCCGCTCAAGCCATTAGTCGAATAAACTCCCGTATCCTGGAGTTAGCACACTGTGGTTAAGCCAAGCCTCAGAGCCTCAAAGCAACTCGTGTCACATCATGCCTTGATTTCTTATCGGGACTTTCCCTCCGGTTGATCGTCATAATTGCCTGTTTTCTCAACAGCCAAGTCCTTTTTCTCGATGAGGCTGTTAGATTGCCAAGTAATTCTTGATATATGACATTCCATGTGCAACACAGCAGCTGAAAACACTACAGAAGACCGTTGGAATGTCGTGTTGTGGATTGAGCCTGTGCGACACAAGGGTCACCCCTGGATAGCCACGTCGTCAACGACATCCGCTCTATACCACGGAAGTCGCTTGCCCCTCTATTACTTGCAGGCCAAGAAGTCGAGGCCTAGTAAAATTAGCTTATCCACTTGTTGAGTGTTTCTTTTATGGGGCATGCAGTATCATGGAGTATTATTTCTTTTTTCGCCTGACATGTTTCTTTTTCGAACTGAAATGCTACTCTACTGTCTGTCCTGACCTGAGGCTTTCTTTTTCCTAATACGAAGATCCACTGTTGTTACCTAAAGTAATCATCCCGTTCCTGTCAATGTAACTGCGAAGATGTAGACTTACCTTTTGGGAATATGCAACGATCGGCAGAGGCGCTGCATCCGATGGTCCGAAGCAAACACGAGATTGTTGCAATTGGTCCCAGAAAAGCGTCGGCAAATCTGAGATCCGATATTCGTGGCTTTGCAGCGATGATCGATGCTGTTTTTATTGCATTTTTATGCCTGCTTACAGGTACAGCATAATAGAATGTGCAAAATAAGGCTGACGAAAGTATGAACGTTGCAATTACCGTTACGCTTGCAGGTAATTAAGTTGGAGGCTACTTTAGCGGTGTTTTCCCTCGCTAGTCAGTGTCTCGGCCTAGAACTCCCCTAGAGTGAACTAAGACACAGTGGAACTCGGGGTAGAATAAAATCCGAGACTTGAGAGGTACTACTCCACCAACATTAAGAGCAACAAGTCTTGTGTTTTTCTTTCTCCCCGATCAGCGGGTAATCGGCCATGTGTGCAGCGCAGTAAAACAAAACATGCCCAACAGCCAAGACATGCATACAAGACAATAACGATAATACCCAATAATATCATTCCTTTTATTCAATGACAATCTCATACATCCCTGTTGCACAAAAACCACACGATAATGTCTTGAAACCCTGTAAAGTAACTGCTCTTGTGCCCTCCGAGTGCTTGACCGATTTGATCTGCAAAGTCACCTTCTTTGTTAATGAAAGCTTCCGTTCAGCTACGGAGAGCCCACACGTAAACCAACAAGGGGAGCTGGGGGCATTCGTCTTTCTAGTTTGACAAGGGTTTATTGAGCCAACTATTGGACCACGTCCCCTGAAAGGAGACGTTAGGAACAATGGCGTCCAATTGGACAGACACAGCCAAGCCACCTTTCTTCTACGCTATTGAAATATCTCCGATGATCACTGCCGAAAGCATAAACATGATAGATAGATGAGATTGAACAACACCAAGATCTACATATCATGGCTGTTTATCGTTGGGCGTACAAGGCGTAATTCCAGTAGTTTACAGTAGTCGAAAGCCACGATGATGATCTTGGACGGTAAACACAGTGTGGCTTGCACTTATGCGACCTCCAGACAAAGAACATCAATGGGCTTGGACTCGGTGTGATGTGGTTCTACAGCAGTAGTTAACGTGGGAGGCCTTATTTTGTTACAACAGGCTTGCAAACATTAAATGAGGCTTGAAAACGAGGTTGGTTGTTGATCAAAACCTGTTTTCAGTTAATACTCAAGTTTGCGGATGAATCATAATTATGCATCGTTGTGATCTCGTGCCAAGAACTGGTAATTTTCAAGCTGAATTTTAGGCGAAGGCGAAAAGTGTTTGTGAGGCACGGTTGTACAAGGGGTTGGATGTAAGTTGGATGGCTGTGAGTGATTGGTTGGGCTGAGGCGATTTGCCGCCAGGATTAATGCGTTTGTCAGGAGACGCCGGAACAACAGAAGCAGGTTTAGACGAGCTCACTGTAACCAGATTACGGTATGGAGTTGAGATCTTCAGTCTCTACGTGACCTGGTTCCCGCAGTAAAGATGACAATCTAATGCTGAATCATTCATTGACATATTCACACAACAACTGCCAAGTCGATCACCTGCATTCACGATGAGCTTATTCCAGCTTCATTCCAAGATATCGACCAACCTAACGAGCAATAAACAGGATATCTACCCTAAACTTTTTGAATTACCACACCACACTGCGGATCCGAAGTGGACGGATGATATGATTCTACGCGGTTGACGATCCCTGTAAATGGCTATTAACGCTCTGATCAGGCCCACTGATGTTACCGGCCCGCTTCCGCATCCGCTCCCGCCCTCGTATTTCCCGACCTTTCTCCATCAGCTGAGCCTTACCGAGAGTAGTCTCGATTCCTTTTGACATGCCTCTGTTCCGTGCTCTCAGATGATATGTTGGGTGGATACTGTTGAACTGTGATCCAGTTCATCCACGACCCATGTTAACCGAGGTTTATTCGACAAGTCTAGACCCAGGAACGAGTCATGATATCGCGGCACGCAGCGGGATATGCTAGGCAATCCAATAGCTGTTGACGGGTCTCACAATGGCAAACGCGATTGGTGAGAACGTTCTCTTTGCTTTTTTCTCGGCATTTAGCATTTGAATATTCTTCACGGAATAACCTCTATGCAGCCCTGTATTCACTTCCCGTGCTATAATACCGCTCTTATTACTTTGATTCAGTCTTTCAACCCGGTTCAATCTTCCCTCTTTGCTTTTGATAACTTTTCATCCTCCATCGACCAACCTAGACTTTCAGCCGAGCCGTCGTTGATGTTGCTTTTCACAACTTCAGGGTCCAAAATTCTCCCACCACATCAACTCCCCAATCGCAATGCGGTTGTGTCTCAACCATCTCAAATCCGGCCTTAGCATATAATCTCCTTGCCCCCTCTAGTATACTCTGCGTCCAAAGATCAACACTCTCGTATCCGACCTCCCTTGCAAAATCAATACACGCTTGTATCAACGCCGTCCCGACTCCAAGACCTCTAGCGGTCTCTTCCACCAGCAATAGTCTCAGTTTGGCCGTCTTGGGCTTCTTGTCCTGAACTAACATGATTGAGCCAAGAAATTCACCGTCTTTTTCAGCGATCCAGCAGCGTTCGAGGGCTGGGTTGAAGTTGTCGAGAAAGTCGGCTGTGATTCTTGATATGAGTGATTCGAAGCGGTAGTCGAAGTTGTATTCTTTTGCGTAGATTGCTCCGTGGCGGTGAGTTATGTAGCCCATGTCACCGGGTTGGTGATTCCGTAGAATGAAAGACTTTGGAGGTTTATCGTAGGTCATTTTGAGATTGATTGATGAGCCGTGATTATTCTAAGAGTTCAATTCTATAGTATTTCGCTCTTCTTATACACTTTGGAAGCCATCGCGATGTTCTACTGTTTTCCAAAAGTGGATACAGTCAATGTCAATGGTAGGGCGTGTCTTGTGCATGTCACCCAAAGGCGCGACCTTTTCAGCTTTAGTTTGCCAAGGCTGTCGTTAAACGCCAATCAAGTTGAAGAGACTGCCCTTTATCGGAGTGCCCTCCTGTACAGAATGATCTAGAAGATTGAATATGGGAAATGAAGGCCAAAGATGAATAAGTTCAGTGTCAAGTGGTGTATTAAATGCAACTGCCTTCAAATGGTCTAAATCTAATGGTTTCTAAGAACGGATGATGAATGTAAATGAATGTAAACCCCCAGATACCAGCATCAATGTCCAAGGTTCTGCGCCTCACACATCTTCTTATACATATCGCTCTTCGCTAACAACTCATCATGCGTTCCCGTTACCAGAATCTTGCCATTATGAAAAACACAAATCATATCAGCGTGACGTACGGTTGACAATCGATGGGCTACGGCAATAGTAATTCTGTCGCCCATCTTGGCGGCCTCATTAAGAGCATCCTGGACTACTCGCTCTGACTGTGTGTCTAAAGCGCTAGTTGCCTCGTCGAGGAGAAGCAACCGTGGGTTTCGGATGAGCGCCCTGGCAATTGCGATTCGCTGTCGTTGGCCCCCTGACAATTGAAGGCCATTGGCTCCGCAAGGAGTATTGAGGCCGTCAGGTAGAGAGCAGATGAAATCCCAGGCATTGGCGGAGCGACAGGCTTGGATGATGTCGTCTTCGGATACTGACGAGGTGTCTTTGTTAGGGACACCCATAGCGATGTTCTCACGGATAGTACCAGGATAGAGCTTGGGCTCTTGCTGAACAAGAGCGACTTCCTCCCGGAAAGCCCAAGGGTTCATCTCATCCAGGTTTTTGCCATCAAGAACAAGGTGGCCGCGGACTGGGTCGTAGAAACGCTCCAGCATGGCAATCATGGTACTCTTGCCACAGCCAGAAGCACCCACAAAAGCAACAAACTGACCTTTCTTGATCTCAAGATTGATGCCGCGTAAAACCTGCGCGTCAGGCCTCAAGGGATAAGAGAAGTGTACCTTGTCAACATCAAGAGACTGAAACCCTTCAGAGCAAATGGCACGGTTCTCGTCCGTCTCCCGGATAGAGGGGTTGAGCTGCTCAAGCCAGAAAAGGTAGTTGGCCGCATTAACTGCTTTCGTCATACTGCTGGCGAATCCAAAGAGAATAGATGCTTGCTGGCCGGAAAAGAAAACTCCAAGAAATGCGACAAAGAAGTTGACCATGGTGAGATCCCCAGTCGAGACTAGGCGACATCCATACCAGAAGCCCAATGCCTGGAAAGCGTATTCTATACTCTGCGTAAACGCAAATGGCAGCATGATGAGACAAATTGGCTTGACTGAGTCGGTGATGGCGTGCTGGAGCTCCCTGTCGTAGCTATCAAGAACCGAGTCCTCAATAGCCAGGGAAGACACGGTACGAATCGCGCTGATGGCTTCTGAAGCGATGGATGCACTCTGCGAGAATCGCTTGGAGATTTTGATATCCATCTGGGCCTCCATCTT
Organism: Fusarium irregulare; assembly: GCA_027945245.1. Taxonomy (NCBI): domain Eukaryota; kingdom Fungi; phylum Ascomycota; class Sordariomycetes; order Hypocreales; family Nectriaceae; genus Fusarium; species Fusarium irregulare. Next base: position 2,138,139 of record JAPDHF010000007.1, read on the forward strand.
CAGACGAGCGTAACCTGAAAGGAGCATGGGTGGAAGACCAGCAAAGATAATAACGACACCCAATCTCCATCCGTAAGCCAAAGCCACGATAGAACAAGACAGCAGCCCGAGGACAGAAACCAGAATAAGCGCAATGTTGAAGCCCATGAGCTCGAACACAGCTTGGGGGTAAGAATCGACCCGGCTCGATAAGGCGCCTGTGGTGTTCTCGGGACGGTCGAAAAAGCGAAGGTCTTGTCGCAGCATATCGTTGATGATGGCCTTGCGGTACTTGTGGTTCACTGTCTAGCAGGGCATTAGAAATAATGTCATAGTTCAGAGCGTGGTTCTTACCTGAGCAATGACGTTAGATGTCCATCCAAGACTGAAATAAACAACGAGACATCCACAGGCCATTGCGAGGAACATCAGAGCGAAAAAGCTACCCTTCTTCTCCATCGCCTTACCAGTAAGCCTGAAAACGTCAATGAATCGTGACATCAAAATGGCTTGACCAGGGTAAGCAGCGGCTGTGAATATGTCAGTGCAAATCAAAACTTGAATGTGATTTGACTTACCTGCGGCCATACAAGACAATGTCAGCATTAGATAGGTGTACTTAAGTTCTGGCGTCGATCTCAGAATCTTGTACACAGCATGCACAAGTCCAACGCGCTTGAACTTATCATAGTCATCGCGGTCCAGGTCAGATTCCAGAAGTCCCTTGGTCGTGGTCGAGTAACGTGTCAGGGATCTGGTAAGCGCAGCCGGTTCATCGATATACTCGCCCTCGGTAGAGGAGTCACTGTCGAAACCTGGCTTGGCAGCAGCAGACAGATCCTGAGCTTGAACTAAGCGAGAATAAGCACCACCGGCCTCAACAAGAGAACGGTGTGTACCCTGCTCAACGATACGGCCCTTGTCCATGACCACAATATTATCCGCGTTGCGGATCGTAGCCAGCTTGTGCGCAATAGTGACGGTGGTTCGACCCTTGGAAACATTGTCAAGGGCCTTCTGAACAATTTCCTCAGCCTGCGGGTCTAAAGCGCTTGTGGCCTCGTCAAGAAGTAAAATGCGTGGCTGAGAAACGACAGTTCTAGCGATAGCTACTCGTTGCTTCTGACCTCCAGAGAGTAAGCCACCTCTTTCACCGATAATGGTATCGTAGCCGGCTGGGAGAGCGCTGATGAAGTCGTGGGCAAAAGCAATCTTGGCGGCTTCTTGACACCTCGCCAACTTGTCCTCCCGGGAGTCATTCTCCCACGCTGTACCGATGAGACCATTTGCAATGTTGTCGTAGACGGTGCCTGAGAACAAAACAGGCTCCTGCTGAACGAGGCGAACGTGCTTCCTAAGCCATTGGACGTTGATGGTATCAATCGGTCGTCCGTCAAGCATCACAGAGCCCGAGTCTGGATTGTACCATCGTTCAATAAGGCCGATAATTGTACTTTTGCCGGACCCGCTGGCTCCGACGAGAGCTGTGACCTGGCCTGCGGGGATGTGGAGGGAGAAACCATCCAGTACCGTTACACCGGGGCGCATGGGATAGCTAAAGGTAAGATTGTTGCAGGTAATGTCACCCTTAATCTCCGTAGGTTGACCTCCAGCGTCGGAAAATGGGTCGATGGCCGACTTGCGGTCAATCAGTCGGAAGATCTCGACCGCGGCGGAAGCAGCACGACTAAAGTCAATCAAGTAGGGAGCGATAGACGTCAAACTCGCCGACGCGACGATAACCGACATGAGGACGATAAACACATCTCCAGGCTTATCTACTTCTCCCCTAGCGATCATCTTGATGGCCTGCCAGAAGCACAAGCCCATACCGGCAAAGACGATGAAGTACTCGGCGGAGAACATACAGCCAAGCAGCGCGTTCTTCTTGTTTCCAAGTTTGTGGGCTTTATTCAGATACTTATCAAATTCCTGAACAAGTCGTGATCGAAGAGCAAAAGCCTGAACATTTCGTGCGCTCGAGAGGATACTCTCTGCAAAGGAACCGCCCTGTGCATGGACCTTGAGGATATCCGTCTCGATGGCAGCTTCCATGGCAGAGCTGACGCCCATGGCGATGAGAGTAGCTGGGGCAATGCAGCAGACGATCAAAGTTAACTTCCACTGAGTGACAAAAGCTAGGATAAAGGCAGAGACAAAGCAGGATAGTCCCTGAACCATGAGGCCTAGCTTTTCAGACACTCCCGCTTGAATGAGCTTGCCGTTGGAGGTTGCCTGCATAGCGATGGATCCGCCGATTCCCGAGTCGAAGTAGGCGATTTCCTGACTGAGGCCGGCTTTGACGTAGGCGCAGCGGATGTTTCGCGTGATACGGTACGCGGCGAGGGTAAAGAGAACACTGTAGGTGTAACTAGCGATAAACCGAGAGATTCCGATGACGAAAAAGTATAAGCTGTTTCGATGTCAGTTATTGTCAGCGTTGATCGCGGGTACAACATACGCGAGTCTGGCTGAATCGCTGCGGAACCCAACAGGAGATGATGTGCCCGTGGCATAGTCGGTGATGACTGTGATGAACTGGCCAAACACGAGATTTACCATGGCCATCGCTACTCCAGAGCCTACAGCGCAGAATGTAGCTGCAGCCTGCATATAGTATTCGGTCGGGGTGGCATAGTGGAAGATTCTCTGCAGAATTAAATACGTCAGTAATGAGATATGGTTCGGTTTGGTTCACCTACAGTATATGCTTCGCCTGCACCGATATCTTTGTTGTCATCTTGGTCATGTTCTGAGGCGGGTGCCTTCTCTGAAACCGCCATGGTGGAATAAATAAGGCCTTGAAGAAGATGAAGAGAGCGACGAAAGAAGGTAAATCAGATAAGAAAGGATAAAGGAAGTTGAATTGTGGTCTCTTTCTTGTAAATCTGCTGGTTAATAAGTAAACTAACCCCTTGATCATATAAGGTGACTGGCATTACAGATCCACCGTTGTCTTGGTCTCCAGCGGAAATTCGGGTCCAACGATCCCCGGTCTTCCGCCGTAACCTACGGAGATGGCCCCACTAGCTTATTACTTTGGAAAGGTTAACTAACCGGAGTTACGGCCCCCGCATTTTCCGGCTCTTCCACTGAAATCTGACACTTGATTCTGTGGAGTCCGCGGAACCCGACATTTGCCCTGAATATGGCGGTTTCTTCTTCTCCAGTATGAGACTTGGGCTACTGTTATGGTTGATATGTCGCCTCGTCGTAACACGGAAAAGCATTATCCGTGATTTTGCGCTGGTTCGGCCTGTGCAGTAACTCAGTGCTATGCAGGTATTTTGGACGCATTGTCAGGCATCTTATCACCAGATTTGCCACTAGCAGACCCCGAGTAGCTGTGTCTTTGAAGTGTCGCATTGCAAGCTATGCACGGAACCAGACATTGTTGACATGACTCACTCAATAGCATTGCTCTTATCCTTTGTACTCAGTATGAATTTGCGTTGGATGGTTCCAATTTTACGAAATAATCCCACTATCTACTAATCTAGAAATGAAAAGTCTACTGCATCTTGACCCTCAAGCACGTTCATCATATGTTGATTCCCTTCGAACCATTGTCCCAGCTCCGTCGTGTGTCCTATCCATGCTGTTGGAAGTGTTTCTGCTTCACCATCTACTCCCATCATATTGTTGTAATTGCCATTCCCGATAGTGACATCCTGGCTTGGGACCGATGGGAAATCAGTGCTTTGTTGCTGGTGGTTATCCTGGTTCATTGGCTGGAACCCTAATGCCGTTAGATAAATATTCAAGTTGGCCTGTTCTGCCGGTGCCTGTTCTTGTCCTAATGGTGAGGATCGGTAGATTGTATACCGCTGCGCTATCTTGGAAAGGACCTCAAAAAGTCTGTGCATCTTGGACGCGGCATCTGACAGGGTTGGAGCAACGGCCGATATTGATGTTACAAAGCTGTCGAGGCGGTTCAAATCGTCTTGTTCCACTTGAGGTGATTCAATGATATGGCAGAACAAGACGATAAATGGGGTAAATGGCGCAAACAAGAGCGTCCTAGCCAAATCCTGTGTGAGCTAACGTGGTGGGGTGCTATGCAAGGAACTCACCAATGTATATATGAGGTGAAGTAGTTCGAGCTAACATCAGCGAAGGTGTTTACGAAATCTTGGTGTCGTTGGAGTGCGGCTCTCGCTGCCTCTAGGCAGTCCGGGATGAACACGGACGGAGACCCCGGAGAAGTTGGGCTTGCGCGGTACACCAAAGTTAGGAGTGATAGGCGTAAAACATCATCCGAAAGACCCATGTACTGTATCAGCCGGTGGCTGAGTGTGTCTCTGGCCTCGGAGTAATTGTTCTGGAACGGGTTAACGATTAGGCCTGAAAGTGGAAACCCTCAACTACGGTTAAGCGCAACTGACCTTTATGTTGCAGGCTTCCTGCTCTAGTTTTTGCAAGTCACCTGAAATATCCTGAATTCGAGATTTCCGTACGTGATCAGGCTGCATAATAGCGTCTGGGCTATACAAGTTCTCGTAGATCTTACCCTGACAACGCGCCGTGTTGATCCACATAATTATGCTCACATCAATTAGTGAAGGGGTACCCGGTCCCACAACCATCGGGGTGGTAATGTCCCAGTCTTGAATCGTCGAGGCACGTCCTAAGCGCAACGACAGACTCTTGTCGATGAAGTAGGTGAACCAGAAAAAAAGTTGTCCATGTCTATCCTTCTCAGAGACAAAGCCTTCCCTGGTACAAGGAATCCGATGATAGCCGAGAGTCTGGGACAACTCAGATGCTTTTGATGACAGGGTCCAGCAGAGTGATGGCTTCGAGATCTCCATGGTGTGGAAAGCCTTGCGTTTCATGAGATGAAGTGAGTCTCAGAGGGGAGGAGAGTTACTTACGCCTAGGAGAAGGGCGGAGATTGAATCCATAGTTGCAGGTAAATGTAGAGGCAAGTTAAGCAGCGCTGTCTCGACGTTGGTGCGACATAAGTGAGCGTATCGGATACTTCCAGCGTTATCTGATACTTCTTCAGATTGCTCCGTAAATAGCTGCAAAAGGGCAGAGTTGGCAATGATAAAGTCGGCCGCAGAGAAATCCTTAGAGAAGTAGACACGAAGACAGATACCAGAAAGATTTCCCATGGGGAAAAGATCGTGAAGCAAGACAGATGTGTCGACTAAGATGAGTTAGCCAAGGCGGGGTGAAGATGATTTGCGAGCTTACATTTGGTACCGTGTAACAGAGCTACTGTCTTCTCGATTGGTGGCATTTCCATCCCACGAAAGGAAGAAGCCACAAATGGCTTTGCTAGAGGATAGCATAGCTCGGTTTTTGAGGTTTGCTGTTTGAATGTACCAAGAACGGAATGCAGCGAGTCTAGTGTTTCGTTTATATCGGCATCCAGACCCAGCAAACGCCCGTTCCGATCCGCGAGTTGTGGAACATCGTTAGACAACGCCAGATGCGATGCTGCGGACGAACCGAACGGACTTTCTAGAGGTGTCGGCTTTGGTGAGGTCGATGGCGATGCATGGTTTGCGGTATCAATCTGAGCAGTGGGCACGGACTTGGAGGGGCAAACCCCGGGAGATGGTGAGTGAGTCTGAATGTCCTGCAGTAGCTGGGTTATGGTTTCTAGTCGGCGATCTATGAGGTCGATCTTTTCCTCGCTGGAAGACAGGCGGGTCAATGTTAGCGCGGACGGTGGATGGAATTGTGGTCTCCGTAATACGAAGTTAAACGAAGGTTGAACGAAGCAACAGGGTTGGAGGAACGAACTATTTGTTGGACAATGACGCCCGGTCCCGTTTCTCCCTTCTACTCCTCACACCCTTGATACAGGGTATCTCTGATTACAAACACTGGGAGCAAGGACAGTTCCTATCACAACGGATCTAAGCCTGATATCAGATATCGCCCAAACACTGCAGGTTAGGTGATTATGTATCTTGATTCAGCTCACCTTGCGAGAACGACAAGCATCACACTAGGAGTTGTCAATAGAGTAGGTCAAAGCTCGGTTCGGATGGCTTACCGCTCTGCGAAGAGGAAGAGTGTTCAAGAATGCATCCTGCTCAGGCCCTTCTGAGAGCTCACGTTGAGATGTATTGGCCATGCTATTAACACGGGCGCGTTGTGAGGTGGCCGTACTAAGCGGCTAGGAATCAATACAGGTGCTAAGCGACATTATATAACGGTGAGTAGACTAGATGTCTCATGTTTCATTGTATGCAAGGCGTCTTAAAACCAAATCTCTGGTGGAGAACCGCACAATGCGCGTCCGTCGGACCCCGACATGAACACTGTGGCGTAAAAGGTTAGCCACTGTGGATCGCTAAGCTAGAAGCATTCTAGACACTAGACCTGAATAGGTGAAAGAAAGCGGAAAGTTATGGCAGGTTAAGTGGTAACTCAAAGACGTGAAGGCACGGGGGTAACGGTTAACTTGAGCCATAGTTGCATCAATAGTTTACCAGGGCTTTTTTTGTCCGATTTGATACTCTATTTATGATACACTAGACAATAGATATACGGTAAATGATATGCCATGTAACGTACGCGAAGCAAGCCATTCTATTCTAAATGTGTGCCGGGAGCGGATGGAGGCCCTGTGTAGTGCTTGTGACCCCAGGCCCAATACCAACCGCCAGAAATAATACAGGTAGCAGCAAAGAGGACAGCAGCATAGTTGACACTGGTAACCGTGACTGGTAAAGTTAGAGGCATGCAAAAAAGGGGAATTGCGAGTAAGGACCAGGCTGCAGCCATGTTAGTACCGAAAGAACAGCTCCAGGGAAGACGAATACATACCGACCGCTACAAAATTAGCAAAGTAACCGAACTTGCCAAGTGGGAATTTAGCACCCTTGATTTGCTGCCTCTTGGTAAGAAGATTTATTGCGACAGGCGTTGCATATGAAGCATTAAGAGTCAGTACACCGACGCCAGAAAAGGCATTGAAGGCTGCTGACGACCCAAAGTATATCAAGCCAAGCAGTAGATGTAATCCCATACTGAGTAGCATGGCATTAAGAGGAACGTCGAGCCGCTCGTTGACCCTCGCCCAGATCTGGGCTCCTGGCATAGCTCCGTCACGGCTGAAAGCCCAGACGCAGCGAGATGATGCCGTGATACAGCCAATGCCACATATGATACCCAGAACAACTAAAGGAAACAATAGCCCGAATGCACCACCTGAGGACCCAACGGCAGCCTTGATGGTCGGGGGGATGGGCTGAGCTGAGGGAAGACTGGCGAGATATTTGAGGTCGGGGAGGACGAAACAGATGGGGATACAGAAGAGGAGACCAGCCAGTGTATTGATCAGGACGGTGGCGACCATGGCCTTTGGGACTTGAATGTCGGGTTTCTTAACTTCTTCGCACATGCTATAATTCGTCAGTCTCGTGGGTCGGAATCAAGGTAATTGGAGCACAAACGAAATGATCATCCCAGTTGATGATGTAGCATATGCGGCGTGAAGTAGTCCAACGCAAAAAGCCCATCCGTCAGGCCAACCAGAATTATTCTCGAAATGGGTAAAAACCCATTTGGCGTCACGGCGGCCCTCTTTTGCAAGGACAAGGATGGAGATCATGAGCGCAATGACGCCGGCAAAGGTCCAGAATATGGCGGCAGTCTGAAGGGTCAGTCCAAGATAGTCAATACAGGAGTGCGGGAGGTCTTACATCCAGCCATGGTAGCCACTTGTTGCCCAGAGCTGAGACAGCATTGCTGAATACGGTGACGCCGACGAATATCAAGTACACCTGGTATGGTTCACCGGCGAGGACTCCTACGCCAGGAGCTGTTTCGAAGAGGTTGATAACGGCGACGATGAACAAGGTAGTACCGAAAGTCACCGACAAGGTAATACTGATATTACCGACAACGAATAACCAGCCGCAGATCCAACTAGCCTCACGGCGCCAACGAGCAGGGGCCAACATAAAGGTTTGATAGTACACACCTAGAAAGAGACGAGAGAGACATCAGCCTTTGGCCAAACATGGAATATTTATGGTCAGGATTCGGGAAGGAGTAGCAGTATAAGTCTCGTCAACTGGGGAAAGTGCTGGGAAGTAGTGACCGACCTCCGGCGATGGGGTATACGCTCGTGATCTCGCCAAGAGATGCAGCGACGCAGATAATCATCGCTGAGACAGCTACCCAGCCCCAGATAATATTTACCGGCCCTCCAGTAGTAACGGGTGGGTTGAAGGTCGTTGCGAGTCCGTACGGGATCGAGGCAAGGACGAAAGCCATGAAGGCGACTTGCAGGGTTGATCGAGTACGTTGTAGCTGAGGCGTATAGCCTAGGTTCTCAAGAATGTGGTCACCATCGTTGTACGCTTTGGATGGATGCGTCGCTGCATCTGCAGCTTTGTCTGCGAATTGCCCCCGGTCGGGTTTTGTAACACCCATGATTTGCAAAGCTTGAACGAGCACCGGACTAGCGAGGAACTGTAAGCAAAACCTGAACGTCAAGAGATCTAGTTACTAGTACAAGATATAGAAAACCAGAGAAAAGGAAACAACGAGGCGAGTCGTTTTTTTCCCTATTGCTGACGTATCAGGCAAGAGTGTAATGGGGAGAAAAGAGAGAACAATGTTAGTAGGGAAAAAAGAAGAAAAGAGAGCAAGAGAAAAAAAAAAGGGGAGAGATTTCTGTCTGATTGCAAGAAACAGGGGAGACAAGTGCGGCGACACCAGCTACAGTTCTAAAGCAATAGCACGTGTCTCAATGTACAGTAATAGTACAATTTACCAAGCTTAGGTCCTGTGTCCCGGAGTTTCGGGGGACGTGGAACCCGGACCACATATTTTAAGCCCACACTAATCTCGATATGTAGTCATTCTAATTTGCATTAATTCTTTATCTCTTTGATTGATAACGGTATCTTTGAAGACTTTTGTAGGACCCACTGCATGGATTTATCGTTAGCGATGCGCTATTAATTCGTACGGTCAGTCAAATACGAAGCATTACGAGAACCAGCACAAGTTCAATCCATACCCGGCGGGCCAGCCCTGACTAGATGGAGAGTCGCACCTCGTGGACAAGACCGAGACCGCGGTCTCTTCTTTCTTCTTTTGTGATTGCTGCGCTTCTTTGTCTAATTTTATAGTAAAGCGTATTTATTATGTACGATACTTGTTCTATACATGGCCTATAGTAAAGAAGCGAAATCTACAGTAACTACCTAGATTAGAAATGTATTTTCAAGTACCCATATTCGGCACGGCCCATGTTGAAAAGCCTGTAAGCGCCGTAGAACTGTGTAACAATCCAAAGAGAAAATATAACAGGCGTGATGACTTGGAACACGGGCCCCCATTCGCCCCAAGACTTTTTCAGAAGGTAAGCAGTAACGATAACTTCTGTACAGGCAGAAACAATAATCCAGATACAGCAACCATACCTGATACGTGCTCTCACTAAATGGTTGTTTGCCTTTACTCTCCAGATAATCATCGAGGTGAATACGGGTAGCTCAACCACTACGTCAAAGGCTCCTGTATCCACTTGTTAGCTATTCTTAGTTCTCCGCATGTGTCCATAAAAGTAGCAAAGTCATACCCCAGACCATACACATAAAGAACTCGACTGTCGCCTCTGAGTGTTTCTGGCCGTCGGCAAAAAGTGCCACGGCCGTTTGGACAATTAGCAGCAATTCGATATGGTGCGCGATAGTAAGCGGACTGGCGAATTGTGTTCGAAAGCACATCTCGTAGAGATAGTAAGCTGTATATACCTCGGCCAGAAGGAACAGGACATCTCCAATAGTGAGCCCCTTCGCCATGGGAGTGTCAAATGTGGCTGAGCCGACAAGGAAGGCAAAGATTGGGTAAACGCCGACGAGTAGTAACATGAATAATATTATGGCTCCAATGTGATAGTAGGTGAACGAGCGTCGACGTCTCTCGTTACCATCTTTCTCCAGAGCGAGGTAGATGTCCCCGTATACCATGCGCAATAACCATCGTTCGAGAATGTTAGAGAGAAGGGTAATTAGAACAATATTAGCAGTGATAAGGAAGGACCCGTAAGGGAGCAAGATTGTAAGAGGCTGATTATGTATCACGGAGATTTTAGATCGCTCCTCAATGATAGATGTCACAACAGACATGGTGATGACAGGGTTTCGAAAAGGAATGAATAGATGATGTAAGAATAAGTCGAAGAAAAGCGAGTGTATGAAGTTAGACAGTTTAAAGACTGACGGACGTAAGAAATCGGTGATACAAAACCTTGAGAGAAAATGAAAATAGGGACTGACAATCTACCGTTACGAGGAAGGAAGGATTTATGTTCATCGTGGGATCTACTGGAATACAATCAATAACTCCGAGTCGGGCCGGACGGCAGTCATGATACCCTTTCTCTCTTGGTTCTTTCCCGATCTGATACTTCATTTACAGCTATACCGTGTTTAATTGGTCACATTCTAATGGTATACGAAGAACACCAATGGACTTCAACAGCGTCAGGACATCTTGATCTGAAAATGATAGGGGTCAAATAATTCAATTGGATGCTAAGACTGAAGGAGGTACCGGCACCGATTGACAGTTGATGGGACCTGAATTAATGGAGTTACGGTCCCCATTGCGGAATTTTGATGGGCGGGTGTCCGGAGTTTCGGGGGACGTGGGATCCGGACCACATTATCCACAAGCCACACACTAAGCCCAATGGGCGGTCATTCTACTCTGTACCAGCGGCCTGTCTCGTCCATCGATCAATGAAAATCAATGTAAAATTTATCGCCGAGAGTCATCTACAGAGTCCAGCGCATGGATATTTGCCCCGACAAGCCATCGAGCTATTAGTAGAGGCATAACATACATCTGAACTGATCTTCCTTATACATGTATCTTATTACGGGGACTTTTGGTTTTGGTTCTTCTACTCATCTCTACTAAAAGCTTGGTTATTTCACGGGTGTTAGCCTTTCCCTGTTGTGATCGATTCTCGTGCTTCCTGGACTCTCCCATACAACCATGAACCTTGTAGTCATGGGCTCTGTCCTACTGCACATAACATAAATCTTAACCTGGATGTAGGAGACTGAATCTTATACCGTTTTAGGAGACGTTTACACACATTCGTGTTAGTATTGGTTGATCTTCAAGTCTATTTCCTATTTTGTCCTTCAACCACTGCAATCCTATCTTGGAAAGTCCTCGTCTCTATGTCCGTAAGAGTATACGATGGATAGTTTCCTCTAGTAATATAAGAGCTCCTGTCCTCTATGTCCTTTTGCTATGATATCCTATTAAGCTATGTGATAGAAATGGATAAACTTTCTAACCGCTATCCCATGGTGCTGAAGCTTTGCGTTAATCTCGCTTGGATGCTCCCATGCGAATATCACCATCGACAGACACATCAAGACGCCGTCGAATACGTACATATAGATCTCATGCGAAATTAGATAACCGTGATTGCCCTGTATATACTCAGCAAGCCGGAAGACTGAGCGGACGATAACGAGGAGGGAAACAATGTAAAGAACAAAGAGATATTTCCGCCAAGGGATATAGAGAGAAACGACTTTTCGTGTCGGTAGTTGCGGAAGGCGGAAATGGAAGAGTCCCGCTGTGATAGCGAAGAAGGCAAAGAAGGTAATTTGTACGACAAGGCCGCCAACAACGAGACGCTCACCTTTGTGCAGCGAGGCTAGGCCGCCACTTGCCATGATAGCACCGCCTAGTATCTTTAGCATATTAACTCGCCCGACGAGTCAGTTTAAATTAGACTTACCTGCACCTTGCACAATAAACGACACTACGTCTCCAATAACAAACAGCTTAGTAAGCCACTTGCGAGGCACCAGGGAGTACTGCTCGCCCTCCGTAAGGGTAATGACTCGTCCTAGAACCATATATATGCTTGCAGCGTATAACGCGGGTGCGAGAAGGAGCAAAAGTGATTGGATGATGAAGGGACCGAGAGAGTAGTTAGGTCCTTTTTCCGCAGCCGAAGTGGCCCGCTATAGAGATGATGGTCAGCACATTGGACGGTCAACTCCTCATTGGCTTCAGTTACGCACACCAGCATATCCAATCCATTCAACTGCATTAATTTGATTAGGTGGCAATTCCTCAAGAAGTAAGTAGAGGCACTGGGAACTTACAAAAACCGCCTATAACAAATGGAATAAAGAACCACGTCCTAGTCCGAAGCAGTTGGTAGGTGTGTAGCGTGGTAGCAACTAGAAATAAAATGATGAAAACGACTGCTGCTGCCATAGAAGGGTTATAGCGGTAGAGTACAAAGTTTCCTGCATCATCGACAGCCATTATTCGAATATCTCTGTCAGAGACCTAAAGGGAATTGGTAAGGGTCCGGCAATCTGAAAGGATCAAAGAACTTGAAAGGCTAACGAATGACAGTCCGACCGAAGGTAAAGATCTTATTAAATTAGACAGTCAGATAGACAGTAATGGTAGAAAATCTCAAGCTACAAATTTTGCGAAGAAAACGTAAATATTACTTACTGTAGCGTTATGGAGTGGCAGAATTCTGGAGTTTCGGGGCTACGGAGTTCCGGTAATTTCGGAACGCGGGAACGCGAGTGTACATACGTCTAAGCGTATACAGCCCCCGAACTCCCTTGAGCTCTCGATCCGAAGAATTCCTGACTACCGCTGTTCCTTTTCATCTTGGCGTCTTTAAGACCCCGAAATCGCAAATCCTTCTGGACAGGTTGGACTCTGTTGGCCGACATTCGGACATGGATCCAGCAACATGTCAAAGAAAGCAGTGACAACCGTTCTTGGCACCGTGAGATTTTCAAGCTAACTGTTTGAAGTGAACAGGCAAAACCTGCTAGGCCTGGGAGGTTCATGTAGCGGATCCATAGCGTGGACCTGACTTATCGTACCAGATACGTTGCGATTGGAGTCAGCTATGCTATGTCAAAGTTGCCAAGGCACTGAGACCTAACCGATGATGTGGATTGGGATAGTGGAGCTAGCTTGTCGTCGACAACATGTGAGAATTGAACATGTGTTCATAATTACAATTTGTGAAAACGTTGTCTTTTCATAAACTAATAGTGAATGTTGAACCTCTCAAATATAGCAAGGGCATTGGGGGGTGATCCAATTAGCGCTGCAGTATTTAAAGGTGCTGAAGTAATCATGAAACTATAACGACGAGTCTTTTCGCAATACGCAGGTAGCCTCTTCAAATCCCAAAGTTCACCAACCGACATGCCAAAGAGGCCGGATCTCCTCCACATTTACTAAGCAATAACCTCCGCTATCGGCACATCATCAAGGTATAAATCCCGCAGGTTCCGAGAGATTGAAACCCGATCTCATTTAGTTTCCGGTCCTTACCCAGTGATGTTACTCAATTATGTCAACCGTAAAGAGACTTCCCCCTGGCGCTGATTATATACTTACCCACCATGCCACGTCTTACGACTATATTTCGCCTTTAAAACTGAACCTAGTCGGCAAGCACGTCCTTATTACTGGCGCAGCTTGGGGGATGGAGTTGGCTTTGCCACTGCTAAAGCCTTTGCACGAGCGGGAGCATCTTTTATAGCATGCGTTGATCTGCACGGCATAGCTGATGAATTCGTTCACAAATTGAAGTCAGCCGCAACGCAAGCCAACCGCCCAGAGCCCGTGGTGCTCAGCTACAAGGTTGACATTTCAAATCAGGACAGCGTCAAAGAAATGTATGACTCAGTAACAAAAGAGTTCAGCGGGCGATTGGATATTCTTGTCAACAATGCTGCGCACATGGAACCATACAAACCATTCCTGGACTCAGAACCGGAAGTATACTGGCGAACATGGGAAGTTAACATTCGGGGATTATTCAATATGGCGCGTACGTTCCTCCCAATGCAATTAACAAGCTATGCCAAGTCTGGTGGTTCTTGCATTATGATCAACGTATCGTCTTCAGGCGCGTTGAGCGTTCGTCCAGGCAGCGGGAGTTATCGAAGTTCAAAGCTTGCAGTACTACGATGGACCGAGTCGTTGAAAGTTGAGTATGCAGAACAAGGACTTTTGGCTTTCTGTGTGAATCCGGGCGCGATCAAAACAAAGATTACTGAAGGAGCACCCGAAGCGGTTAGGAACGCACTCCCTCATCAGCCTGACATAGCTGGTGATACAATCGCATGGTTGGCTTCTGAACGCAGAGAGTGGCTTGGAGGGCGGTATGTAAGCTGTCCGTGGGATATGGAGGAACTTGTCGCCAAGAGAGACGAGATTGTAGAGCAGGACAAACTCAAGTTAAGGATGGTCATGTGACTTTCTCGATATTCACCAGTAACATAACTGGGCTTCTAAGCAGTGTACCTTTGTTTATAGATATTGTATGGCTTTATGCAGAGATAATGAGGTGTTGGTCAAATTAGGCCGACGGTGCATTCCTCGCCTTTGAGAGCCAGCGAAAGCCTGTGGCATGCTGATGCCCCAGATTTAGATAAACAACTCTGACTTTAACAATAATATAATTGGAGTTATGGGCAAGAGAACTGAACTAAGCTATATAATATCTCTATAAGTTACAAT
>JAPDHF010000007.1:2152647-2349477 GCA_027945245.1 Fusarium irregulare
AAAAAAAAAAAAAAAAAAAAAGTCTAGATACTTTGTAGTAGTAGTTACAAAACCGAAAAAAGTGAACCTTGGATAGCTGAAGTAACACAGAGGGGATGTAAGATGTTACATAATGCAGATAAGCGGAAAGTCATGCTACTAAAAGTGAATTGTTCTTCCGCAGGTTTCAGGCTATTGACATTTCCATTTATACATATACCACAGTCAATGTAGAATTCGTGCTGGGAAACTTTGTCGGAGAAGGGCATTTGGTAGTTTGGCCTGGGTTTTAAAGAATTACTTCTTTACATAGATACTGAAAAGGGATGAACTTGTTTCCCGCGGTAATAAGAATGTGGGCAGCTTAGAAAATTACTAAGATAATAAACTCCATTTCAGCAGCCTATTCTAATTACATTCCAGCAACAGCGGAAACATCTCTTTGCAACCTTGTTTATCTTTTCTTAACTGGACATGACTTACCCTACGGCTATAAGAGATATCTTATCGCACGTGATTAAATATGACTCGCGTAGTCGGGACCGGCCGACGCCAAGCCCTATCCCTGACATCGCGACATCGCGTTATTACTCAACTCTAGCAAAGGTTCCCCATATCTCTCGTCGGTAGTTGCAACTTGGCGATAATGCTTGTTGCGACTTGCAAGGGGAAAACCAGGGTTAACGCACCAATCACGTCTGAACAATAACAAGTTATCCGCGTGACTCCAGCTTTCTCGTACGGCGCATACTGCCAGGAACAGAAGGTACAGGGGTACGCTGTTTTACACTAGAGTACATACAGCATAGACTCGGGTAGAAAAGTACACAATACGGCAGGTCAACAGGCTTCATAATGGAGCTGTTCAATCTAGCTTCTATTATGGGGAGATAAGGACTATGCTTTATGCCATGATGGGATGAACCTTTGATCTGAGTCAACGGAGATATCGCATATGCGGAAACGATCGCCAAGAGACAGCGGAATAGATGATGGCGCTTCATTGTAGATATCAGCATAAATAAGACGTGTAGACTCACATTGTAATCCATATCCTCAT
Organism: Fusarium irregulare; assembly: GCA_027945245.1. Classification (NCBI taxonomy): domain Eukaryota; kingdom Fungi; phylum Ascomycota; class Sordariomycetes; order Hypocreales; family Nectriaceae; genus Fusarium; species Fusarium irregulare. Next base: position 2,153,687 of record JAPDHF010000007.1, read on the forward strand.
CATCTCATCTTCAATCGCAATCATGGTTTCCAAGCTCGCTCTCGCTCTCTTCTTCGGCAACGCCCTCGCTGGCCTCACTGGCCGAGCCCTTCCTCCTCGCTGTGCTGTCGCCGACCCCACAGCCGAGCAAGTCCAGCATGCCCAGAACCTGAAGAAGATCGAGTCTGTGTCCAAAGTCGCTGCCGCCTCTATCACAGTCGACACCTACTTTCACGTTGTCTCTTCCTCTTCCTCAAAGTACATCTCCAAGGCCAAGCTTCAAGCCCAACTCAAGGCTCTGAACGATGCTTATGCACCTTCAGATGTCCAGTTCAGACTCGTCGACACAACCTTCACCACCAACGCCAACTGGGCTTCCGGCAGTGGTGAGGTTGCCATGAAGCGTCAGCTTCGTCAGGGAGATTACAAGACTCTCAACTTGTACTTCACCGACGTCGCCAAGCTTGACGGCCTTGAAGCTCTCGGATACTGCTTCTTCCCCGAGCCCAACGTCTCCACCGGATCTTCGACGTTCATCCGCGACGGTTGCGTTATTGTCGCTGAGACTGTTCCCGGTGGTACTGCCGCTCCTTACAACCTGGGAGGAACTGCCGTCCATGAAGTTGGTCACTGGTTCAACCTTTTCCACACTTTCCAGGATGGTTGCAATGGTGGAGATCTTGTTTCCGATACCCCTGCCCAGGCTAGACAAACGAGTGGGTGCCCTGCTAGGATGGACACTTGCCCTAACCAGCCTGGCGACGACCCTATCCACAACTACATGGATTATTCTGATGAGTAAGTCTTTCCTGTTGATATTGATGAATTTGATACTGATTTTTCTAGTGTTTGTTATGAGGAGTTTACTCCTGGTCAGAAGACTCGAATGCACTCTGCCTGGAACACTTACCGAAAGTAGATGTGTGTTTTTTGTGATAGGTAGCATGTAGATGACTTTCTCGTATATACTACTGGGTGGAAGCGTTGTTTGGTTGTTGCACGGTTCAGCGAGGAGCGAATGCATGATGATGATGTAGACTGAGATTAGATGACGATAAATACCAGCTTTTATTTGCAGTTCCCACAAACCACCTACTGAATGCGCTCACTTCTCCAAAGGAAGCCGAAGATAAACGACTTCACCACTCACACGTACGTAAACTAAAGTATGCCCTCTTTTGATCCAATTACCATCTACTAGGGGACTCTTAGGCCGATACTTAGGAGGAATACATATGATTCTTTCCTCGCCTCTCATGACCCATTGCCCAGACAAATCGAGACTGAGTTCAGAAATGAATCGCTCTGGAACAATAGCCTGCATATCAGATGAGATGGGGTAAGAGTGGTTAGATAGTTTGAAAGTGTGTGTATTCCACGGATCCCACAACCTGCCAGACTCTACGTCAGACAGGGATACGATAAGCTCATCGGACAAGACCTTGAGCTCCTGTATGAACCCCCCTTCGTAGTAAATCATTTGCAAAAGCTTCCCTGTCGTTGTGTTCCATAGTCTGATCGCCATGTCTCTCGAGGCCACCGCTATGATGGATCCATCGCGCGAGAACCTGGTCATTTCAGGTAAATCACTGTGGGTCTCCAAAACGTACAAAAGCATGCCTGTCGTTGTGTCCCAAAGACCAACGATCCGATTAGATGATGCCACGGCTACTCTTGAGCTGTCGGGCGAAAAGACAATCTCAAGTGCGTCTCCCGAATGACCGGCGAGAGTTGATTGGTGCTTGGTCGTCTTGGCATTGTACAGGCCAACTTCATCCCCCTCGCTTCCTGAAGAGAAGGATGCTGCTAGCAAAGCTGAGTTTGGCGAGAAGCTATGTTCCTTATAGTTTCTGTTCTGATGCACAAGCGCGTGCCGGTAATCACCGGTGGCAACATCCCACCAGCTTATGCGGCTATAATCGTGGTGGGCTAAGATTTTGCCATCCGGAGAAAACCTAAGCACACCCCAGTAGGTACCTTCAGGCCGTGGAATGATACATTGGCTTTCCCTTGTCTTAGTGTTCCATATTTGGATTGTGCTGTCCATAGACAGTGACGCTATGCAATTGCCATCTGGTGAGAAAGTGATGGCACGAATGATATTCGCTTGCCCTTGCAAAGATGAAAGATGGCCCCCGTTTGCAGCATCGTAGAGATTTAAAGTGTTCCCATCCCAACAAGCACATGCAAGCATACTGGCTGCGGTATAGGCCACTGAGCAATTGAATGACTTCATCTGGGATTCAAGCATTGGATCCCTTGTGCCATCTCTCACGTCCCATATCCAAAGATTGGATGGACCCCCATCAGAAGCCAGTAGCTTACTATCTGGTGAGAACTGAATATCACCAATACGTGGCTTACTAGTCAGACTTCTCAAGAGGACTCCTGTAACAGAATCCCAAATCCGGACAGTATCCGACTCTACTTGTGAGGCAACAAGCATTCCATTGGGTGAGAAAAGCAACTGCCCATTGTCGTCGACAACACGTTGATTGTGTTCAGGGCCAATAGTAGTGAGATCCCAAATTTTGAAACCTTTCTGTATTGACGACGTCGCCAGAAGCTGGCTGTCTGACGAGAATGCAAACGCTTTAATGCAGGCTAGCGGAAAATAACGGTAAGATGCAGAAGCTAGTTTCCAGAATCTGACTCCAACATCGGAAATCGTAGCTAGATATCGGCCTCGTGGTAAAAAACAAAGTTCCCGACTCCTATGAAAGTTGTTCATACGCCTGTCGAAGCTATCTATCGTCCTTTCGTAGGGTCCCATCGGATAGTTCCATCTATGACTTGCAGTATGCCAAAAGTCAATTCTTATGGTGCATCTACTCATGTCAACCATGATGTGTTCGACTGCCATAAGATTGCCATGGGGGGAAAAGGCCATAGCAGAGACGTTCCTGCTTAAAAAACAAGACACCGGCTGCACGTTGTCAACTGCAAGACTCCAAAGTACAAATTGACCATCTTCAAAGTACAACGCAACTTGTTCAAGGGTAGGTGAAATAGCGATCTTTTTACATGGGTACTCGCGTGTGGGCAGTATCACCGTTCTTTGGAGGGCACCCGATCTGACACTCCAAAAGTGAACTGCGGTGTCCACTCCTACGAGGACCAGAAGCTCACTATCGAGTGAGAATGCGATGGTGTTGCTGTCATTTGGGCATTTTATGGTATACAACTCTTTCCATGTAAGTCTATCCCAGACCTTTACAGTGCCTGAAGGATAAGTCGCCGCTAGGAACTGACTGTTGGGAGAGAACGTCACATTTGATGGACTGGCATCAGCGTCGAATGTCATTAAATGGTTGCCAGTTGAGGTGCTCCATACTCGTACCTGACTACCGGCTGAAGCTACGAATCTGCCATCCGAGGAGAATGACAGACCTGTCACAGCATCAGAAACATCGAGTGTTCGCAGATGGGCATCCCAATTAGACTTGATCCCCTCAATATGACTGAGAGGTGGAAGGCGCTGGTTCCAGAACTGCTGTCGAACTTTGCTCGTAGCGGGCGAGAACAGCAGCAATGACGCGTACGCTTGTAACGGTGTGCTTTCAATGATCGACGCAAAACTCAGGATTGTACTAGTAGCATCTTCCAAGAAGTCATTTAGCCAGAAAGGGCCACCAGAAGGTTGCTAAAATAGTCAGAAAAAGCCAATTGTATAAAAGGTGTAAGGACGAACCTTGGGTATATTGATTAGATACTGAAGGTCTCCATAGCCATCCGAGACCTGTCCCAGGATTGACAACACTTCGAGCCAGTGAAGGAAGTGTTGGAGTAGAAATGCATAAATCATATCGTAATCCTTGAGAGCGTTCCTTCCGGCTCGCAAATGATAAACCCAATAGAGACAAGAGTATTCGAGTTCGAAAGGTATACACCTGTCCATGGTGTCCGCACTGACATCTTGAACCATGGCATCGAGCTTATGTAGACAACAGATATCCCTTTTCAGCCTCTTCTTCATCAGTTCAATACACTTCTCAGCCAACAGCCTGTGTGTTTCTGAGGCATCTAACTGGAAGTGGGTGTGACTTGTATTATCTGCACTGAACAAGAAGTCGCTGAAGGACTTGTGTAACAAACGGATGGGTTTGCTTGGATCTGAAGGTATGTCAAGTACCGCACGCAAACCTGGAAGCCACCAGTTGACATCGTCAGCGTCCAAGGCAAGAAGAGAGGTGAGAGATGTAAGAGAAAGGGGCTTAGCACTTAGTACAAGTGAGCCAAGAAGCTGCAGCTGCTTATCAAAATCTTCGTTCCTTCCAAAAGCAAATATCTGCTCTAGTATAGGATTATACATTTGATGCAACTGAGATTCATTATCTCGACATTGCTTGAGCCATATTCTAAGCTGGATTTTGGGGTTTTGCAGTTGTTTCTCATCGTATACAAAACGTACAAGGGTCGCAGCATAGATGAAGAGCGGCTCTGGCTGTGTACAGAGTTCCACTAGGTGATTTATCTCAGCCAAGGTGGGCCAAGGATCTTGTCGGATCTTAGCTTTCGTTCTGATTCTCATGAAGTTGGTCTCCAGATATGATCTGATGTCTGTTTTGGTGTCTTCGGTGAAAACCCTGTTCAACGGTAATTGCCGAGTTGTGCCATCCCGCATCAGAGGCTGAAGAGCATCGATAACTCCAGGGACGGGCCTGCTGGTCAAGAGCACACGCAAAGGCAATATTTTGTGGTTATTGCAGATCTCTGAAATGAAAGCCAAGATACGGTTAAGGTTCTCTGGGCGTTCGCATTCGTCTAAGGCGTCCAGTACAATAACCCTGCTGTCTTGACTCGAGTCGAGAGGTGGCAACTTCTCCAGGGGGACTTTTAGAAGCTTTTCGAACTGAAACCCCAAGTCCATTTTGTCGATTGAATCTTTGTCGATGTTCCCGAGTGATGCCCGAAGAGAAGCCTTAAAACCGTGGACGTTATCTGCCATTTGCATGGCCAGAGTAGAGAACAGTCGATTAGTATCATTGCGGCCCTGTTCCCCTCTCTTGAAGAAGTAACCAGCAACCAGCTTCTTGACTTCGTGGAGTGAGTCAGCTACAGACCGGACAAGAGTAGACTTCCCAGTCCCTGCAGGCCCAACAAGCCAGAGGAAGGGTTCACCGTCCGCCGCATCTGCCCAATCCCTGATCACCTGTTGGATACGAACCCGGGTGTTCTTCTCGCATCTTGCGCTGTCTCCAACATCTGCGCTATCATACCGAGCTTCATGAATGCAATGGAGGTCCATGGGTCGGTCCTCCATTATCTGGCTTTCGATACGTTAGTCCAATACCTTCATGTAACATGGGAAACCTACTTCGTTCGTTCATGTTCAACGAGCTGTCTAGACGATAACTCAAGGTGGCGCTTCGTTATATCGAGCTGTTCACTAGCAACTGAGAGGGAAGGAAACTAGTTAGGTTACTTGAGCGCGGGTAAACTTTGCTTGGCCATGAAAATCCTGTGGAGTACATGCTGTAGCGCCAAACCACCGGCCCAACAACATTGGAGATAAAGCTGAATACACTTAGGGAAAATATGTAAGATCGTACTTACTGGACACTAGCTCTGGTATGGGATTCTCTTGTAAAACCCGCGATGGCGGTATGACCGAAAGGAGTTCCTTTGCAAACGCCGCTGCCGTCGTAGCTGCATAGAATTGCCAAGCCTTGTTTTTGTGAGAATCTGAATAATCGCAGATACCACGGATAACGATAGATGGAAAGTCTTGCAAGCCCGCAGCCTCCATCTCGAAGCATATTACACCTAGCTCTTTTCCAAGTTGGTCGCGCAGTGTTGCGTCTTTGATAACTTGGTTTCCAGAAGCAATAGACCCATAATGAATGACAGGATCACTGTCATCTCTGTCCTCTCGGGCAACGATCTGACTGGGATCGCACCACTGGCAAGACGAATTATCAATGACATGAGGGTACTCGGCCAGATATAGACAGTCATTCGATGCCCCAGGATGACTGAACCGCTTTTTCATCTTGTGAGGAAGAGCGGCCATGAACTCGGGAATGCGGCTATCCTCAGTCAAGTGGTCAGCTTGGAGACGACCCAAAGCTGACAATAGGACCCGAGGTGGAGCGTTTAACATTCCAGTACGCTCAAAGCCCTGTTCTTGCAAACTCTTGCCTCGATCGTACTGAATGACACCTCCGTTGGTTGCACCAGGCTGACTAACAACAACATCACCCAGTCGAATGTCGTGACTTGCCGAAGGTATACCACCTCCTATGCCTACCATCAGCCCGAACCGAACCGACTTGAAGGTTCGTAACATATGCGTTGCAACTGTGGCAGCAGAGGTGACCCCAAAGTTGCCCGCTGGAAGGCATGCCACCACCACGTTATGCCCACAGACCTCACCTAGGCGGTAGGTATTATGGTCGCCCGGATCTCGTTGCAAAGGGTCCGGGTGGAGTTCGTCGAGCATGCCCTTTGCAGCAGCCATTTCAAGTGGAAGGGCGCATATCCAACCGACAGTGTACTGATCGTTGGGTATAACAGGTTGATCTGATGCTCGCCTCCGTTTGGACGATACGTGATCATCTCCTATGTTTATTAGCTAAACGGAGCTGTATCGATTCAAGGCCTAAACCCCTACCAGCGTTTAGCTCATGTTCGCGCTTAGGTCCAGTACCCATGTTGATGGTCTATTCCTCTCACATGGACTTCTTGGACGGTTGTATCGAGGGCGGGTCGGTTGATGTTTTTCGGGAAACCTTAAGGGAGAAATCGTATGACATTCAAAGGTCAAAGCTGACAATATGCCTCGTAGGACTTATCGCCTCCCCCGCGCTCAAGGATGCCTCTGATAGGGTGTCTACCATGCTGGTCACCTCGACCATGTCGGCCATCTGAGTGGTCGCCTGATTATGCAACCGCGTCTTGGCATTCAATATTGCACAACACCTACATTGCTCCGCCACCGCCACGTTACAGAGCTGCAAAACGTCTTGTCTCGGCGACTACCCCAGCCTCCTGTTCCAGTTCTCCTCCTTTCTCCTATCTCTGACAGTCTCCTCCCTTCCACGGTGATCTAACCCGCAATTCGCAAACTCTGGGGCTCCCCGGTCGAAAGCAATGTCGGTCGAACTGAATGAGTGGAAGTTCGCGACAGAAGGCAGATGCCCAGAGATCGAGTTTGACTGTATCCCCCCGAATGCCTGCGCAAGGCACCCCACCACCGGTAGGAACTACTGCTGCGATGTGGGAGGGGGTTACTGGAACCAGGGCAACGCCGGAGAAGATGACGAGTTCACCAAGGCTTGCTCTACGGCCGAGGAGCTGAAGGGATGGAGATGCATGAGGGGAAGGTTGGTCAGACCCCGAGCATGAACCTACGGCCTTCCCGACTGATAACCTACCAAGCGAAGAGTGTGTGAGAGGAGGAAAGATCAATTTGTGCACGTTGCCGCGCAAAGAAGCAGAGAACCCGCTGGCCGAGATAGAAAGCTCCGTCCTAGAAGAAATGTACTCTTCCTTGAGCGTTTCGGCGGCCTCTGAAACCTACCTGAGCTTCGACCCATCGGAGCTTATTGCCGCGACACAAACCTCTTCTTCGACGGCCACTTCGACAGCTGCCTCGGCAACCGCCTCGACAAAATCGAATACCGCCGACGCAGCCAGTGCGACAGCATCAGCTACAAACACGGCTGAGCCAGATAGCGGACTGAGCGGCGGTGCCATCGGGGGAATCGTGGCTGGGGTCGTGGTAGGAGTGGCGCTGCTTGGCTTGGGAGTCTGGTTTCTGCTGAAGAAGAAGCGGCGCGAGAGGGTGCCCGAGCTTGATAATCCGGGAGAGACAAAGAGTGATGCGGATGGCCAAATGCAAGACCGACAGATGGCAGAGCTTGGTACGCGCGAGCTTCGAGAGTTGCCTTAAAAAGGGGTGCCTATTTACAAAGTGGCCTGCGCCCTAGGGGTCTTTACGACTGCCCTAGGTTTTCTCAGTGCTCTGACATTTCACAAACGTTCCCCCGCTAGTAGAAATAGATCGCCAACTTAAGTCATTCACTATAGACTACCCTAACCATGTCGGCAGCTTTTGGGTAGTCGCCTGATTCTACAATCACTGCTTGAAAACCAATTTTGCACAGGGGCTGCCCAAATCTCTCCTAGTAAGCTGGACGATCATTTAAAGACAACAGCGGCTTGAGTAATTCAGAAGCAACGCAGCGTGATTGCGCCGCTACAACCATATTCTGTGGAAAAACGGAATTTCGCAATTACAAAAGACAGTTATCCCTGACTTAGATCATGCAATCAACATGCCTAGATGATCCAGCTTTCTTGTCTCTGTTCTACTAGGGGGTTATTAAGCCACTGGAAGACATCTACAACAGTATCTAGCAATGGAATCAAGATAAACGGATTTACCAGACTTATTTAGCACTACGATTCTGCCATGGAGACAATGAAAGTTCATTCAACTAATAAGCCATGCTGTGTGAGTACTTGACATGAGTCAGGTAGACGGAGATCGAATCCGAACAAGTAATAAATAAATCGCTATCTTCAATAATTCTATAGTACATCTTAAGTAACACATAACGTCTATGCAGCCGCATTGTCTCCGCAAGAAAAGACACCTCGAACACCAGAAGAAGAGTTGAAAATGTCAAGAAGCTCAGTGATAGAAGCCCACAGACCAGCTGCGTTCATAAAGAGAGAAATGGCAATGAGACCAGCGTTGGCGATGGTCAGACAGATCTTCTTCCAGTCACGGAAGTACATGCCCTGGTTCATGTGGAACCAAAAGACAGCACTGAAACCGTAGGTAAACCAAGAGATGGTAGTAGCGGAAGTGATGGACAGGATAGAGTCAAATACAGGGATGGCGTTGGACAGGATGAAAACGACGATCCAGAAGCCAGTGACGGAAGCGATCCAGGTACCCCATGACTTGACGGAGCTGGCGGTGACTTCATGGAGGTTACCAGTCCAGCGCATGACGTTGACAAAGATGTACTTGGAGCCGATGTGGCCGTAGGCGAGACCAGTAGCAAAGATAGCAGGGATGGCGACACCGTAGGCAGCCTTGGAGAAGACGGGGGCTGTAGATCCCAAGATTGGCGAGGTGGTGTGCTCAGCTCCGAGGCAGTAGAAGATGACTGCGAAGACGACATATAGGGTCATGGAACCACACTCAAGGACAGTAAGACAGAACTTGAAGTCCTCCATAGGGTTGGCCATCTCAGCAAGGTATCCCTGAAATCGTTAGTTATATCCATGCAAGCGTGTATTGGTTAACTTACAACAAAGCTTAGGTTGGCAGCAAAAGCAAAAACAATCTTCAAGCAAGCATTCAGACCATCACGGAAACTGGGGTTTCCGACAATGTTGATCTCTCGGCTCCACTCGGACATCTTGTCAACGCCTCGGGGTCCATCAACGCCAAGAACGACCATGACGATCAAACAAGCGGCCAGAACACTGACAGCGTTGGGGACACCGAGATTTGAGACAAACTTGGTCGTGCGAGGAATACAGAAGAGGTAGCATGCAGCGCAGGAAATAAAGATGAAGACGACAGTGCAGGTAGCGTGACCAGAAATGGTGTTGAGGGCGATAGACATGGTAACCATAGCAGAAGCAGCAACAAAGATGACCTGGATCATCATCATGGCACCAGCAATACTCTCTAGTGTTCGTCCACCGACAAAACGCGTCATATCAACGATGTTCAGCACCTGGGGATGAAGTCTGTAGTACTGCAGAAGCTCGTAGGCCGTATACCAAGACATTCCGCCGATGCCGAGAATGGCTATGATGCCAGGGATCAAGCCAAGGGTCTTGAGAGTCGAGGGGAGCGATAGGATACCAAGGCCGACCTGGTTGGCGACGAGGATAAAGATGGTGTCCCATCGTGTAAGGGTTCGAAAGTTCTTGCCACCTTGGGAGTAGATGTTTGAGTTGTCGGCTGACTCGTTGACGGTTTGGAAATCGTGGCCGTCGTGGGAGCTGGAGTCGTGCTCGTGCTTATCAGAGATGATGCCATCTTGGGCAGGCTTTTCTTCGATTTTGCTCATTTTGCCAAGATTGTATATGGTAGGGCTAAGAGTAGAAAGAAAGGATGAATGTCACCAGGACCTAAGATTGCGATTGGGATGTGAATGAGAGACGAGCTGGAGATAGACGAGAAAGATTAAACTGGAAAAAAAGCAAACTTTATAACCGTCCGCCTCGTTTCTAAATAGCGCAGTCTATGGTCTGACAGATAAGGGGCTGGGATCACCGAGACGTCATGGCAAATGCCCAGAAACTGTAATATCGCTCGCCTCAGAAAATCCCCAGAGTGTAAGGGGCGAAAGAACAAACCCACCTGCCCACTAGACACTGCCCCCCATGGGGGACTTTCCAAAACAGGGCACTATTCTTCTCGGTGAGTTATGTGTGGATAACTGCCGGGCCAGTCGGATACTGAGCGAGTGTTCCTTGGCTTTGATGCTTCGAAATTTGGCCGAAGAGAGAGGATTTCGTCTGTGCTTCTCGGACATGCCGGGGTTTTGACGTCAGGGATGAAGGGATGTCACTCTGAGGAATCTTGAGCCTCATTTAGCCGCCACTTAAAGACAACGACAACTCAAGACATCAGCATACTCAAAAACTCCAAACAATTTTACAAAACTCATCATTTTTTTCTTTCTTAGAAATCTATTGATCTCGTCAATCTCTCAACAATTAATCTCGTCAAAAACGTCCTTGCTTTATTATTACGGGCTCGAGCATTACTATGACTAACAAAACTCCATTATCGTCTTGGCATACCCGCAATAGGCCCACGCTCAGGTCCCTGATTCCCCAATTATCACGAGACAAATAGTCAGAGAAATTGCAGCATCAGATTCGAAGTCTGGAGACGACAGTTTTCATTAGTGATGAGAACCATACTTTTTACGAGCCCCCATGGGGAAGAGGGACTTTCCCCAGAGTTGTGCTTTTTTGAAGCTGGGGACAACGTTTACGTGATTGAAGGTGTTTCTGCAGGTAATTTCTTAACGACGATCGCTGAAATGTCAGATGATGAGATTGATTATCTGACTTGCTATGTACGGGTAAGCTCGGGTGATCAGCGTATATGCACAACTTCGTCATAAATTATACTCTAAATCGTTCTAGAAAAACGGGATTTTATGCTGACAACACCCGTCCTTCCGTCGCATTTTCTTATCTGGGTTAGTCTAGCCGCGCTTGCTTGCGTGGTACATTTGCCCACGGCAAAGATCTGCACGACATGAAAGTACACGAGTAAGGTGCTCCGAGACACGACCAGTGACCTTGCTCATTAAAACGATCAACAACGGGCATTTCCTTGTTATGTCTCAACGGTATCCGCGATTGGTTATGCATCCACTAAAAGGGGGTTATGCACGTCCCGATCTCAGGTCCCGACCTTGTGCGCGATTTTTTATTCTAGAATATTTCGATAACGCTCTTGTTTCACTTTCTTTGCTTGTCTTACCAACAGACCACTCGGATCGTCTATATGTTTGACCAACTCGGTTCTTCTACGGGATCACCGGTCAATTGTCTCGGTCAACGTGTGTCGACCGGTGTCGGGAATGAGCCGGGTGATCCTTGTACGGAGCGGCTTGGTCCGTTTTATTCTGGGTATGTTTGCCGCGTTTGTGTTCTGTCGGGTAGGCTGATCTGAGGATCATTGGGGAAATGAGGGGATATTCGCACGATAATAGAGTGGTCAAACGGTTAAAGTCGGACCATGAATGTTGTTGGTATGCTTGGTATTGCTGCCCAGTCTTGGCGGATGTTGGGGTAACTCGTGGTTGTCGTGATAAGGCGTGAGTGATATGTCAATGCTTTGACAGTCCAGACCATTCTAAGCATGATGAAGGAGTAAGCTCATACGTGAGATATATAACGTGTCGTGATAACTTCCTAAATCGGCACTTCGTTAAGCTTGGACGCCACACCTTAAACTTGTAAGGCGACGCGTCATGGTAGGTTAGTGTGACGCGCTAAGTGAAGAGCGTGCCAAGACGCGACGTTTGTGTAGGGTAGTTTCAGCACTTTTATCCTACGTTAATTTTTACATCTGCTGTGTTAAAGCAGGGTGAAAAGAATTGCTGAACAATTAGTGACAGTATCATAGCAGTAACTTGGTTTTTCTTTATAAACAAGTTATAGTGGTCGCGTTTTAGAAGAGAATGTTTACAAATACCATCAAATCGCATACAACCCCTTCTGGCTGTTCTTCTGCAAAGACTTTTTATCATTATCGTAATCCTCACTCCTTTTTTAACAAACTAGGCTTATAGTTTGTCTTGGACCCTAAATAGTGTTTACATTACTTTTGATCAACTATCTTCCCTTTCTGTGCTCCAGATATAGCTCTGAGTCAAGCGTCAATCCTCTTCCTTTTTTTCAGATTATTTCAGATAGACTAGCTACTGCTGTTTTAACATCTATTATTAGTATATCTAAGAGACATTTTCGACGATCCAGTAAGCCACATACGTCACTCCGAACATGTCAGCCCAACAGAGTGAACAAGCTCAGTTTACTGATGATATCCTGCCAACACCTTCCCAGACCTTGAGTTGCACATCGCCGGTGTTGACAATCTTTTCGTAAACAGTGGGAACCACGTACTGCCCGACTATGTCCCGGATCCTTCCTTCATACGGTTCAAAAACGGTGAATTCTTTGGTCTTCAGCAAATCGCATTGACGATATAGCGGCATCAGATCAACCCAACCGTTCCAACCAAGGTCGACATTCTTTTCCTTCGCGCGCTTCTCCTGGTCCTCGCGGTAGAAAGGGTTCGTGGAGTAGGAAGCAACTTCCCACAAATCCCAGCACGGGTCTGGATCAGCAGCATAGTAGACATGATCGTAATCGCATACAATGGCGGCAGCCGCTATTTGCATCGTGATCTCCGGACATTTTTCTAATAAAAAGAGAAGGAATTGAGCATCTGGTCGCAGAGGCCACCAAATGATATACGGCTTTGGGTCTCCAGCCGGCCAGCCTTTCTCAAAATAAGCATAATCGTTGACCATGATACGACGCGCTATAATGGGTTCCTGGATCCAAGTTATGTGCGGGACAGCCTCTGCATACACAGTATCTTCCTTGACCTGGTCTGCCCACCAGCGTGCGAACATGGAATGATGGAGGATTCCACGCTCAACACATTCAAGATCAAGTTCAGACAGCGTCCTTCCACCACCAGCTAGTCGTACAAAACGTTCAATGTTGCCATCGTAAGCGGCTATTTGTAGCAACAGCGTCTTCTTAACGGTGGGAAGATCTTGAGGAAGAGGTTGCCAGAGCAATTTCGCCTCTTCATCGCTAAGCGTGCCATGTTCTTCATCCAAGTCTTGCTTCTCGATATCAAGATGCATGTCTTCTTCAATGCATGGAAGGAGATCCTGCAGTTCATCACTTGATAGTTTCTGTCTAGCCTTCAGGCGCCACCGTACTTCAGTATCGCCGTTCAAATATGCCGGATATTCGTAATCCTCCTCGCACGTCTCAACTTCGCGTTTGCAGTCATTCATAATGCCGTAACGCGACTTGCAAGTCATGATCTCATCATAAATCAGCTTGCCTATTTGAGTTTCATAAAGGTCAGGTATCAAGTCGTACAGTTCACATCGACAAATTATAAATTAGCTTACCACCCTCTGTCTGACTTTCTCGGGCTTCTTCAGCAATTGATACTTCCGGAAGAAGATCCAAATCTTTGTATAAGTCGTAGTAACCTGCGGCAGCACAGGCATGACCGACCTGGTAGCGCATAGTGGGAAACTTGAGTGCCAGAGCACGATAGGTCTCCTCAGTGGCTATATCGGGATGCCATATACAATACGGCTGTTCGTCCTCCTCCATCTGGTCTGGGACTTGGTTACTCATGATGAGACGAGCATTGCAAGCTCTAGCGACAGCAGGTAACATAAGACTATGACGAACGACAGTTTCACTTGTCGCGAAGTCATGGTGTAGACGAATCCCTCGGATCAGTGCGCTCAAAGAAACGGGATCATCCAGAAGACGTGGAACAGCCTCGCCACGAATAGCTCTTCGCTGACCTTCGTGTAGGGGATGGTGATTTAATAGTGTCATTTGATCTTTGCTAATTAATAATGTGGTGGGAACTGGGAGGGTGAATACAATACCGTCAGGAAAAGGCATCAATGATCTAATAAATGAGATATTTTGATTCACTGCTTAGGTAATGTTCTACCTCAATGGCTCACCATTTTCATTCTCCTATCAGCGCTTCGCCAAGATGTTGAAAAAAAAGTCTCAATGATGGAACCAACAGCGCAACAAGGATGTTGCAGAATCGCCCCATATTGGATGCAATAATCTCGGTTACTGCTCGACACCGAACCAACACAACGTCGTACTGGTCTTGTTCCGGCTCGTCTGGAACGGAGAGTGAGTCATGAAAAATGTTTGTGATGAATCGGCCTCGGCAAGAAAAAGGACGTTTTGTTGTTCAAAGACTAACGTGTTCGTGATGGTATTCAATGGTCCGTAAGTTGACTAGACGCTCATGGTCTACGTTGTCATCGTTGCCATTCCTGATACAATTTGTCAAACAAGTGTGCTTATATATGTTTGAGGCCACATCACCTGCTTCTATCCATTTATTCGTGCATTCACTCATCGTCATCTCGCTCCCTTTTGGTTCTTTAACATCCGTTACCATTTGTTCCCTGATTCATTCTTCCGTTTCCTGCTTGTGGATACTAGTGATCTAGTGATCTCTGAAAGAACCATTTTCAATCGCTCGTGTTTTATAGCTAGGAATGACTTTCACTTAGAACCATCACCGATCGCGAAGATCGTGAAATCTTTATTTCAGCACCAGCTAAAGCATAGTGCACTATTTAGGCAAGATTGTAAAGAGTCGGATAATAAAAATAGCAGGGGTGGCGGGATATATGGATCATATGAGGATTCAAACCATTTCACCATTAAATCTACTGCGCTATCACAAGACAATACCAGGCTCAGAAGGTGTGATACAGGGGTTGTTAAAGAGGCCTAGTAGCGTCCCATAACCCCTATTCGGGGAAAGCCCTGCATCTATACTTTTTATAACAGGACATGTTAATACCAGTGATTGGTCGCTGGTAATGCGTCTGCATGTTCTACTGGACATAGCCTAAAGACCTTCGTCGGTCGGCACTACCCCGCTTCACATGATCCTGATTCTAGATATCGTTCTTTTATAACAGAAGTTTGCCCTTTTAAACATTAGTCGTTTGTGAGTTGTCTTTCGACATGGCTTCTGCACTCTGGTCTGATCCATACGAGACCCTTGGAGTGGAACGGGGTGCCAAGCTTTCTTCAATTCATTTTACGTATCATTTCCGCCTCCGCGGTCACATCCGTAAGCTGTACATGAACGCGACCAGAAATGCCGACGCACAAAGGGAATTTCAGAAAATCCAGCAAGCTTACGATGTTCTTATTAAAATGAACGAACTAAAACAAAGCTTTAAAGCTTTGATGGGCGGTGAACTCTATCAACTCGTGGAATGTTGGGAAATCTTGCTAAGAACCAGGATATCAACTATCAATGACGAGATCCAACGGAACAAGAGCCCATATGATAGAATTACGCGAAGGAGATGGTCGGAACTTTGAGGAACCCTACTCAATTAGGGGATCTCCCCTACAGAGTGCAGCCAGGGTGGTTGATTGGGATAGCTTCGTGTATTCAACTCTTGTTTGACCTAATCTCAATGATCGTAAGTACTTATAGCCAACTCCCTATCTGTGGGTTTCCTCTTATCTGCAAACTTACCACTAATCCGGTATCACTATAGTTGACTTCAGTAAAGGAGTCACTGGTGTATCTAGGAGACGAATGCAAACAGTCTAAACCGATAGCATGGCTTTATAGAGTAACAATTGCGAAGGAACCTCAACGAATAGACGTTCAGATACCTCTGATACTGTCAGGCCGACGGATTATGGCCACTCTCAACTTAGGATCCGATTACAACTTCATGTCGTTAAGCTTGGCAGAGCAGCTCAAACTCAATTTCTCGACCTCGGGCTTTACAAAAAGGTTTAAACTGGCAAATGGACGCGTCATCTGGCGCGAAGCAATAGTATGGGATCGGAGTTCCATTCCCTCAGAGAAGACGCCAGACCTAAATTTTGATTTCCACGTCCTGGAGTCTCTTGTTATCCCAATAATGGTCGGAAGAGAATTTCTCAAAAAGATGGATATCTTAACAACTCACCGTGATCGACTGAGAAGCCTCCATTATCCTCGTGGGGTATCATCGTCCCTTCCACAAATTCTGCACCTCAGTGCGCCTTGTCAAAGACTGCATTGTTTTATCGCCAGTATTCCAGCGGAAGCAAACATCGATACAGGAGCAACAATAAATCTTGCATCGCCAGAGTTTGCTACCCGTTCTGGCCTCCAAATCGAGCCCACCGACCAACAACACCAGTTTGTCCAACTCGCGGACAAATCGATAACTTCCATCAGTGGTTGTATCCATGCAAGGTTCAACCCTTTCGATCAGCCATCGACCAAGACACTACTACCGCAAGCTCACATTGAGACATTTTATGTCCTTGAAGGACTTACTTCAGATGTTCTAATCGGCCGCGAACTCCTTCTTGAGATGTACGCCTTCACTGGTCCAGATGAACAAAACAACGTGTTCTTCAATAAGGAACGTCGGGATGTCCATGATGACCTTGCCGTTATTGCCTGGATGGAAGAATGGAGAACGACATCCGGGTTGCACTCATGTCAGCAGAAGTCTCGTAAGTGCTTTCTCACTCACCATCCATTGTCTTTTCTTCATCTCTTAACTGACCTTGAAATAGTTGAAGTTATACATTCTACCTTCTGGTGTGACGGGATAGTGCACCATCTTAATGAAAGGGAGCGACCACCAATGTAATCTCATCTCACGGAGTCAAAAACGAAGCTCAGAGAACGGATGCGCCAAAAACAAGAGCTTTACCTGAGTAAAAGGAAGCAGGCTGCAGAAGCCAACACTGAGGGGGAGTTGCCAGTATTGTAGAGCCAAGATAGGAAGCCAAGACCTACTCCTCAGGACTGTGTCATGCAATTGGAGTGGTAGAGTTGAGATAGAATGTAAATATGCGGTGGACGATTAAATGGAGGGTATACTATAATCAAGTCACTTCAATTAATGTCTTCGACTAGAACACTCATGACCGAGGCTATAGCCACTCTAGAAATTGAGGCATCCGTTATGATTGCCGTTTCCAGGACTGGCTGTATCCATCGGGAAGTTAATCTAGATGCTGCGCACATATATAAAGTATTCTAAGCATAGAACCAAATCAAACACCGAAATATAGTCCCTATTAGCTGTGCCGTGCTGACAACATATCTATCGTTTGGAAACAGAGTTTATGAAGCTGAGTGGACAAGGCACTCTTGAGTTCCAACCGTTCTCAATAAAACAGCTGGCTTAGCAAAGCCAAAAAGCGTCCACAATCCTCAGCTGACAGTCAGGAAATAAGTCAAGTCTCCATCTGCATATAACAAGCAATTAATTCTCCGTCCTGGAAAGGAATCCATTGTGGCATTTCATCAGCCCCGCTTCCGTCCGCTGGCGGATGATGTCCCATGTGTGGTTGGCCTCCGACCGTAGACGGCGGAAGGCTTGGGGCTGAATTTGTCCAGCCACATCTGAACATAGCCAGCTTTTATGACGCGGGCAGCATCTCAATTACTAGGACTATACTTGGTATACCGAGTTTGGGTATATAAAGACCGCCAGCTCCAAGTATAACAAGAGAATTCTTCATCAGCATCATTCAAGCAACAAGATCTCATATCGAACTTCTATTCTATACTCAACAGACCAGTCAACCGTTAAGATGAAGTTCACCAACGTCCTCTTCGCTCTGGTGACTTGCCTCACTGCTACCAAGGCCGCGCCTATGGACGATGAATCTGAATGCGATCCTGGAACCTACCAGTGCTCCGGCACCACTGGCTGGGAAGTCTGCAGCACCAGCAGTGTCTGGGTGGTGAGTAAACCCAAGATTTATTCATCCTTTTACTCCCAATTACTTCACAGTGGATGACTAACAAATGCGTCGGTATAGGACGCTGGTGACTGCCCTCCCAATACCGTCTGCAAGTTTTTCGAAGGGAGCATGAGCCCTTATTGTGTCCCACCTGAATTTGACATCTACTAGAGATTGGAATTGGCTCGCAAAGTTGAGGATGACTGGGACTGAGCAATATTGTAGCACTTTAGGTGCCCCTCACTCACTTTATTCAAATTTCAAATGCATCTTTTCTTTTGGATCGTGTTCTTAGAGAGTGACAGCATAGTAATGTATTATTTTCCACAGATAGTTCACAGGGTTTATCTAAACACCTATATTACTTGTTTGGTATTTCACTTGACCGGAAGAACTATACGTGCGAATAGCTACTTAGATGAGATAGCATAGTGCCCTTGATAATGTGTTTTCCAACTTTCGTTCCATAACGCGGTGTTTCTGCCTCGCCACCGCGGCCTCCATCAGACTCGGTGTCCGCGGAGTATAAGATTCTCCACTTTTACTGGCCCCATACTTTTCCATGACTTCCGATTTTCAACCAAACCAACTATTATCGGGAACAGAGATTTACAGTCTAGATCTCTAAGTACCAATATCGGCAAAATCAAAACCTCTATTGCTAAACCTCAAGGGAGCAGCTCGCTGCATGGAAGAACACGGAACTAGTTCCGGACAGCCGGTGTCCGACGATTCAGCACGACGAGCGGTAAGTATAGTGATACTGCTATTGCTGGACATGTCACAAGGCCAGATTTCCCCAGGCGCTGCAGACATGTAGACTAATTGATACCTCATATGGAAAATAGTGCGATGAATGTCGTTCTCGCAAGGTAAGCATCCATGACTCCCTATCTACGATTACACGAGGACTAACGCGATGCAGATTCGTTGCGATAGAAAATTGCCTTGCTCCAATTGTCGTACAGCTGATCGAGTTTGTATACCGAATGGTATCAGTTCCCCGGTTGGTTCGCGTCCAAGACGCAAAGAACCCCGGCAACGAATTCTCATTTCATCTCAATAGTAGGTGATACCTCGACATCTACCGTGTAATGAGCTCAAGGCTTCTCCACCATGGCCTGACCTCATACTGCAAAGCTGTCTACTGACATTCATACACTCATCCTCAGTGAACAAAAGATTGACCGGATCGAATCCCGGTTGGAGAATATCGAGAACCTTCTGCGCAATTCACCTCACAGGCCTATTCCGGTCCCTCCCTCGCAGTATCATCCTGTCATTCCATCGACAATTGATACAGGCACGACTTCCACTTCCGATTTCGGAACTCCAGACGCGGGATCGGTTTTCGGCAGCAACTCTGTTATCACCCAGCAGACCTCCTTTGCAAATGAACTCATCGAAGACGTCATGCAAAGAAACTCATTACGGGATATCGATCCTCGGATGTCAGAAGCCCTGGCTAATCTCAGACAAATAATGGAAGTTCAACGTCAATCACCTATTACCTACGGACCTCGTTTTCCGCTGCAGCGTTCATTGCCCCCTGGAGGCTTACGTGAACTTGAGATGCCCCCGGTAGATGCCGTCGTCTCGTTGCTTAGGAACATGAAATGTGTGTGCGAACAAGTTCATAGGTAAAGTTGATGCTGACCTGCCTGCAGCGTCTACGCCAGGTCTCTTCACATTCATATGTTACTTCTTCGCCATCAAGGACTTCTCAAACCTCTGCAGGCAGGTCTATTTCCCTACAGAAGACTTTCCTGACGCAGTCTTTATTATCGTCAATTTTGGGTTGTATTACTTGTTCCTTGAACGTCTACCCGATGGACACGACTCGTATCTCCATACGACTCGAGTCAACCTGGAAACTGCGCTTGCCAACATGAACCTCTTTATGCCTACTACAGTTGAGAACATCCA
Organism: Fusarium irregulare; assembly: GCA_027945245.1. Lineage (NCBI taxonomy): Eukaryota > Fungi > Ascomycota > Sordariomycetes > Hypocreales > Nectriaceae > Fusarium > Fusarium irregulare. Next base: position 2,173,613 of record JAPDHF010000007.1, read on the forward strand.
AGCTCTATTACTGGGGGTAGGTCGGCCTAAACTTATAGAATTCTGTTACTGATTGTTTCCAGTCCTTCTATGCTACTGATGTTTGTAGACCTTCAGTTGCTTGGCAGCTCAACACTGCTGCAGCACTAACGTGTCAGATGGCCGGCTTCCATCGAAGAAACTGCCAAGTTATGTATAATCACGAAGAAGCGGATACAAGGGCGATCTTGTTCTGGCATACCTACATGGGGGATAAAGCAATGTCGATTCGTCTCGGACGTGCTTCTGTGATTCAAGATTTGGAGATTGATATACCGCGGTCGTTCAACTTCCACGGAACTCTAAGTGTAGAAAGTCGCGCTCTAACCGCTACATGGCTTCGCGGCGCATCCTTCCAGAGCCGTGTCTATGAGCAACTGTACGTGGTATCTAAAACAATTACCTCACTTGGAGATGATTGCTAACATAAGTAGGCTCTGTCCAGCAGCCTTGGCGCTGTCGACGACTGAGATAGCCGAGCGAGCACGGTTGTTGGCGCAAGAATGGCATCAGATCGAAACAGAGGCTAAGGAGAGCCGGGAACTGGCTATTGCCACACTCGAAAAAATAAAGACATCACCCTTGGTCGATATATATGTCAAGGGTGACCAGGTTCAAATGTTGTCGACGCTAACACTGATATACCAAGCAATTCCCGCGCCACAAGGTTCAAGAAGCAGAATCGGTGGCGAGTGCATTGAGACAGCGCGACGGGCGACATATGCGCATTTGGAGTGCATCGCCGCATTAAAGAACGATCCTTTCGCTAGGACTAGCTATATTCATCGGTAAGTGTATTCGGATGCGGTATACATCAGAAGCAGCTAACAAATATGCAGCAATCTGGTGCTGACACCCTTCGCTCCCTTCTTTATCCTCTTTTGCTACATCATCGAGACGCTATCAACGGAAGATCTGGAGCTTCTACAGGAGTTTACCACATCTATACAAGGGTGCGACAATGCTTCAGAGGTGACTGCGAAGTTGGCAAAGCTTTGTCGCGTGATCAGTGACGTTGCGGCTTTGTACGTTGAGGCCAAGTCCAACCAACAAGAAGATGCAATGGAGGACATCGGAGGCGAGTTCGATACTTATTTAAGTCAACTTGGGTTTTTGCCTGTGGCGGATCAGTCGGCGGACGCCAACGCGGGAGTGGAAAATGTGCCTTTATTTGCAGAAGATCCACAGTTGTCTCAGGTAACGGATTGGATGTCTGGAAGTCGAAATTGGTTTGGGTTGTTGGATCATGATGTATCGCAAATAGGCGAGTAGAATGTTCAACAAGTGTCAGTTCATTAAAACTCGGTCCTCAGGCCTTCGATGAGCGCCGGACCATGGCGCCATTCTATTGCTAATACAATACTTTACAGTGCATCAGGAGACAACCACCCATCAGCATTATACGTAGCCAAACTCCCAAATCCCTGCGCATCCTGCAACGCACTCAACTTCCCCTTCAGATAATCCCTCTGATTCTCATGAATCCTATCAAAACTCAACAAAAACGTATTTAAAAACAGAAAATCCTCCACTCTGTCCTCTGCACCATCCGCACCAGGTAAAGCCAGTACATCCGCTACCGTAGTAGTAATCTCAAACAGCTTAGCTATAATCCCCGGTCCGTGCAACGCGACACTATCGAAGCTTTTTAATCGATCGACCAAGTTGCGGAGTTGTGTTGAGAGGCGTTGGGCGGGGAAGTGCATTGAGAAACCCTCGTGCGAGTTTTGTGGTGGTGCGGATTGTAAGAGACCTTGGGAGAGGGCGAGTTGCCAGACAAGAATTCGCATCCAGAGACGGGTTATGAAGAGGTCTGCGTGTTGCAGTTCTGTTAGACCTTCGCACCCGTTTGAAATTAATGTGTTATCTGTTTCTGCTGCGTCGATTTCATCTTGGTCAAGTTGAGCTTGTTTGTGCTCTATCCATGCGGCTGTTATCTCCGGCCCTGTACTCGAAGGATCTCGTTGCGCTCTCCACTGCGTCAGAAACTCATTATCTAAAACATTGAATAGAAGAATGAGCCGATTGAAACCTTCGTTGATACCAGGACTAAGCTCGTAGTCTGGTACAGGTAGACCAGTCTTCAGCGGCGGCAACAAAGCTGGATATCCTGTGACCATGGTCGAGAACCGTTCATGGATAGAAACCTCCCAGTAGAGTCGCTGTCTCGTAGCTATCTCATGATTACTCAACGATGCATCTGTAAACCGATCAAGATCCATCATCTGCATCAACGTTCCAGCTTCTCTCAGGAAGACGAAACCTCTATCCGTCCTCTCAAACGCCATGAGACAGTTCTCAAGAAAGATACACGTCATGACGCGCTTGACGCTGACGGGTAACTTGTTTAGAAAACCTTTTCCTATTTCAGCTTGTCTGTGCGCTTTGATGCCTAGCGAGAGCAGATCCATCATCCTTGCAAGAATATCATCATCAGGATTCCATGTCGTTTGTGATAAATTGATCGTCGACCCCGCGAACGCGTAGACAAACGCTGCGTCCTCGTGACTGTTCTCCATCCCTTCAATTGCAGTCACCACCTCAGATGGAAGAATAATCGGGTTGACAGGGAAAACGGCGCGTTCGTACTCTGACACCAATTTCATAAAGAAATCCGCGCTGTAGATTGTTCCGTTACTCGTAGGTATATACGAGGGCGAAGTCTGGGGCGAAGCAGAATCGGATCTACATCCTCCCTCGCGTATCTGCGCAACCAATCTTCCTCTAATTGTCGGCTTTCGCTTTGTGGGCGGGGCTGAGTAGACGCATGCTAGATTGAGATGACCGCATTGGGAGCAGGGAGTTGAGCCGTTGCATTTTACTTTGCGGAGGCGACATGGATCGCATGCTCTGGATGTTCTGGTGGACATTGTGAATGAGAATGAGGTTGAGCTGAAGATGAAGATGCGGAGACAAGCGCGTTGTGGGTGGATGACCCCACCTTATAAACTTGCCACTTTTGGCTGGTTGGGGTTAGACCTGATACTCTTTAAGGCTGGGAATTGTTGGTATGTATTTTACACGTAGGAAGAATATTGCCTTACTCTCTATAGTAAAGTTGATTAAACATTACATGAACCGAAATAGTTGAGCGACTTTAGACTGACCCTGAGGCTCTTCAAAGCTTCGAAGTAACCTCAGACCTCAGAGTTTCTCCCATTCTTGGTCTATCTCCGAGTCTTGGGCATTTATTTGATCCACAAGCTTGCGAATATCATTTGAGACCTCTTGAGCCGAGCTGTACTTGAAGTGCCACAGCTTCTCAACCACACCCTTTACAGGATTGGCCTCACTAACATGGGGATACTCCCCCTCTATGACCTTCATCAGCACCTTACCATCGTCAATCTCGCTTTATGGAATCGCCCACTCTGTGATCTCGCAGATGCACGTCCCAAGCATAAACATTTCCCTTTCAAGGACAGTGGGGCTATAGGGCCCGGGATTCTCATAGCGGAATTCGCAGCGAAACACAACATTGGAAAGCCGATCCTGTTCATAGGAATTTGCGAACAAGCTATCGGCTCGATGCGAGCCAACGAAGCCGCTAACTTTGATATGAAAGTTGTCGAAAAGAAGGATGTCCCGAGGGGAGAGGGCACCCCAGATTACCTTTCGACTGTGAATATGCTGCACAGTTTCTGCAAGATCGAGAGCCATGCGCATGCGTGTAGACATAGGTGGTGCATCACCCTGGGTGACGCGGTCGCGAAGGTACCCATGGGGTGCTTTTTCAACCTTCAAGAACCAAGGCCTGTCTTGATCTTTTTCAGGGCAGTGTACGAGGCCGATTAACGTGAGGATATGCTCATGAGGACCTAGTGCCTCGTAGATCTTAGCCTCCCAATCCCACATGGTGTAGCCGAGCGAATAGTCAAGAAGCCTCTTGTTGCTTAATTCGTGGTTGATCTGGAGGCTCGACATCTCCGTTATGGGGGTCAGCTTGGTGCAAATATCCTCGTTAGGAAATGGGCCGAAAAAGTAGAGAGCGCTTTCTGTGGGCATTGCGAAGTGATTCTTCTGCATGGCGTGTGGTTATTGTTCGGGTGATCGTGGAAATGCAATTGTGGCTGTTAACTTGGGAGAAGGGAAAGCAAAGGAAACCGGATAGAATTAAGGAAAGAGGGCATTTTATAGCCAGCCTGAACCTTAACTTAAGGCGGATTAAAAGTTTTGTGTAGGCAACGGAATCGTAATTCCCAGTAATTGGGTAAATGCATTGAGCAAAGTCCATTTCAAACGCTTCTACGTTTGTGGGCGTACGCATAACTGGTAATTGTTCGGCCTGATGGCTCGGGCCTCGTTCTATTTGCCTGACTGCTGTCGCGGTTTCTCAAACACGTGACCGTTCTCTTTGTTCAGGGATGCGGATTGAATCACGTCTTTTGTTCGCGAATAATCGAATCGGATTGCAAGGTTTACTCAATGCAGTAGCAAATCCGCTCTCAGATCCTTGAAGATGATAGGATCGCATCTGCCAGCCTCGGCATATCTGCCACCGAAATGCGAAATTAAAGTATGAGCAAATCGGGGAATGATATGACGAAACAAATAAATAAAGTCATATATAATAATAGCCACCGACCGAGTACTCGTGCTAAAGAGTCAACGGAATATTTGCCCTTCACAGAAACAATATGCGAAGTCTACTGCTCTACCCTCTCCTGGCCGCTTCCGCCATGGCCGAAAAGCTTCTTTACAGAAATACCTTTGACACCATCGATGCAATTGCAGATTGGGTCCCCGAAGGTTCCGTCAAAGCCACCGTCTTCAACAACACTCTCGAACTAGCTGCCCCAGGCGACTTTGTTTACTGGGTCCCCGAAGTCTTCCCCGAACGCATCCGGATCACCTGGGAGTTTTCACCTGTCGAAGAACCAGGCCTAGCTATCATATTCTTCGGCGCAGCAGCCGCCAAAGACGGCGGAAGCATCTTCGGCAAGGATCTCAAGCCCCGAAACGGGTCTTACCCACAGTATCACTCCAGCGACATCCGGACGCTGCATGCTTCGTATTTCCGGCGCCGATGGCCGGAGGAGAGAGCCTTTCATCTTGCCAACTTGCGAAAGTCACCTGGATTTCATCTTGTGGCGCAGGGAGCTGATCCGCTGCCTGATGTGGAGGATACGCAGGGCGCTTATTACAAGATTGAGGTTGTTCACGACAAGCGAGATGTCAAGTTTTCGATTAATGGGTTGGAAATATTCTCGTGGGAGGATGTGGATCGATCGACTGGACCTGTTGTTCGTGGTGGACGAATTGGCTTTAGGCAGATGAATCCACTTGTCGCTCGCTACCGTAACTTGGAGGTATGGAAACTTTAGAGGCTAGTTCCATGACTTCTGATAGATTGAGTCTCCCTTCAATTATCTGGCTGGCGTCGCGGTGGCTTAGACGCACGATCGTTGTCTTTAGTCAGACTGATGTAGTGACAGACGTGGAGCGAGGACAACGTCGTTTAAAAGCTAGTTTAGTCATATGTTACGAAATCGAAATGTATTGTATTAGGTTGTAAATTGCTGATTGACTGAGGAATTGCGTGTCAAGTGTATTCACAGCCAGCTACACCAGTTTAATATAAAGATTGCTCAATTGCTTTGCTTAAGAACCTGCTAAAAATACTAAACACCACCCAAACCATCATGACTCATCTCTTCCATCATCTTGATCATCTATGACTGATTGCTGTTGATCTGCTCAACATAAACAGCAGAAGCCTTCTCCTTAGCAACACCATCAAACTCAGCATCAACTCTCTCAACCTCAGTAGTCTTGAACTTGCGAGCACTAACACCACGCTCAAAGAGAACATCAAGCTCGCCATAGGTACGTCCCTTGGGCTCAGGAAGACGGAAGTAAGTCCAAACAGCGCAAAGAGCACAAGTTCCCGCCCAGAAGAAACCAGCCTTGGCTCCCCAGTTCCAGGCAGAAGGGTTCAACATGCGAGGAGTGATAATGTTGGTCATGATTCCAACGATATTGTATGAGTTTCGGGCGAGGACGACGGTCTTGGTTCGGAGACGGGTGGACGATAGTTCGGCGACGAGGGAGTAACAGACGGGCCCGACGGTGGAGTCGTAGGTGAAGGTGTAGATGAGAAGAAGAGATCCGATGACCCATTGAGCGGCGACGTTTTCCTTTCCGGCGAATGCGACGCAGCCGATTGTCAGGAGGAGGACACACATGACAATTTGACCACCGAGGTAAAGAGTGCGACGACCGAACCAACCCATGAGGAACCAAGAGAAGACAGTACCAACAGCACCAATGGCATATTGACCCAGAGACATGGAGAAACTGTTCTCAACAGCCATGCCAGCCATCTGGTAGAAGTAGGTAGAGTATCCCATAAAGGTAGCACCACAAAGAGTCTGAACCATCCAGGTAAAGCACACAATCTCAGTACGTCGCAGACTAACTCCCTTGAAGAGATCAGTGTATGAAGTACCGGCCTGAGCCTCCTTCTCCATCTCGTTCGTGTGTACCATCATCGAAATCGTCTCGTCGGGCTTGAATTCGACTTCGCTGTTGCGTGCGGTAAGGCGTTGGAGGGAAAGCTTGGCTTCTTCGATGCGGCCCTTGCGGACGAGCCACCAGGGAGATTCGGGGGCGAGGTAGATTCCGATGATGAGAGGGACGGGCCACATCCATTGAAGGGCGAAGGGGATCTTGTAACCCCACTGATCGTCGCGGGTGACCATGGCGCGGAGAACACCTGAGGCGATGAATTGTCCGAGAACCCAGCAGAGGTTGACGTAGGTGGTGAGATAAGCGCGAAGATGGGTAGGGCAGACTTCGGAGGCGTAGGTAGTCGTAAGAGTCTGGAAAACACCCCACGGAATACCGATAAAGATCTCTCCAATAAGAAGCTGAACGAGCGTCTCGGAGAAGAAGATAATAAAGATGAAACCGATACAACCGATCAGGGCACCAATAAGCGTCTTACGGTAACCGAATCGATCAGCGATGATACCATTGATGAACAGACCAATGATCTGACCACAGAGGGTACCGTTGGAAAGACCAGATTGCCAAGCAGCCGTGAGCTGGTATGTACCATCAGGCTGCTCGACACCGAACTTGCGCTGGAAGGGAGGATAGGCGAAGAGGTTGTTCAGAAGAACGACATCGAAACCTTCCATGATGATGCAGAGAGACAAGAAGACCGACCAGAGACACGCTTTCTTGTAGAGCTTAAGGGATTTGATGAGGCCCATGTCGTGCTCTGCCTGTGTCGCGGCTGCTGCCTCGTGGGCGGTGTTTGAGTCAACGACTCCATTGTCGACCTTGTTGGAGGACATTGTGGCGAGGAGTTCAGATGAAGAATTGAGTCAGATATTGATCAATGAAGAGTCAAGTCTGGATGAGAAGATGAGAGTGATGATAAGATTGGAGGATATTGTTTCAACGAGCGAAGCGGACCATCTTATACTTGTTTGACCGTCGAGATAATGAAGAAGTCAAGATGTCTTTGACGAAAAAGCAAAACGTAGTCTCGAGGCGAACAAAGTCAAGGCTCGGCCGAATTCCATTAGCGTGGATGGGCACATCGCCGTCTAGGCCTGTCCGAACGACGCCATCATTGGTCAATTGGCCAGAATATCTGTCGATGATTGGAATCCATGTCGGACCGGGTCTCTGGTGCAACGAAACAGGGACTAACAATCTCTCTGATGAGTGAAATCTCGGCCAATAATTGACTCTTCCACTCCACCCTCTCCCCATGGGGACAAGAATCTGGGGTCGGACCGAGTTGTGCAGATCATGGGGACTCCAGAATGTCTGTGTGAGACCATGGAGAGACTTGGTTGTGGGAAAACTTGGCTTTCAGCTGCTTGTGGCTGGAATAAGCCGATATTTGGGTAACCATTGGGAGATTAGTGTCATCTTAGTGTGGAACAAGGATGGAAACCCGGCTGGACTTGACAAAAGTAGTTTACGAAAAAAGGTGGATTATAATGTCTTCATTATTATGTCTCTTGACTAAAATGGTCAAGTTCATGCGGTATTTGACTTTCGTCGGTCCGGCTAAGAGCCAATGAAAGCTACGCGTCTCGTCGGCCCGAGATTGAACCAATCATAATTGTCCCAGTGCCCCCCTCAACGGTCGAACTCTCGAATCGGCTGGTTCTTGTCTAATATATTTGGTCGGTCCGACCAACGCGGGGATGAGGGGAGCATTGATCGTGGGGAAACACATGATTATGGAGAAGACAATCCGGGTTCAGGGTATAACTGGATATTTAATTCCCATCTCACATTCATTCTCTCACATCACATCCATCATCACTCAATCTCCAGTATCATCCTCTTGCTTCTTCTACCTCCATCATGACAGTCATCAACAAACGCTCCAGACAATGGTGGAAGCAAGCCATAATCTACCAAATCTACCCTGCATCCTTCTGCGACTCCAACAACGATGGCATAGGAGACCTCCAAGGCATAATCTCCAAGCTAGACTACATCGCTAGCCTAGGCGTCGATGTCATCTGGGTATGTCCCATGTACGACAGTCCTCAAGTTGACATGGGCTATGACATTTCCAACTACGAGGATGTCTACGCTCCATACGGTACTCTTCAAGATATGGAAGAGTTGATCCGCAAGACTCATGAGAAGGGTATGAAGATTATGCTTGATCTTGTGATTAATCATACTTCTGATAAACATGCCTGGTTTGAGGAGTCGAGACTCAGCAAGGACAGTCCTAAACGGGACTGGTATATTTGGCGTCCTGCCAAGTACTCTCCTGACGGTGAACGTCTTCCTCCCAACAACTGGCGCTCCAACTTTGGCGGCGGTAGTGTTTGGGAGTGGGATGAAGCTACACAAGAATACTATCTTCACCTCTTTGCAAAGGAGCAGCCCGACCTCAACTGGGAGAACCCTGAAACTCGGAGAGCTATTTACGCTTCATCTATGGAGTTCTGGCTCGATAGAGGTGTTGATGGCTTCCGTGTTGACACAGTCAACATGTACTCCAAAATCCAGGATTTCCCAGATGCACCCATCACAGACCCCAAAGCCAAATACCAACCCGCAGGCCTGCTCTACTGCAATGGTCCACGCATGCACGAGTTCCTTTCCGAAATGAGTGAGATTCTGGAGAGGTATGGTGCTATCACCGTTGGCGAACTTCCTCATACACCCGATCTTGAGCGCGTCCTCAAATACGTCAGCGCCAAGGAGAAGCAGCTCAACATGGTCTTCCAATTTGACGTCGTAGACGTTGGATTTGGAAAGACACACAAGTATGAGACGGTGCCCAGGAACTATACTCTTCCTCAATTGAAGGGTGCGTTTGGAAGAACGCAGAGTCTTATCCATGGTACTGATGCTTGGACTACTGTTTTTATGGAGAATCACGATCAAGCACGATCTGTCTCTCGATTCACCGACGATCGTCCTGAGTTTAGAGTGGCTGGTGCCAAGATGTTGGCTTTGCTGCAGGCTTGTCTCAGTGGAACACAGTATGTGTACCAAGGACAAGAGATCGGATCCGTCAACGCACCCAAGGAGAGTTATGCTCTCGAGAATTATGTTGATATCGAGAGCTACCAATTCATCGACCATGTTAAAGAACGATGTGGGAATGATGAGAAGGAACTTGATACAGCGTTCAATGCCCTACAACACCTTGCTCGAGATCATGCTCGTATCCCTGTCTGTTGGAGCGACGACAAATTCGGTGGTTTTTCGTCTAAGCCTGACAAGGAACCCTGGATGCGAGCCCATCCTCTATCCTCCGAAATCAACGTCGCCTCCCAAATTGACGACCCACACAGCGTTTTGTCATTCTGGAAGAAAGCACTGCGTTTCAGGAAGGAGTTTTCTGATTTGATGGTTTATGGAGATTACAAGGTCTTGAGAAAGGATGATCCTGATATTTATGCTTTTGTCAAGGAGAGTCCTGCTGATGGAAGTAAGGTTGCTGTTGTGCTGAACTTTACTACTGAGAGCAAGGCTTGGGGTGTCGAAGAGTTTGGTGTAGAAGGGAAGTTGGTTCCTATTATGTCGACGCATTCTGGCAAGGGAGGAGAGGTTCTCGAGCCTTTTGAGGGACGGGTTTATTTGGTTACTTAGATATACATAGATTAAAAGGAAACGAAGTGTTCGATATATCACAATCAGAGCTATATACCTCTACCGCGCTCGTACCGTTTCACTGAATGTTGGTGGGGTCTACTCGGGCGGTGGTACAATCCACGACTGATCCTCCTCTGGCACCGAATCATCCCGTCTATTAGCATCGCGTGACAATCCACCAGATGACCTCAATATCAGCACAGACTGTTTACCATCGACGACAAATTTCTGCCCCTCAATGTTCCCACGAATGGAGTATCTCAGCTCATGCGTCACCTCGATATTATACGTCGTAAAACAAGGCGTGATTCTATCCTGCTCCAATGTCCATGACTGCGGAAACCCAGTACTCTCCAGCCCAACACGAAAGTGTATTAGCTCGCCAATATTGATAGGGTCTGCTTTTACGTAGACTTCTCGCTTCAGAGCCCGAAGAGCTTTGGATACACCCAGGTCTAGACGCGTCTCCCACGGATATCCTTCTCTTGTGCCGATAGTTCTTGTCCAGGTAACCAACTCAATGTCAGCAGCCATTAATTGGACCTTTTGGGGAGTCTCGCGTAATATCTCGCTGGTCTGTTCCCAGTTTGGTCTCACGGCTAGTCGGAGTGGTATCGGTATTGGGTTATCTAGCTGGATGATAGTCGGGACGTCAACAAGCAAGTCAAATCTGAACTCGGGACTGTGGCGAAACGAGTTCTTCATCTTTTCAGCTAATGACATCTTAATAGTTTTAAACCCAGGAACCAAGCTTTTGCTTGCGACCTTTTTTCGATGTAACCAACGCTTCACTTGAAAGTCTGCAATAGGTGGATCTGACGTATATAACACCATTTTGAACGGCTGTATGGCGGTAAACTCCTCTTCCTTTCCATGAGAGTCAATCATCATTTTTGCCGAGACGAAATACTCGACGTATGTATTGAGAAGAGGACCATCACCAGTCGCGGCAGTACGAAGTACATAGGTAGGCGGGAGCTGATGCCTCTCTCCAACGGGGATACAACTTGGTCCGAAATTCCCTGGATCCCTGTCTTCATCTGCAAATATCGGGATTTCGAGACGGAAAGCCCAACTCTTCTCGCCACCGGCCTCAATGTGTATTGGGCCTTGGTATATGTCAGGTTCACGCCAGTCGTCCTTCAGGAGAGATATTGCCTTATCCCCATACTTTTGCACCCTGCCCGCGGAGGTCCTTCCTTGACGGTTACATCGAATATGGACGGATGGGGAAACTGTGGGCTTTTGGCGGTAGATATATCCCGTTATGGTGTCGCCAGGTGCGTAAGTGTCTTGATCAAGGCGGATGCCTAGGCAAGGAGAGTTCTTGGGAGCATGGGGAGGCATGTTTCGTTGACATGAATACAATGATATGCTGATTCCACGCAATAAATTGACCTTTGTCGGGGATAAACGGCCGTTTTGACTTTTTTATGATGTCGAGTCTTGGCTTTCAGCCTTCGTTCCGCGCCGAGACTGAGGCTCAGTTCTGGTGCAACCATGTCGGTTAAATATTTACATTCTTGTTAAATGGTCATAGTAATGTTTATCGGGGCCAATTGAATAAAGGGCCAAGACGACCGTCCCGCCTCAGGTGATGAACTCCATCCAGTTGTAGCCGAAGTCATGTGAGAAAAGACTTGGCATGAAGGGCGGTGATTGCCTATCTTGGTATACATAACTTCTGTGTGTGGTGGGCTAAGACGTTCGATTATCCATTGATAAGTCTGTTTGACTCCGCGCCAGGGTTCTTACATCATCAAGATCGTCATTCTGATCAGCCCGGTTGTAAATGAGTGAAGGTAGGTACAAGAATGACTCGCCCTTCATTGACTGCGTTGTTCGCCCGGTTTAATTGGCAACATATGGTAGAAGGCCCAGCATCGGTGGATGTTTGGGAAAGTCCTGCCGGATATCTGCAGGTCGCCCGACTAGTTATCTATCTGCCAGCATCGAGGTCCGATAAGGCATCCGGGCAACATGACTTGTGTTGGTTTGACCTGTATATTGGGGGCTTACGCCTCGGAGGAACTCAAAACGGGGAAACATGTAGGCTTGTTGGCCCTCCCAAGATCTATCCAGCCCAACCACGTAACACTAAGAATGAGTCTCTCAGTATCATTAACATACTGGTCGCTTTGACGAAAGTTAACAACTATTCCCAAGTGTTGGAATCAACATAAGTCTGGAGGCATAGGTTAGGCGCGACTAAATAGATCATACATCTTGCTAACCTAGAGAGCTACATAACAGCAGAGCTATCTCAATCCTCAAGTGGCTCCGTTGTTGCCTGTAGACGCGGGTCTCTAAAACGCGACGGCTGTTTACAAGCTGTGCATATCACGACTGACATTGCCAAAGGAACTAATCTGGACTCAGTAGTATAGCAGCAGCTGCTAGAAATAACATGGCATACATACACCTGAGATGAAGGCCGGGTCGTCGGACCCGCAATAAGATTCTTCTTGATCCGTGGCGAAAAGAAGCGCGACGACAATCCAGTGGTTAGGGTATTAACACCTGATTGGCTGTGAGTCGTTAGTGGGGTAGGCTAGCCACCAGGCATATCATCGCCCCGCATTTGCTGCATGCACGTGATACTTCAATCGAGGCTGGCATCAGGCAGGCGCAAGCTTCGAGGTTCATCTTCTGCCTCACATTATTCGATTACTCAAGTCAGGTTTCTACGCATTCATTTCTATTTTAGTCACTTATTGAAATGTCTTTGGAGTTCTTAGTACCTGAACTTCTCTCTCTTATTCTTCATAGCATCGACTCGCCTCGCAGTCTACATAACCTGATCTCAGCATCACCAGCCTGTTTGCGTGTCTTCAACCAAACATCACAGCTAGTACTATCAACCGTTATACAGAATTCTGTACCAGCTATCAATAGAAGACACATACTTGCCTTTCATCAAGCACCCACACCCGCCACAACGACTGGAGTCTCATCATTCCTGGACAAGTACTTTGATGAATCCTCGGCTTTCGATTTCCCCACCAGCACAGTGGAACTCATTAAGCTCTATAAAGTCTACAACCGGCTATCATTTCTTATCGACGGATATCTAAATGGCATCAAGAAACTTGATTTTGACGACTCTGTTATCACACCTAGTCCATCTGAACTTACCAGGCTTCAGAGGGCGTTTTTACGATATGGTCTCTACTCGCGCGTGTTTCCTGCTGATGACACGCTGCCATGGGAAGACCCATCGCCAAATCATAGGTTCTCTGCCCTCAAACAATTCGACCTGTTTGTTTCCCGCCTCAAGCCTTGGGAGTGTGAGGAAATAGTTTGCGTTGAACAATACTTCTCCACTCTCATAGGAAACTTTGTCGACGAAATGGAAGAACAACTTGCTGGAACCGTCAAATCTGCAGTTGTATTCAAGCCACCAATCTGGGAAGATGACGCCCAAGCCGATTTAAAAGATGTCGGTGCAGAAGAGAATCTCTGGCGATTTGATGCCCTCGACCTTACCAGCCTGGCCATGTTCTCTTTTGACAACAGATATCGAATTCACGACAATATCACTTACATGGCTTCACTAGGTCTGGATTTTATGTATGACTTGATACGGTCAGATAAGGACGAACATCTAAGGCTCATTCGTTCTAATTCTCCCAATTTTCGCCATTTCTTGGAAGAAGCGTTGACATGCTCCCCTGGTCTAACCATGCAGGAATGTGATGAAGAATCAGCTTGGGATGATGACCCGTCCTATAATAACCTTGCTTGGCTTCAGCTAGGACTAGGAAGTCAGAGCTGGAAGTACTTGAGGATCGATAGGTGGTCATGCCGGATGTCACCACTGCGAGAGCTAGGCTATGTCTTCTGGGACTCAGCCAGGCTCAAGTCTACCGCCGTTCAAGAGAGACTAGCCATCGCGAGTTCTGTATCATCTGACAAGGCAACTGCGAGAGGTATTCGACGGGATAAAGAAACCGTTGAAGAGAGATTCAACGGGGCCATGATTCCACGACGTGAGCTGACACGACTTGAGAGCCAGTTCGGATACATCAGACGGCCTATGGAAGAGGAGTTAGAATAAAAGTCAATTCAGTGTTTAGAAAATTCGAAAGCGATGACTTGATGGATAATCTTACACTTGGAACATTCCGAAAAGTCTACTTTGATCCACCATTGTTGTATTAATATGGCCTACCCCCTAGTCCTGTCTGAGACGCCCTCACAGCCCTCGGTGGACTGGAAATCGAGTCCCCATCCGCCCTTTCCAAATGTTCCACCGTCACCAAGGCCGAGCTCTCGACCGGACAAATAACGTTAAAGTCAACCAAACTAGATCTGGGTTGGATATCCGTCTGACTTCCAGGTCTGCTAAACGGCAGTGGATAATTCCGCTCCATCTTGTACCGGCTAAGTTTATCGAGGGCGGTCTTGAAATCGTCGAGAACAATGGTATCTGTGAAGCATTTGAAGATGAAGGAGAATTTCCAAAACGGATTAATGTAGCCGATGGGGAGGACTGGTGTTACGGCGAGGAGGTCGATGATTATGAAGATGATGCTGATGGTCATGCTCAGGAGGAGGAGGCCGAAGCGAGGGGAGATGCGGATAAGTTCGATGTATTTAAATTCGTAGCGATATTTGATGTTCCAGAACAAATTGAGGGCGGTAAATATCCACCATGGGTCACTGTTGTTATTAGTCAGCGTCCCATTCGAGAAGCATGACAGGAAGAAACGAACCGGCAAAGAGCTTCAAGAGGTCTCGTTGTACGAAATAGATTTGAGTAAGGATGATTGAAGTAAGTAAAGTTGGCATAAATCTCGAGAACCCAATAAGGCTGGACTAATATTATCGTGCCAACGTAGATAGCGTTGTATCGTTTTGTAAGGAAAGGTTTGTTCTTAATCCACGAAATGACGTTGTGAAGGTTCCAAGAGATGATGAGAAATATGACTGTTGATGAGAGGTACCAGCCCCAGACAGGTGGTCGAAAGAACGTAAAGAAGCCATTCGGCATAGCCAGAAGAAGCTACACGACAGTCAATTGACGCTCACGGTTAAACAGAGATACTTACCTCGATTAAAATAAGCTTATGCAGCAAAACACCACGTCGCATATTAATAAGAGTAATCCCAATCATAATAATCAGCGCACCAATCATACATCCTTGAGACCAAGCCTCCAGGGCGATTTTCTCCGGGCTTGTGGGCGCGCCATGATTAGCCATTTTGCAGCCCCAGACGCAAGACAGAAATCCGGGGAAGGGGATGGGGTCGTTAAATAATGGCTGAGCGTTGTGGCTACCCCGCCTCTAATGAGCCGCTAGAGCCAGTTCACGCGATGGTGTATGTCATTTGGGAGTTTCTGTTGGAGTAGGTTCGAGCTAAGATGTTAGTTTGGCGTCCTGGACAGAAAACCAGCTTAATTTGAACGGGAAATAGTGTGGAGTGTTGGTTGCGTTTTTCTTTTCTGGGGATAGCCGTTTTAGCCACGCGATGATCTCACTTTCGGGCTACCGGCTATAAGTATGAGCTAACTGGACTAAGAAGCAGGAGAACTCCATTGGCCAGTAAGAATTAGAATGAAGATGGCAGGTAGGTGCATTTGACAGACCAACTAGACCAAAATAGAAAGCTTTGGAGAGTGACGAACAAGATTGATTGAAAACTGCCTTTCTTGGTGCGTTTGGAATCTAATAGTGGTTTCGTTTTCTGCTCCCTCGGCCGAAGGGGAGTGGATTGTACAACAGACTCCTCATCAGACTTACTGATACTTCGCCTTGAGCTCCTCCATAGCCCTGATTAACTTATTTGCATCCTCGCTGTATGTCTTCTGCCTGTCCTGTTGCAACTTGAAAGTCTGCTGAAACTTCTCGACCATGAATGGCTTCAGTACCGACTTCTTAGCAACAGTATAGTCGTAAATGGCAGTATCCTCGATACACTTCGCTGCAAGACGTTTATACTTCTCTGATAAGATCCATGCTTCCTTCTTGAGGGATGTTGATTTGTGTGTCGGTGCTTCGAGAAGTTTGTAGACGATGGTAATGCGGTCTGGATATTCTAGAGGCTGTACGGGCGCGTTAGTTTATGGAAGTATGTGGTGGTGGTTGGGTGGTAGTACGAATTTGTATTCGGTCTTGATGCTTTTGAGAATGAGACCGAGGTTCTTGGGGGTAACTAGATCTAGCCACTGCTGCCTTTCTTCACCTGTCGCATGCTCGGCGTGGTTGTGGGTAAATTGTACTCTGCCTGTCTCGGCATATTTATTGTACATGACGTTATTCACGTGTCCTATTGACGTTAGAAAGATGATTGATATCAACAAGAGTTCACATACCCTGGAAGATTTAGTTGAGGCTGGAACGACAATGTTGAAGCTTTCACTTACCATGCTATCCTGTATGAGTCAAACGGTTAGAACTGGACCCTTTTTTCACGGATCGAACTTACCATGTCACCCCAAAGCAAAGGATGATTATCAATTCCTCTCCAATTCTTCTCCGTAAGGAATCCCTGTTGTCCAGCTAAAAGCTCCAACCAATTCTTCTCTGAGTAATCATACAACCTCTTGGCCTCTTGCACACATTCTTTCGGATATTTCTCGGCCGTCAGCTCGGTCAATTGGGCCCGAACATCGGTGAACCATCGCGACGGAAGGGACGGCGATTGTGTTGAGTATAGTCTTGTAGCAAGACCAATCGGTCGTTGAAGGAGACGGGGCCGAAAGAGAGACATGATTGTGATGCGGATGTTGTGGATTGATTGAGTGCGAAGACAAATTGGGGCAGTTTTGGAGAAAAACTCCGAGGATCGGCCTCGGTTATCGGGAAAATCCTCCCCGGTTAGGAGCGGAACTTCCGGCCAACCCGGAGCCAGAACATCTGATGAGTCAGCTGTCATCTTTGCGTGGCAGACACTTAGTTTCTATGCAAAAGTGAAATTGATGCCTTCAAATATCTAATTGAGTGATTACCTTCTAGGCACAAGGGAAGACCAGGCAAGTTTTTTCTAAAGACATTTACACTTTACACAGCATTACAATTCCTTTGCTTACAAATAACTTTTTCTTTTTGCCCTACCCTATACATAATACGTAGACACTAGTACAAAAGACAAGACACCCAAACCTAGCACAGATAAAATCTATCTCTGTGCATTCTCGCTGACTTGGACTGAAGTATTGGTTGCAATGCAATGGCATATAAGAAGCTAATGGGTAGCTAGATGGCTGGACGGAGAATCTCTCGACCTACTCTAATTGTATCTGAGATTTCTATGGCTGGCTGGTATGTATTTTTGCTCCAGCTGACACAGGCTCGTGGAAGGCTGGTAGGATGATAGATAATAATCAAGACACACACATACAACATATACAAAGGACAAGGCGAATCAATTGATATACAGTGGCTGCTGCTATCTGGGGAACAAGAGGATGCCTCTACTAGCCCATCATTACACAGCCAGTCATGTCATCCGCCATTTCGCACAAGATGATCTAATCCATCCAGTTGCCGAATCCCGTAAGAGGTTGATACCCTTGAGGGTTATCGAGGTTTCCAAGGATCTTGGTGCCATTGCCGATATTAAGAGTCAATGCTGGTCCCTCAAGATTTCCATGAACTGGGTGTCCCGAATGCAGTTGATCCGGGCTGTCGAACTCCAGAGTCACAGGGAGCTCCTCTATGCCAAAGAGCGGTTGTTCTAACTTGACTATCAATGGGCTGAACCCTTGGAAAAAAAACTCAAGCACCTCAGGTTGAACTGCACGAAGCTGGCCTGTAATGGAAGGCATCTGTCAGGTGGTTAATCGATGCTGACGACTTGATACCGATAAGGTTACCTTGAGTTTGTAGTATTGGACGTAGAAATGATGTGGATGTACTCAAAGTGTGATGGGATTTAGAATGATGACATGAAAGGATCGAAATGCGAGTGCGAGGACGTGGATTTATATGTCCTATTCAGCTACCAGAATCAGACGATGACTTTCACTATGACCTCACAGTTATAAACCTGTTGGAATTCAAGCACCATAGCCATAGAGTTCAATAAAGCAATGATCAGCATGCGTGTTTCAGCTTTCAGCTGTTTGCAATAGGGTAAGATCGGCAGTTGGAGGTAAGCTGAAGGACCATGATACGACAGACCTGCATGAATGGCAGCAACATCAAGCAGTTTTAGTCGCTCTTGCTGACAGATGAATGTGCTAAGGAGGCTTGATAGGGTAGACTGGGTCTGCAAGACTGCGCTTTGATGTACGGGATTCCACATAAGTTATAGCACGACTGTCGAAGCATCCAATCAGGACAAGAAGACGAATTAACCCAGTTATTAGCCAGCACGTTCTACAGAAAAAGAAAAGAGATGTCTTACACCGTGGCATACTGGGAGCCAAAGCCTCTTGCGAAGACGTGTCATACAGCACACCGAGGTTTCAATGCAAAGGCGTTTAACCTTTGACCGCTTTTATAGCTGTCCAGCCAAAGCGCACCTTGCAGACCGTCTGCGGCTGGCAAGAAACTTGCATCCTGAATAATGAAGTCAGACAGTTAACAAGCCAGATAGTAAAAAGTCAATTGGTTAGCGTTTAGTATACGCGTCTTGCATATGAGATTATCTGTAAACTGACCTTGATAGGCGCTTTCATTTCTGCTGTAAGAATTTAGTCTATGTGCTGCCAGCAAGACGAAGCAATATTCATTCCAGTTTTGGCGGGGATCCTCAATTAGAGGCTACTCCGCGGAGTTGAAAAAAACTGGGGTGTTAAGATACCTCTGCGGGAATTTTCAAAGGAGTCGCCTGGAAACCTGACTAGCTTGGTTGGAGAGAGACAGGTCGTTCTTTACTAATAGAGTACAACTACTATGCTATTTGCAGTTGTTTAGCTTAGAGAACGAAGGTGCGCCAATAACCAATAGCAGAGCCTCCATCCGTTAGAACGATCCCTCTTATTTAAAATAGATATACCTGCTAGTTTATATCGTGTTTATCCAAGGGAGACTACATTCCGCGAGTTATGGTCTAGATTTGTGGAGGGCTAGGTGATAGCCTTGATGACAATTCTCCCTGTGGAAGAATTTCTCCCATTGTCAACCAACAGAGACATTTACAAATTCCAGCCTTATAATGAATGCCAGTAATGGAGCGTTATTTCCGGACGAGACATTCAATTTCCACCACCACTGTCCCTAAAGGAAAACATTTGTCCCACAAGAGATCGTTCGGGCTCCAAACTTTTACACTTTCTCCAACGACCTTCTGGCAGACGCACCAATATCATGAAGAGTCAAACAGTTGTAGTCAGTATCCTCGGAGCGGTCGGCACCGTTTCAGCTGTCAATTATGCCGCGATGGATGTAGACATGTGGTGTCTTACGTACGTATCTAGCTACCTAGTGCCAGTCTCTTCCCCAGGCGGTTCGCTGCCATCAACGCTACGGAATTCGGACGCGCCGACGACGGGAGGGACGTTGAAACCCTCCTCCGGAAGAGATCCCTTGACCAAGACTACTACGGATACGACTTTCCAATTTGTGCAGCTGGCTTGCCACTTAAGTTGATTGACCATGTAACAGATACCGACATTCAGGACGCTTCCACTTCCGTCACCTCCATCACTATCCCAGAGTCACCGCAGACTTCTCTTCTGTCTTCAGCTGACTTCGGAACTTCGACTCTCAACAATGACCCGACTCGAGCACAATCGGAATCTTCCGCTGTGAATTTGGACACGACAATCTCAACATTAACCGATGTACCTACCACCTCTTTGGATTCTATCACCGGTACGGAATCTGTCCCTATCTCCAGCGGTATCGGTATGAACGAGCCAGTTGGACGAAGAGTTATCTTCCAAATCGTCGCTCCCGACAATAAAAAGCGCGATCTCAACAAGAGAGCCACCAATGGCTTTGTCGGTAACGAGAACCCCAATATATGCACATTTGCCACAACATTTAACCTTGCGGAGGATCAATTATTCAACGCAGGCGTCCCCATATTCTACTCAGGCGAAGACTTCAAGGAGCTATCTGGACAGGGTAGTCCTTCCTCAGCCGCAATTAGGACGACGTTCGGAGAATCTGGCCAGCAGCTTGTGTTTCAGAATTCTGGTTTGCCCAATGGTGAGGCAAGCTTCTGCCAAAACTCTAATGGTCAAATCTATATCGTCTTTACCACTGGACCCTCTAGTTGTGTACCGGTTAACCTGGCTGTGTACGATGGTGAGTAGAGCTAGCTATAATCCCCGCCAGATGTTAACTACGTTTTAGTTGAACAGTGTCAGAATGGTCGGCTTGTTGGTGTGGATGACTTAACATCAGCTACTGGTATTACCATCTCCGAGACAACATCAGCTACTGGTATTACCATCTCCGAGACATCTAGCCCGGAGACCTTCAGCTCTAGCATTGTAGCTTTCCCTAGTACGGAAGCTGTTGCGAATTCTGCAACTGAAACCGCCACCAGTACAGGAGGTAGTTTGAATTCGCAAAGTCACGAAAGTATCGTCGAGAGTACCACGGCAACAGAAGTAACGACGTCTACAGAGGCTATTTCTGGAATCCTTGATACATTTACGAGCACGGCTCAAGCAGAATCAATTTCTTTCGGGTCGGGCATAGCTAGCCAAGAGACACCTACCACCTTCTCGTCAGGAGGTTTTGATCCATTTACTTCACGCAGCTTGATCGTTACCTCCCAGGTCATGCTAGAGACTTCTACCACGGAGGCTTTTGCTTTGCCAGAGACACTATATGGGACCAGCACAGAGAACAGTTCCTTTATCTCGATTGCTTCCACCAAACCCCCCCCGGAAACTTCTACCACAGAAGTGTCTGCTTTGCCAAATACAGGCAATGTTACAAGCACCGCCGGGGGTTCGCTTAGCTCAGTCGTCACTACTGGACTACCTGAGGGGACTTCGACTACAGGAGTGACTCCCCCCACAACCTGCTATTATTCTTGTGTTGAGGGAGAGTCACTCGGCTCAAGTATCACAACCGAGACGGTATCAGGTACCTCTGCCTCGGAAGTATCTGCTTCATCGGAAACACCCACTGGCACGACCTCGGAGGAGCCATCCCCTATTGAATCAACCGATCTTAGTCCATCTGCAAGCACGTCAGTTGAATCTGAGGGTTCTACCACTCTGTATTCTTCACCCTCGACATCCGAAACCTCGTCAGAAGCCTTCACAGATACAACTACCACCGGATCTACAGAGGCTGGGACTACGATCAATCTACCTGCACCAGATGAAAATAGCAGCACTGAGATTGCGGATATCGAAGATACTACTACAGCTAGCCATGAGACTCCTACCACTACAGAAGGTGACTCGACAGTCCCAGACCCCACGACTGCTGCCCTTGAAGAAACTGCCACGGCTACCACAGACCCCTGCCTTCGGCTCGACAACCCTTACCTTGCCGAGAGTAGTGACCTATTTGACATACTCTGCAGTCATAGTTTCCAGGAAGTGGAAACTTTATTCAGCTATTCTGGTTTCTCTTTCGAGGCGTGCATTAATACTTGCGGCGATGACGTTACTTGCATAGCGGTCCAATACTCTAAATTGCCTTCAACATGCAACTTGTTAACTTCTGCTGGCGGGGCTAATCCGGACGAGGAATCCAATATTGCAGTGCGCTTTTAACCTTGTTGGAGTCAGTGATCGGGGTAACAGTAGTCAACTCGAAGCTCTATTTCAGGTTTTTGAAGGTCGGACGCCAAGCAGGCGAAGCTGCTGCCAAGGTAAGGATAGTAACTGATGTAAAGGATCGCCTTATTGGTAGGGTTTGTCTCTGGTATATAATCCGAGAGCATTTGAGTTGGGTAATTGCTACTATATGAAGAAGAAACATATGTATCCTGCTATCAGACTTGGTAAAAGACACTCTGTTGCAGGCATGCTCTTCGGTGCAAGCTATTGTTCAGTTTTTTGAGGCGCAAGTCCCTAACATACAGATAAAATCATTCGGTGCAACCATCGACACAGTCAGAGAAACTGTTTCAGAAGATGGTGTCGACCAACGTGATGAAAAACATCTCCCTGCCGCAAGTGATGTTAAAGATAGCTCCATTGCGTGCCTTGTATGGTTGCTTGAGATCAACGTATGCACCTCTGGGCTCTGGGTCTTGGTCTTCTGAGACAGCACTAGCTGTGATGGCGGGCGAAGTGGTAGTCGTATCTGCCGTAGTCGTTTCGGTGGTGGTTAAAGCGATGGTTGATGCATCCATGAGAAACATTTCGACCGCGGTGGTCAAAGCAGTGGCGCTCTCAATCCCAGTTGTAGTGGCTGTATGAGTGGAGAGGTTAGGTTAAATATCACAATAGGGTAAGATTATCACCTGAAGGCTTGTGATTTGACAGAGCTGCATAAATGGCAGCAGCAAGTAGCCACGAGATGTCAGCAAGCTCCACTATTGACACCCCTCCCTATTTGTTGGTGAGGGGAATTAAGAATTAATTAGCGCTTCAAGTCGCATACAATCAATTACTGCTGTGTATACTTGATTTCTCACCGAGAACAATGACTTTGCAAGGTGCCGAAATTCGGCTGCTCTTTCTGTACGCCCAGTCAAAGTGGAATTTCAAGACTGTTTCATTAAGCGATCCAGCGCGGCCGCCTTTTGTCGCGCTTTCTTACGTTTGGGGTGACCCTAGTGACACTCTGCCACTGGACGTAGGCGAGCAGGTTTTTCAAGCGACAAGGAATCTTCATAATATTCTAGACCGTCTTATCGAATCTCGATTGAACCAGCCGCTTTGGATAGATGCTCTATGTATCAACCAGCAAGATCAAGACGAGCGCGCCTCCCAAGTCGCGATGATGGGGGACATTTACTCAGATGCAGAGTATGTCCTTGCCTTCTTATCCCCGGAATCAGAACCATTCGATATTGGTTTAGACTACATAGAGTCTACAGCTCGCGACACAAGGATACATTTTGACCCATCTTTGTCTCCTCACTTGACAGTTCAAGGTCTAAACGCGAGTGATGAGCGTCTTCGAGACTCTCTGGTGGCCTTCTTCGCGGCTCCATGGTGGACCAGAGTCTGGACGGTCCAGGAATTTCTCTTAGCACGAAAGGTCATATTTCGATGCGGCGATCGACTTATTGACGCGGCCACTGTACAAAAGACTTGCAGAGCCTGGATAGACCATGAGAACTCATGTTGCTGGGCTGCGCGTCGACCGATTGATGGCACTGCGCATGGTTTCCTTGACATTCCCAGCAAGACCAGCGGTGGCTTCACAATCTACACTGCGACTCTACGGATGAAACATCTTATGGATATGCTTATCCCCAGGAAACTATACACTGAAGATTTTCTAGCGGCCATTTCACTTTTTCGAGTACGCCACTGCTCGAATCCGAGGGATAGAGCATTCGGGTACTTCGGGCTGCGTTCACCAGGCCTGGAAGTCAAGCATGAAATACCTATTGACTACAACGTGTCTGTAGCGGATCTCTACAGGAGCCTGGCAGTCGTGCTGATCGCAAAATCTCAGACATTAGATGTACTTAGTCACGTATTACACGAGACGCAAGTTGAGGGCCGAACGAGTGGTCTGCCGAGTTGGGTCCCAGATTGGGATGCAACCATCGATGATCGGTACCATCTGACGTATACCGAGCGGACAAATACGATCCGGCATTGTCGTGCCTCAGGAGACATGAAGCCAGACTGGAAGGTGCAAGACTCAGGGTCTGTCATAACTCTAGGGTTGCAAATTGCCGTCATTCAAGAAACCGCGCCTGGCTACCCTTCCATTTCCCCTGGCTCGACATCTCGTGGCAAAACGGTCATTAACGAATGGCGCAGGCTGGCTGGTCTACCTGCCTTTGCGAACTCATCTCCCCTTGACAAACCGTCTGACAGCCAACGAGAGCGTGCGTTCGAGAACGCCCTCAGCGGGGGCTTTCCTTCAATCAAGTGGCCGCAAGGCTCTCGTGAGTACGGAAAGGCATATGAGGCCTGGCTTGAATGGTTTGTATCCTCACAAGTTGCCTTGTCCAAGTCATGTAAAGAGGTTGTCCAAGAGTTCGATGAGTTGGTTCGCCAAACGAGTGAACGTCGAAGGTTTATCGTCACTAGTGATGGACAGATAGGCTTTGGCCCGGAGGAGGCCGAGAGGGGCGATGTGGTTGTTATTATACCTGGAGGAAAGGTTCCGTATGTTTTGAGAACGGTGGAGGACTTTGAATCTGGAGTAGAGAAGTACCGCTTGTTAGGAGATGCATTTATTAACGGTGTAATGGCGGGTGAGAAGACCAGCACATCGACGTCCGACTTTACCTGGACAGTTGTTGTGTAATAGCATTGTTCGTGATTTCGTCGCGTTTACACAAAGTGGAGATGCAAGAGGAAGACAAAGCTATAATAATCGAACACTGTCAATCGTTTCGCTTGCCTAGTCTAAGGTCTATTCAAAGTCCTGCTGGGTCTTCTCTCGTTGCAGTTTGACCTCCAAGCCTTCTGATATCTCTTCCAAACTCTTCAAGCTTCTGTTTTGTGTACCAACATGACCCTTGAGTAAAAGTGGTAATATGGAGCTCTTCCAAATGCTGGCTTTCTTTGCCAACGTGTCCTTGATAACGATCGCCCCGAGTAAAACTGTGCTTGAAACCAGCAATGCTCCAGGAAAGACGAGCCATTGCCACACAAAATTGACGCAGACCTTAGTCTCGAGTAACTTTCCCTTTACCTTTGACTTTTCGTCTTTCCCAATTCTCCTTCCATCCAGTCGGATCGCGGTTGTCAGTCGTTCTGCCAGAGCGTTGAGCGTATCGTTAATGGTCCTAATGGATGCCTTGTTATTGTAGTATAGTGCTGCTAGGTGTGCGGGATATGATGGTATAGCATTATCCGGATGGCCGGCCTCATCCTTTTCACGGCTGACTTTACATTGAACTCCACCGTCGTCCATGGTAAAACAGTTTGAGTTCAGACTGAATTGAAGCTCGTTCCAGAGACCTATCCAGATAGGCTGTGGCATATCGAACAAGCATTCCAGTGGAGCCGTTGTGTTGAGAAAACCCGGCATGTCGGTGCTGCCGTCCTGGTCAAGGTCTGAGCGTAGCGATATATCGTCATTAGTATACCACAAACCGTCCGCAGGGCATGGCTGTTGAATTGCCCCAAACGACACGTTACCCCCGTCCATCAGCTGATAGAAACTTTCCTGAAGGGACCCGTGACCGTGCAGCTGTAGCGGGACCTCGCGCACCACAGTCTCTTCGAGTTGTGCCATCGTCACATTCGCAGTATAGTACTTAAGACAAGGATAAAGGGTACATGCGGCGGCAACGGGGTCATAAGAATCCTCGCCACGGGGTATGCATTTCTCGTCCTCACTTGTACTTTCTCTGCGTTCTTTGCAGTCGTGGGGACAGGACAGATTGCCCTCCGAGCGTGTGCAGTTACTCAGCGAAGTTGTGAGAATAGTGAAATTCGCAACTGAAATCTGGGCAAGACGGAGGAACTCTGATGTAACCGCGTCCCGTGCCCAATCAAAGTCTTCCAACGTCGTTGTCGTCATTACTCGCCAGCCTTGCTCGTTCTTGCCAGTGATTGTCGCCCTCCCTCGAGAGCCGTGCCCTTTCCATTGTGTGTGTATCTCAAATGGCAACTCAAATGTTGTGCGAGGTACGTCTTGGTTGATCCTTCTGGTTTCGATCAGGCTGTAAATATCATGGCACTTGTTGCAGACCCCGAGGCTGGCATGAGAGTGCGATACGCTCTCCTCGTATTGTTCAGAACTTGAAATGTTCGGAAATGTACAGTTTCCCGACGAGCATTGGAAAAGCGGTACCATGTGGTAATCTTGGACCTAGTTTACAATTGCGTCTTGTATGGTAACTTGCGCCTTCAGGTTCATCCTCCGAGTAGGTTTCGTTCCGCTCACTCACGAGTCCGTCATATCATCTTTGCTGACGGTGTTCGCGATCCTTATGAACGCACTTTCGCCGACAATTGATGCAGTTTTCCAACACGGGTATGTCTGAATAGACTGTTGAGTGAACGATCCAATGCTCAGAGATAACACAGCAATAGCGATTGAAGCAATAGTGAACGGTTCATGTCGAACTATTGTGGGGAGGAGACGAAAGCATCCATAAACACCACGTGAAGCGGCACTGAAGAGCTGGGCATGGTAAGCGGGTCTGAAGCAGGTTGTAAGCCACTCCCACTTTAGCTGGGCGATGATCTCAAAGACTACAAACGCAATCGCGACCCGAAGGATAGTTGCAAGGACCGATATGAGGGTGTTGAGTGTGATGCGAAGGTCCTCCCAGTCTGGTAGGACTTCTTCATGATAACTACCCAAGATGAGACAGATGCTCATGAAAACGGCACCCGCAAACAAGAGTACCAGAATTTCCAAGTTCCATTGTATGTAGGCAGCATCTTCCTCTTGAGCTTCTAACAGTTCATCCGGGTCGTAGATAGTTGATGCTTGTCGAATGACGAACGCCGAGTTCGTGTGTTTCTCACCGTTAGGGTCATTTTGGTCCTGCTGGCCGGTGTGAGATTGATCTGAAGCGGGCGCCAGGGTCTCGGTGTCGGTTTCGTGTGTCGGTAGCAATAAGGCTTGGGACCTTGAGAAGAGTGGAGTAAGCAGTATCTGCTCCGGCTCTGGGTGAACGTCGGAGATTGACATGGAGAGTGCGGGCGTCATTTGGGAAGGATAAAGATTTGATTAACCGTAACACTGGCTAGTCTTGTGCTGGAGAATGTGGATTCTTAAAAATGAACACTAACACCAGTATTAGATTGCGGGGGATAGATAGTGTAATGTATGCTTATGACAGCCTGCATTACCAAGCCTCCGCGGTTGACATCTCGAACCGATTGTTAGTTCTTGAAAGCGCAACCCTGGTTGGTTGTGTAACCCATTTCATTTCCAGGAAGATGATAGGATTCAATGGTTACACTGAAGATTATGGTCAACCAAAGGTCTCCGGAATACGAATGTCAGAATACGAATGTCAGGCTGAGCCCCCAGCGGTAAGTCGGTGGCGGCTTACGAGTTCATCAATCCTTTCAAAGCCCCAGCTTATGCTCTTTGTCCATCTATACCGTTTCGTTTCTGTCGTTATCTTTTCCAGCCAACGAGCAACGTGACTGTGCCGCGTTCTTCACCACACGGCCCCTTATCACTCTACCCTGTTTTCAGCTTTCAAGCCATCTTACATGGATTCTAGTAGTCGTTGACCAATCAAGAAACTCGTTTACCCAGTTGAGGCTCTTCTAAACTCAGGAAGTCACAGTTGGTCACGCGATCTTTTGACTTCTTGGGGGCCGTCAAGCTCAAGGCTGGGGAAGCGCCATGATCTGACCTGCTTCCTGGTACCTACAAGCCAATCAAGGTTCTTTGAAACTCGGTGGCTTACTGCTAGCCACGCGACCTTTTGCCACTCCGGAGACTGTCGACATCAAGATGCGGGGAAGCGCAATAATCCGCCTGGTCTTTGCTATTTTTGGGGCCAATCTTACAATCGTACGGCACAGAGAATTTGTACGCACATAGCTGCATATCTCTGTATTTGATGATACCTCGTTATTGGGGGCAGAGTTGCACGGTTGGCGATGTAGAGACTTGGTGAGGGTCAAATATACTTTTCGAACTATTCCATGTATCCCACTGGTCGTTGGGCATACGGAGGCTCAGACTCAGATAAAGTTTGAGACGCTGGCCCTTGAGCTCAGCTCATCTAAAATCAATTGTTCAATATTAGCGTGGAGAGTCGTCCTATAACAAACTAGACAATGTTTCAATCAACGCAACCAAAGGCAGAGGTATAATAACTGACGTGACAGGTGATCAGCAGCACAAACAGCTTGGTACTGTGGTCTAGTTGGTCATGACATCTCGTTAACACCGAGAAGGTCCCCGGTTCGAGCCCGGGCAGAACCTCACTTTTTGGTTGGATACACATGGAAGTGGAATGAATCTAGTTAAAGCTAGAACAAGGACATATGTTCTACTGGGTTGAAAATTCCGATCCCTGGTTAAAAAAATCCTTATAACTTATACTATTCTTATAATCCAGGGTTAATCTTGCGTTTGTATAACACGAGACTTTAATACACACAGTGATGTATCTGCACTTGTCTATAATTTGTACCCAAAGGTAAGTTAAAACAATAGGCGTTGTAAAGGAAACTCGTTTAAAAGCATTCCAACTGGATAGCGATTGAGGCAATGCCACACTGGAGAGCACATTTGGAAGAGCGACCCTAGGAAAACATTTACCTTCCTAATTTAAGAAAAGATCTATAACAATTCCGGAAGTTGATATTTAAATGGATAGTCCCCCTTGCCTGTGAGGTTCAGCCTGAAGGAGAGTCTCTGATCGTGGGTACCGAACTTAAATCCGATACAGGGATACATCTTTCCTACCTTAAATCTCTCCTCCCACTTCTCCATTCCAAGATCCTCCTGCCACTTGTAGCGAACATTCCCTGTTAAACAGTTAACACGACCAACGAATTCATAGCTATACCTCGCACTTACCTGTCTCCAACTTCTTGCCATTCTTTGCACGAAATCCCTCCCCAGTCGTCGTATCAAGATATACGCCCACCGTATCGCCTTGAGTGTAGGTGCCTGAAGAATCAAAGGTTTCATAATAGTCCCGCCCCGATCTGTCATCAACGATCAATAGGCCGTTCTTCCCAAAATACCCCCACGATTTCTCAAACAGACCTGGCAGTCTATTGCCGATATGGGTAAAGCCGCAGAATCCAATAGCAACTATCCTGTAACGCTATTAGTCTCACTTAGTAGTATGTGCTGTATGTCTTACCCAAACTCTAAATTGTCTAGAATCTCGATCTCAAAGTAAAACTGCTTTGCTGAGGGCGGGATGCAATATCTGGACCGTATGGAGGCACAGTGGTGTAAGTCCGAGCCCAACCCCAAGTCGTCGTCGATAATGTCACCACTCTCACCCGAATCCGACTCACAGTCCTGGTGCGTTATGTCTGAGTGTGAGATCTTCTCAGCAGTGATTTCTACAGTTCTTCTTGTTAGATGCACCTTTCAATCATTCTATTGCAGCTTACCTAGAACTTCACCATGCATCCGCGCGTTGTTAGAAAAGCAAGGAATGACTTTGAGCTTTCCCCAGTGACCTAGAGAGTAACCGTTCCAATCAAGAAAGCTTGGCTCAGTACCCAATGGTTCCGACTGAAGGTTACTTCCTAAGTGAGCAACAACATCTTCCAATGCCCCATGGCTGTCATAGCGCTGGATGTAGGTCGCACAGGACCAGCCATCCATATCTCGTCCTTGCTCATCGATCGTTCCACTCTCTGTTATCTGTAAGATCTCTTCGTTACAGAGTGCGATTGCCAACGCATAAGGGTTCTTGGGGCTCAATTGACCGGAGCTGAGGGCTTCTATCAAAGGTCTCAATAGTGCCAGCGCACAGGCGCCCTGGTTCCGATCTTCCTCTATCTCAGACACTCGGTCTTCATCTACTTCAGAGGTCTGCTCTTGGCTCATCTCTATTGACCTTCGGTCACCCACAAGCCAAAGCAAGAATTTCTCAGTCGAACCATCTGCAACGATCTTCCGAAACCCGTCGGCGAAAATGGGCTCCAGGTCTGGCGACTTTTTCTTCACCATCATCTTCATACATCGGAGCCTTTCACTGGAGCTAAGTCGGTAATGCAGGAGAAAATTTCTGATCGCCTTGCCGCAAGCTTCAGTCTTTGAGTTCATGCCTATGCAAAGCTCAAGCGGGGTCCGACCACGACTGTCTCGCTCTTCAAGCTTCAGTATATCGTCGTCCTCTTTCGAGGGGCTCCTCTGACACTGCCCTGGGTGCTTTATCAAATCCTTTTCCACAAAAAGGTTTAACATTTCGAAATCTTGATTCGTAGCAGAACAGCTCAGCAATGAGTCACCAGAAGCCTTCGTATTTACGTTAGCTCCGTAGTCAATCAATATCTCAACCACTGCTCTACGGCCGCAGCGAGTAGCCCAACCCAGAGGCGTATATCCACTGGTTCTGTCTTTCTTTTCGATGATATCCTGCCACTTGGCGACAATGGCTGGGATGACCTCTGCAAGCCCTTTTTTGGACGCCGTGGTGAGTAAGGTGTTCCCCTCATTGTCGCATGGGTCCTCTTGGAGATTCTCCGATCCTCTTAGACCCAACAAAAAGGAAGCAATCTCTTCGTGGCCCTCAACAAGAGCCACGTGAAGCCTAGTCTTTCCATTTTTATCTCTCCTAAGCGATGAGGCACCCGATTCGACTAAGAATTTGATGGTTGACGGATCTTTAGCATGAAATAGAGCTGTTTTGTCATGATCGTCAATCTCATCGATAGTTTTCGGATCCTTATTTTGCAACAGGACTTCTGAAATGCTTTGGAAACCCTGCTCTGCCGCTAGCATTAGCGGTGTGATATTTCGATGGTCTTTCAGCAATGCATTCGAGCGGCAAGATTGCAGTTGACCATTGACCACCACGTCAAATCCCTTGATGCACTTTATAGAGAGTTCCGCTCGCCCAGCGAGGATAGCGTAAAAAAGTGGCGTCCGACCACCTTTGTCTTTGGCGTCAAGAAGGAAGCCGCGTTGAATTAGTTCACGTATGCTACTTTCATTTGCAACTTGAACAGCGAAATGAAGAAAGGTTCTTCCATGACTGTATCGACAATCGGGATCCTTCATAAAGAACTCTAAGAACGTTCGGCTACGTTCTGCACCGATACCTTCGAGATCAGTTTCTTCTCTCTTCGATTCGTTGACGTGAGTGTCAGAGCAAGAAGAATCCGCAGCAATGTTTCGTGAAGTTGATTCGTCCCGGTTCCGCTTGAGCCACTCCATGTAGTAATCAACAGGTGACTTTCCACTTTCGTCAAGACTGTCGGAGCGTGCTCCGAGTTCTAACAACATGACTGCAACGGCTTCATGTCCAAGCTTGGATGCGACGTGAAGTGGCTAGCGGCCCCAGAAGTCTTCTTTTGTGAGGAATGGTGACAGGTCGACTTGGCTGGCTAGTGATTGAGCTGCTGACTGACTCCCGTTCTTAGCAATTAGATGCACAGGAATCATACCGTCAATGCCGCACCCTTGGACGGCATCTTTCTTGTCGGCAGGGCTTAGCTGATCCAAAAGTCGTTGGATATCTCTAGCGTTCCCTTCGAGGCAAATAATGTCTAGAGGACTGCGTAAAAGATTGCACCTAAGCTTGCACACCTGACGGCCCTTTTCCGTCGTCTCTACAAAGAAATCCAGGAATGCGATGTTCTCGCTGAGACAGCCATAATGGTATGGTGTCCATCCGAAAAGATCCTTGACTACTGTATGTTTTGCTGAAAGCAGACTTATCAGTGACGTTCTAGAAGAAGTATGGGAAAAAAAGGTGGAACGAACCTCTTGCTGGAAGATCGTACAAGCTGTCTAAGCCATCCATACCCGCCTGGAGTGATTTCTTTTAGTGTCTTTTGATAATGTGCAATATCACAGCTTGTACTTACGTATGCCCTGGGCCAGCACGTCGAGAGGTGATAGTCTGTAAATCCTAGAGTCTTCCGGACGAATCTTTCGTCGCTTGGTCTTTCAAGATCCTTTTGATCCACATTTCCTATAGGATCTTCACCCCCAAACCGCCGAAAGACATCACGGAACAGTTCCAAGCGATGTTGTTTGGTATATACTGGGGCAAGCTTCTTGAGAAGCTCAGAGAATCTGGTTGTGGAAAGCTGTTGAACAATCTCTTTCAGAGTGTCTTCCAGTTCCTGGAGCGGCTCAGTGAGATCATCGTAGTTCTCAAAGACAAACTACAGGAAGTCCATTGCGGCCGTCACTATTCCGACATTGAATACATCGCAAATGTCCATTGCATTTATCCTTCCAAGTGATTTTTCATGGACTCCCGCTATGTTTACCCATCTTGATGTAGGAGACATGCAAGGAATGAGCTTCAGAGCTACCTGATTCGGCAGGCGTTTCCAGGAGCTGAGTGCTGGGATCATACAGAGGAGTATTTGGTTCCTATCACCCAGTCCATAGTCCTCCATTTCTCCGACCAGGTAATCGAGGCGCTGGTGTTTGAGTCTGACATCGTCAAATGCCGGGCCCTGACGGGCTCCAATTTCCTTTTCACCATCTTCATTCATTGGTTGTAGGCAGTCATCCGGTAGGTGTTGAGCAACCGTCCACATAAAAGCCGTGAAAAGGTGTTGCGCTAGTATTGTGGGCAGAGACTCCTTTGAGCTGATACCTAGCTCATTGATAAAGACCGTATCATCGTCGCCTATAAATATTAATTAGTATGCTTGGTTTGCCGACAGACACGGATGCAGAATTCCCTGACCGTTTCCTTCACCGTCTTGCTGAATCCCGTTGAATCCGATAATGATGTCTGCTTTGGACTTGTCTCCTCCCATGTCCCGCGCACTTAACTCGGCGGTGGCGTCATCTACCCACCAGGATATGTCTCGCTTGAGTGAATCATCCTCCATGTTGTTCCCAAGGATGCGATAGAAGTCATATATCAATGAGTCCCCAGCCTTCTCACGCCGCCAATCCCCAGATCCTTGGTTCGTTTTGTCATCGTTGTCTATATTTTGAGGCTTTTTGGCGTCGATGCGAGCCATCCAGAGAGACATTGCTGCGTCTATCAATCCAGAATTGATTTCAAATTTGTCGAAGTCGAACCTAGGCTTGCTTTTCGACGCTGCAATTACGAACTGTATGACATCGTGGTTACCTGATTCAGTCGAGAAGCCGGCTTCAACAAGCCAATTTAGAGACTTCAAAAACTTTTTCCCTCGGTACCGATCGAAACGCGAAGAAGTGAAGAATTCGTTCATGAAAAGCTCGATGGATTGTACGAGCGCAAGAGAAGCGGCTGAAGACCTCGTTCTCCAGCGTGAAAGATCTCCAAGTCGTTTCCTCACTCGCAGGAGTTGTTGGCTAGTCGGAGCCAAGAGGACGCTTGTACCAGCGTCTGGGTCGTCAGATGAGTCATTCTCGGTAGAGACATTGTCGGTAGGAACGTCTTCGGTAGGAAAATCTTCGGGAGAAACATCCTCGGTAGAGACAGTGTCAGGTGAGATATCTTCGAAAATCCCCTCGCTTGACGTAGAGGACTCTGACCGCCACCCATTAACCGTGCTAGAGCAATCCCTTACTTCTGCAAGCCGTACAAAGTGACGTGAGTTGTCAGGATCTCGATCAGGCGTTGCGATGGTCCATTTGAAAAGTTCTTTGGGGTCCGCTTCTTTCTCGTCACCTCGCGACACCCAGTACGACGACCGAGGTCCCTTATTGGACACTATTCGTGTGGCAAGGAAGTCAATCTCGTACCATTGGAAAGCATTGCAGTGCTCCATAGGCTCGCTTAGACGTCGTCTGATTGCTGCTCTGATTAGAGCCATAACAAATATTGCGCCGAGCTGGGCTAGAGAGCATGG
Organism: Fusarium irregulare; assembly: GCA_027945245.1. Classification (NCBI taxonomy): domain Eukaryota; kingdom Fungi; phylum Ascomycota; class Sordariomycetes; order Hypocreales; family Nectriaceae; genus Fusarium; species Fusarium irregulare. Next base: position 2,207,145 of record JAPDHF010000007.1, read on the forward strand.
GAATGCAAGGCCACAAAGGCCCATGAATTGAGATATGAAGCCTAGAGCTGCAGAGAGAGCTGCTGCAATTTTCAACCACTCCCACAGTAGCTATGCCTTGATGTCAATGGTCGCTTCTTTTTCTGATTTATAAACTTACCTGTGACCCTGAACCGTTCGACTTGTTGCTTCTTCGATGCCGCTCGGGGTTGTCATTCCTGCTAGAAGTAACAATTCTTTTCTTTGGGCCTGCTGCTATCACATATCCATTGAAAACTTGATCACTGACGCTCTGCTTGGTCTGCAGCCACAGAAGTCTGGGGGCGTTGTTCTCCGTAGCAGGAGTATCGTCAACAACGGCCATCCAGGAGTATTCGTCAGTACTACGCTCGACAATGAATGAACAAAACCCAACACCAAAGGACAGCAAAAGGGATCCAGCAGCATAGCAGGGAAATCCATAAGCCTTAGATTCAAAAAGGTCTGTCGCGTTCGGACTGATACGAAAGGCGACCGTGCCAGCAATGACGATCAATCCCGTCTGAATCAAGACACTGGCTGTTGCGGCTAGGAATATCTCATGATGCTTCTTCACCCAACTACTGTCGAAGTGTTCTGATGTGTGGTTAAGTTGAATATTTGGCGGACTTCGAAACACTCGATCTGCTCCAGCAGGCAAAGCCTGGGGCTTTCACAAAGTTACTCGCCTGGCTCATACTTGAGTCGGTCACCTTCGACTCCGTACTTGCGCGACCTATGGCAGTCTCTGGGTCTTGGAGGTCCTTGCTACTGGCCCTCTTTGGGGTATCGGATGTAAAACAATGGCGTTTATACGGGTTCCAAAGCTGGTCTTTTAGGCTCAGAATATAAGTTTGGATGAATTGAGTGCCTTGACCACGATACTCTCCATGGTTTATAGCGTTAGCTGGAGTGCTGCAAAGCGGGACTCTTCTACATACCCATACACTCAATGTGTCCATGTTCCTGCGCCGTTCGAAGGGAGTGAATACCGCAGGATACTACGTCCAGATCATTTCTCGGCTGCTTCTCATCAAGCATATTATCATATGCCTTCCACTTTTCCTCGCAGCACTCATATTGGCTTGGAAAAATGAGGAACTGCGCAATTTGAGGCTTGCCAATGGCTCGCACAATAGAGTTTCCATTGAACATCTCACAAACCTCTTCGGATGTTGATGACATGATCTCGATCTCTGCTTGTGCTCGATTTTCCCTAGCACGGCCTATAAACGCTCTTGCCATTGGCGTGCCCTGGATACGAATAGCGCCCGTGATTGCTGTAATGATTCCCAGAGGCACCATTGCAAAGATTAGGTGGTCTACCCATGTTAGGCTTTCGCTGGTGAATTGCTTTGCAAACTGGTCTCCGAAGAGGGCGATAACCCTGATATCGTGCGGTGAGAACTGGCTGATGAGGCCTTCGTGATAGAATTACTTACGGGGCGATATCTGAAAGAAGATTGATGGCGAATTCTGCATCATCTGCTGCAAGAACGGGCGTTGCCAGGCAGACCGCTATTAAGAACCCCGTTCTCGTTCTCCGTCCACAATTTCCAGGTTGGACAAGTAGTAAGGTTGTAGAAAATTAGAAGTACAGTCTGGAAGTAAGCGGGGTCTTAAGTGAGCCCATTGTTGCTCCTTGATAAGCGCTGTCATGTCTGACACGCAGGTGCATACATTCTACCGTATTAACTCACGTTTTGGGCCTGCCTGAATCTGTGTACAAGGGCGAAGATCATTCTGTTTCAAGGTAAGGGAACGTCTTATTAGCATAAGATATAACCAATAGTGCGCAGTCAAGACGTCATTTAAGCGATACATGGCAATTGATGTGAAGGTCTGCTTTTCAGTTGGCCAGGGTTGGGCTGACGGTAGGGTAGAGTGGATTTAAATGGCCTATTAGAGGCAGAGGATCAACCTGTTGGTTGCGTACCAATAAAGTGAGGCGAACAGGCATCAGCTAACGTTCATTGGTGCGCGCTAACAAGACATGAATGATCTTTCAGTGGAACTGGTAAGTACAATATACTATCGCATAGCACTATAGACTTCTATAGTCAAATGGAACTAGCTAGAGTAATACGAAGGGCAGTGATCTTTGGCTGGAGTTGCCTGCGAGAGACTTGTTGCTAGAGAACCATGTGTCTAGACAATTCTATGTCTAAATAAGCCTATGTGTAGAGTAGACTATATCTACAGAAGAGTTACTGTACTATAGTTTCTGTAGTTATACTAAGTTTGTCCAGATAATTTAATCTACTGGCAGGTAATAACTTCAGGTCAATCTATTAATAGTAAGTAGACTGGCATTAACATGCTCCAATACTTGCATAGAATTCACTCAAATAAGATACTGTCAGGGATATACGGTCTACAGTCACCAGGTGCAAGTCAACGACAGTGAAAGGTTAATAGTAAATGTATTATGTCTAGGTTTCAATGTGCACAAGTAAACAGTCAGATCATAGCACGATCTGAACAGTCTTAGACATGCTAGGGGTGCCGTTGGACATAACAAAGAGGTAGTAGAATCCAGGCAAAAGGATACCGTTGTCGCTAGGCAGCTTAACAGAGTAGTCGTTACCCTTCTTGGAGAAGTTGGTAAGAGGAACGCGGCGCTGATCGGTGTTGACAGAGTGGGTAGCACTGCCCATACGGACAAGAGACATGGTGATCTTGCCAGAAGCGTTGGTAACCTTGAACTTGAGAGTGGAACCAGCCTTGACACCCTTGGTGGTAAGACCATTGATGAGAGGTCGGTCAGCGAGGGAACCGTCCTTCTTGAAGAGGTAAGGAGGCTGGAAGATCTCGCCGTCGGCATGGTCGGACTGCTTGGGGCAGCCAGCAGTAGATCCACCGATCTTGTTGACGTAGCAGAGGCCACCACCACCAATGAAGACAGTGGCGTCGGGGAGGAGGATGGAGACAGAGTGGTAGTTGCGGGGAACAGCGTGGGGAGCAAGCTGGGTCCACTTGTTGGTAGCAGGGTTGTAGAGCTCAGGAATGAGGATACCGTCAGTGTTGGTGAAGACCATAGACTTGCGCTGACCACCAGTAACGAGAACAGTTCCATCAGGAAGGACAACAGCGTTACCAAAACCACGGGGGAAAGCCATGTCAGCGACACGCTTGACGGAAGCAGACTTGTAAGCCTCGCCGAGAGTGGTGATGTGAGCGTGCTTGTTGGCATCGGCGTTGGTGTAATCGGGAGCACCACCAGCGGAAAGAATCTTGCCGTTGACAGCATCGTACATGACAAAGATACCGCACATGGCGTCGATGTTGTCTCGGGTACCGGACAGACGGACGGAGCCCTTCTGTTTGGTGCTGTACCAGTGCTGGGTCTTGGAAGGACCGGCTTGGAAGACGGAGCCCTTCTTCCAGCCGAACAGCCAAGCGTGGTTATCCTCGCGCCAGATACCCTCGTGATCCTTGGTAAGCATGGGCTTGACGTCGGCGCCGGTGAGGAGAGTCCACTTGTTGGTCTTGGGGTCGTAGACCTCACCGGGCTTACCCTCACGGCGACCAGAGTAGGCACCACCGATAGTGAAGACGCGGCCGTCAGAGAGGATGGTGGAGGATTGGTAACCACGGGCCATCTGCAGATCGGGACCGCGGGTGAAAGAGTTGTCGCGGGGGTTGTAGAAGGTGACAGCCTCGGCATCAGAGCCACCTTGAATGATGATACGGCCGTCACCAAGCTGGCTCATACCAGGGCAGAACATGTCGTGGTGAGTATCAGCAACCTCACGACGAGCAATGTTTCCGGTGGGAAGGTTCATGGCACCGAACTGGGTGCGACCAGAGGCACCACCGAAAGCATCGGGACCCCACGAAGAAAAGAAGAGAAGCTCCTGCGACTGAGGGAATTGAGGTACAACGTAGGCAGCGACGGGAATGAGAGGAAGGCGGATGATGTCGGACCAGCGGCCGAGAGTGGCAGGCTTGATAGCGGTGGGCAGCTTGACAACGCTGTATCGCTTGCTCTGAACCCAGAAAAGGGAATTGGCAGGCTCAGCAGCCTTGATGTGGCAGACCTTGTCCTGGTTATCGTAGACAGCCTTCTTGCAGGCGGCAATGTTGGAGCACTGATCAGCGCAAGCAGCAAGAGAAGCAACATTCTTGATCTGTCGGGCAGAAGCACCAACAAAATCTGTCTGATGACAAACATCAAAAGTCTTACCCTTGCCCTTACGCGACTTGTACTGATGTCCACCGGTAGGACAAACAGAGATAAACTTGCCCTCATCGACATTCTTGAGGACGATGGCGTCAAAGTTCTTGTCAGCCTCCCAGTTCATGCGATCAGCGTTAGCCTCATCCTTGACGTGGCAGATACGACCCTTCTTGTCGTAGACGGCCTTGACACAGCGAGGATCCTGGTTGCAGATCTGGGCGCAGGCGTTGGTGTTGCGGACATCCTTGACAACCTTGAGAGAGCCTCCTCCGTTCTTGTAGTCGGTGTTGCGGCAGATGGAGTAGTCGACGCCGGATTGAGCGGTCCAGGTGGCTTCCTTGGTGGGACACTTGGTGAGAGCGGCGGAGGTGAGGGGAGAAAGTAAAAGGGCTCCTAGAGCCACGGAGTTGATTTGGACCATTGTTGATTATGTAGTCGAGTTTGAACGAATGTGTTGTTGTTAACGATAGTGTGGTGGTTGTTGAGATAACGATAGTGATGTTGAGTCGATTAATAAAATTAATTGTAATTAAGTACGCGCCGCGATTGATCACAAACGAATATTAGAATTGAAACAAATAAAGAAATAAACGAAGGAATTACTCGAAAAAAGGAAACGAGTACAGAGAAGGAGGGAATGATCCTGTCTACCAACAAAAAAAAAGAATGGACGAAAAGAAGGGTTTTATGTTTCTGAGCGGCTGCCTCAATTGGATTTTTGCTACCCTTGTTAGATCTACTATGTTTAGAGCACCCTTGATCTTAATAGTCGGTTTGTATGGATGGAAATAATAGCTCTCCCCTGTGCTGTGGAGTCGTCCAGGAGTACCTGACACTAACTAACCCGATGGGTCCACGCCAAGCAGGGACAATGCGACTTGAACGGTCCCTGGGCGGGTGGTTTTATTACTAACGCTATCTGATATAGCTCCCGTTCACGTTGCTCTGTGATGGTGCCATGGTGGAGAAAGCCCTGAGAGGAATCCAGGAGCTATGACGGTTACAGCTGTCATCTGGTTCAGAGCACGGGTGGATTTTTAGGCGAAGTCGTCTATCCATTCTTTAGACTTTATAGTCAGTTTGATATAGATCTTGGCTTATCAACACAACTATACTTACTTACCGTCGCAACTATGCTTATCACAACTCATCAGGAAGTTGACTAACTCTTGGCAATAACACGGCGCTTAAGAACAATGCCGTTTATAAACACGACCCAGAATAAGTTGCATAAAATCCTTGTACTTCACCTGAGCGCTAAAACATCCACATGTGGTGAGAGAGTTATTATTTCCGTCGGGAAATATCTTGCCTTATTCGGTGGTGAGAGTGACTGAAAAGAGAATCGTACCGGACTATAACCCTCGGTTTGGTTCGGCTGTTCCTGGTAACTAAGCCAGGGATTGAGGTCATGTGGGTCTGATAACGGTGCTCGTTCCACGATCCCCTTTTTCTCGTTTGATGGGAGCGGGAGATCTGGTTTCCGTCGCTGGGAACGGTTGGGTCGGCCAATTAGATTTGTCTTGGCTCATTGAGCGTCACCTCAATAGGAGAAGTCCCGACGGGCTTGGACGGATGTCCGGAAGAAGAAAAGAAAAATGTCAATTGAGCGGTGGTAATCGATACTGACTGTTGACATCAGTCATCACCTGGAATAATGTTCGACGGGTAAATGTTTACATTTTAAAATGGTTTACCCGGCACTGACGGTTTGTTGTATGTATTGAGGCTTCTCGCACGTGGAAATGACAATTGCTGACCTTTGCCTCATCGCAATGATATTCTCAGCTGAAAGTGTTTATCGATCTTGCAGGGTAGGAACACGACCCAGACTAGCGGATACGCGATATCTAATTTCCGAGCGTAATCTCAATTATCTGGGAAATGTCCAAAGTTGGTTTGCTGATAGACTAAACCAGCTGTTGATTGTTTTTTTCTACATACATTAGAATCAAGACACTAAACTGAACACAGCATTACCCCAGATCATCAACCGCGTCTGTAGCACTTCACTTTGCACAGCCTCATCCTAGAAAACTTTATTTATTTTCAGTACACGGGTGAAATGCAAGGGGCTGATGGATCCTCACGCCAGCTTCAGACTTGTGTTACCCTGCACCTACAACCGGTTGTACCCGCCCCAGTCTCAGTGTCCTCGGCCCGACACGATCTGCATTTTAAGGGTTTCGGCATTTGCCTGTGTCTTTATAAATGTTAAATGTTAATGTGTTTGTTATTGATTTAAATGCATGAATACAAGAATGTTTTAGTTAAATTGTTAGTTTTGAAGGCTGGCTAACAATCAGCTCTGAATGATGATGCTAGCTGACTAAGCACCCGCCCCAGCTTCAGATTGGCTGTAAGACTTAGCTTACAATACGCATAGGGCTATTCCTGTTATTTACCAAAGGGATACTATTAAGCTAACTATGTAAATAGGTCTTCTTCGTTTCTTAAGGCGAACCTACCAGTGCGCTATCAATGTAGAGAAGGCAATTCACTGTTATCTAATATCCCTTACCTGTTGTCCTTTCTAAAGATAACTTATTACTTCCTATTATAGATTGAGATAGAGGTGTTTATTATAATTGACTCTTACAAATTATGAACATTTGAAGAAAGCATATCTCGGAAGTCTTGTAACTGTTGAATCTTAACAGACCCCCGCCCAATAGAGTTCAAGACTTCAGCGTCCAGGCCCATCCCCCTGTAGACCTTAACAAGACGCTCCCTTAGCAAAAGAAAAAAGCTATCCTTCCAATATTGAAAGCATAGCTGGTAGGTCTCTACGATATTTCCATTTCCTGGTTTTTGAGCCCATACCCAACGGTCGAGACCTCTGTAGCATCTGCGGATGCAAGAGGCAGACCTTCGAAATGCATCCCACTTTTCAACATAAAACTGCACAAGATCTACACCTGTATGGATTGCTGAAATGCCCATAAGATGCTTGAAATAACAATGAAGGCATTGAGATAGACCATCATACAATATCTCGCACGCTTGGTCAACGTCCATTATTTCCTCAGAATGCCGATGGCGAGTAATCTTCTTAATCCAGGAGATCTCACTAATTGAATCGTCAGTACTAATAAATGTTCCTTGACATGATAAGGCTTTACTTACTCATGGGGATTTGTCTTGTACCAAAGACAACTTGATAACTGACCTTCAAAAACCTCAGATAGATCCTGTGGACTCTTCCTGTATACCGTTGGGTTACGAAGAATATGCCACGTGTCTCTTTGAAACAGAATATTCCATGTGTCTTTCCGAACTGTCATGATCCGCGCGTGGAGTTCTGGCAGCTCGACAGAGCCTAGCCCATATCTCGGAGCCACATGAACCTGTCTCTGAAATCTAGCCAGTAAGTTCTGGTCATCTGTTACCGCGATGTCCTTTGCGGTCATCCCAGAAGATGTCTTCGCACCGGGATCGGCACCATTGGCAAGGAGTATCGCCACGACCTCCCTCCCCCGCTCTCCAAGCCAGTCTATCGCCTGTGATGCAAGGTGTAGTGCTGTAAAACCGAAGTTATCTCGAATCTCCAGATTCATCCTGTATTTCCCGCTCCCCAACAGTCTCACACCCTCCAGGCAACCGACATTAACAGCGAGATGGAGAGATGTTGTGCCATCGTTATCCTGCTTTTCTAGGTCGGCTCCACAATCCAATAGCCCTCTCATCATCGTAACATTCCCTTGCATAGATGCGAGCATTAGAGCGGTTTTCCCGTGAAGGAGAACGTGGTCTATATCGATGTCCACTGCCGAAAGAAGTAGTCCCACTACCTCTTCTTTTCCAGCCAATACTGCCCGTGCTAACGCTGTTGTTCCATATTTATCCTTAGCATTGACCTCTATATCCCTACTCTTCAGCAACTGGTTGACGATTTGGGTATGGCCATTCACCGCGGCAATTGACAACGGCGTCCATCCCTGTTTGTCTGGAATATTAATATCAATAGCCGAATATCTAAGAAGCTCTTTGACCACTAAATAGTCCCCACCATCTGCAGCAATGGTCAGCGGGGCCATCCCGGATTTGTCGATTGCATTTATCTCAACGTCCTGTTCCAGGAGAAGCCGCCTGACGGTGTCGGGCCAACCCATGCATGTAGCGATTGAAAGTGGTGTTCTTTTCTTACTGTCTCTGGCATTAAGCTCACACCCCGCCTGCAGCAGGAGCTCGAGAATATCGTTCAATCCAAAACCGGCTACAATATGCAAGCCGGTCACACCTTCAGGCTCTTCGGTGTTGTGATTCCCAAAAAAATTCACAGCCTGAGCACAGGCCTGTACCTTTGATGTGTCTGTGAGAAAGTTGAGTGTAACTTCCTGCTGTACCTGGGAAACATAACGTGCATGTTGGCCCCAGTACTCAGCCGCATAGGAGTAGAAGGGGTTTAATTCAAAGCGTGCTGACAGCTCTTGGATGTTATAGCATATCCCGTTTTGAAAGGTATCGAATCCCAAATACGTGATGCATGTCATGGCGATAACGTACTGTGCTTCTGGAAACCAGCGTTCTTGTGTTCTCTGGAAGTATTCCTTGGTGGTGAAATGAACCAGTCGGATCTCTCGGCTCTCGGGTTCAATTCTGACCAATCCAGCACAAACTTCCACCATTGCTTGCGGGATATCACCTTTATTAAGGCCGGAACTGCCGATCTTGACTGCAAGTGCATGCTCAAGTTCAGACTCTATCAACGGCCTCTCGGCACAAGTGACCCATGCCAGAATCCTCTTAGCCAAGTCCTTTCGCTTGCCAATCTGACGTTCGATTCGTTCCATGCATCTCTCATACGCTTCATCATAAGGTTGTCCCCTGGTTGGTAACATAGACAATACCTCGATAAGATCATTCTCTGAGATTTGTCCGATGAGCAAGTTCATGTAAAGCGTCGCAAGCAAAAACCTGTAGCTGTTAGTCTCGAAAGACAATTGGGGAAATGACTCAACTCACATTCCATCTACCCGATTAACAATCTGTTTCTTGATTTTGCTGGACAGTTCGTGACTGCTTTCCACAAAGTCTGGTAACCTGTGCATATTGCCATCTATGTACCTCTCGATGTCTTGTATTCTGGCATGTATTTCTAAAACAGCACTGTTACGAAACGTCTGCTGGATCTCCGTGTCATGCCTACTTGTTCCCAGAATGCTTGTGCTTGTCTGAGCTTGTAGATCAAAGATGGATCGGAGAAACAGCTTACGCGTGCCATTGGCCTGGCACTCATCGACAGCATCGATAACAAGGAATACCCTAGCGTACAAGGCAGCCACGGTATGGAGAGCCTTTATCAATTCCTCCATTGAGGGCCTCGTCTGGTTCCACTGGTGAGTCTGATAGAGATGTGACAGGGTACCAGGTCGTAGCCGAGCTAACTGCTTTACCAAGCTTGCAACCAGATTGTCAGCCGTCTGCTCGTATTGTCGATCAAAGTCGAAGTAGATAAAAATGACAGCAATGTCCAGATCGTCTCGAAACTGTTGCTGGAGGTGATCGATGATGGTTGCTGCTATGAATGTTTTCCCCGCTCCAGGGATCCCAGGACAGAGCAAGGTTTCGGACTTGGGGGAATATAGCCACTTATGGAATTCCTCTGATTCAAGAACCCACTGACTCGTTTCCGCTTGTCTCTGGCGAAGGACATCACGATGCTTACTGCCGTGGTCGATGGGGGTCAGCCAGTTTAAGTATCTCTCTTCTTCTTGGAGTTGCTGATTGCGAACAAGCTCTTTCGTGTGGTTTTCTATTCTTTGGACTCCTATAATAGCGAGAACAAGTCAGTCTTGATATCCTAAATAACTCTGCACACTGTTTGACTAACCCTGCGTTATCTGCCTCATGGCTTTCATTTCCTTCACTCCAACAGGTGATATGGTGAGAAGTAGCTTCTTACCATATGCAGCAGCCACAGCAGCAGCATACGGCTGCCAGTCCCATCTCTTGTATGAGTCGGCATAGTCGCTGATACCCCGTATCACCAAGCATGGGAAATCATCCATGATACCAGCGGCCTCCATTTCGAAACAAATGACATTGTCTCTCTTGGCGAGCTCATCCCGTTCCACGGCGTCCTTGACCACCGAATTCCCAGAACCAATGTTACCATAGTGGATCTTTGGCACGTTCGTTAGTCGGGAGGATCGATGTACTGGCTTGGATCTGAGATACCATAAGCCGGCGATCCACGCAGAAGACATGGTACAACAGGTCCAAAGAATAATTGACAGACCCGACCGTGTGTTCTCTGGGTCCCCTCGCCATACCTGCAAGTAAATCGCGGGGAGTAATAATGCAGCACCACATGCAACAAAAAGCTCGATGCTCTTGGTGGTTTGATAATAATCGGTGTTGAAGAGAACATCTCTTGCCCTCTTGGGATATGTCCATTCTTCGTCCGGATCCTCTTCGTCCATAAACTTGTCATTGACTAAATCTGAGATAGCTCTGCTCAAATTCTTGGTCGTGTGCAAGGTTTTCATTGCTGATAACAATAGACCTGGAGGCTTGTTAAGGGTTCCTACACGACGAAACCCATCAACCTCCCTTTTGCCCATGTCGTATTGAATAACACCTCCGCCTTGTTCAGTTGGTTCTGACACAACAATATCACCAAGCCTAACATCGTTCCAAGAAGAGTCCTTGCTGGGTACACCACCACCTACGCCAACCATGAGGCAGAATCTGATATTTGGAAAGGTGTTTTGCATTGATTTGGCCGCAGTGGCTGCGCGATTGGTGCCCGCTTGAGGGAGTGAGGTAATTGCAACATTGTGCGGCCCAATGCGTCCCAAAAGATAGTTATTTCCGTCCTGCTCTGACTGTACCATTAGTGATGGGTGTTCTTCATCTAGCATCGTGCGTGCTGCTTTCAGCTCGCATTTTAGGGCACATATCCAGCCGACTGTGTACTTGTCCGGTTGAAAATGCACCCCGGCCTCGCTGTCACTGGCTGCCTCTTGGCTGTCATCGATGCCACCGCGTGCGTCCCGGGCCATTTTTCGGTCGGCTGGTTACTGGTTCTTAATGTGTATTTTGCTCCGTTCTGGAGTGCCCATCGAAAAGTAATAAATGTCACAGTCGCGCTTGGTCAGTGAGAGCCTTTTGCTTTACATATAAGCTTGCTTCCATGGGGCCGCGCTACTGGTCATATCATCTGCAAATATGTGGGGCTGTCCAAAACGATTGTCGGGCTCAAGGTTAACCTCATAGGCGATTAGCTCGACCTTGGCATCCAATAATAAGCCACATGATGCAGCCACTGCCCTTCATTTACCCGTTTCAGGAAGATGAGGCCTCCCATCAAGTATCATCACCGAAAGGGATGTCAAGGCTTTATGGCAGGCAGACTCACCATGGCTGAAATGGTAAGCGCCGAGTTACGAAAAGCAAAAGACTGACTTGTTGTTGTCTGTCCTGTCCAGATGCCAAGACCCGGTCAGCCTACAACATCTGACATGTCTAGCGCTACGGCATCTAGAGAGCGCATGAAATACTACCAATTTGAAACGCGGCTTGTTTACAAGACCTGCGGAGTGTTAACTGTATGGTACTGAGTAGATGTGCATGTCTGTATATGAGCAGCGCTTAATATCTACTATACCCGGTCTTCTCATTTTGCATTACAGTCGGGCTAAAGGCCAGATACATACCTTGGCATTTAGGCAGTCAACAGTCTCAATTACACTTTTCTCTCATAGATAACCCCGCATGGCTCTAACCATGTCAGAAACTCGTGATGTGCACTTCTTGCACCCATCCTTTTATCATACCTGCCGTATTCAGCTTAACAGGAAGCTTTGTAAGCAGTTGAAATTCAGCCTAGGATTACCGCTGGGCCTTGGCGCACAGCATCTCGGTTAATATTTACCTAACTTTTTTAACATATCTCAGCATCGGGAAAAGCAGTTTTATCTAGGTCCAGCGAGGATCTATACTTTCGAGCTTCATCAGCATTTGCACAAAGAATGTCTGCTTTCCATCCTTTACCTAACAATTGGTTTCGCCTCCTTCGCCTTTCTCCTATCACACCAGAACAAAAAAGCTATGAGCTGGTCTCCTTTAACTTGGCCATTCACCTTGCTACAACGCGATTAGTTATTGCTGGGGCAAATTCGAAAGATCCAGCTCAATCCAGTGTAACGGCAATACAATGACTATTACACCGCACCTCAAAGAAGCCATCGGTTGTTTAGGGACCATCAAGCGTGACACCGAGTGGATATGGATCGATCAAATCTGTATCAACCAAGAGGATGACTTGGAGCGTGCCGTTCAAGTTGGTATGATGAAAGATATATATGCATCATGTAAAGGGACCATTATCTGGTCAGGAACCCATGTCAGTGGTATTGAAACAGTTCCTCCTCTTGTTGAGCGCTTTTCGATATTTTATGCTGAAGACATGAACCCCGATGGAACACGGAAGCGCAGTAGATATACAAGGGCCGAGTACGAAGGTCTGAAGCTCCCCCCAGCTCACGATACCTCTTGGGCTGCCCTCAATAATATCCTGTGTCGACCGTGGTTCGTAAGATCGTGGGTCATCCAAGAAACCGCTCTTTCAAAACATCTGCCTCGCATATTTTGTGGAACCAAGGAGCTGTCATGGCAGAGCTTTGTGTTCGCGACGCTGTGGATATTGGATATCTCTTATGAATTCACTCCGCTGAGCCGCACTCCAGCAAACGTTCCAGCTCTCAGGTCGCTTAAATTCTTCAATGAGCTCTTGACCTTCGGATTGCCTTGGGACCTGACGACCTTGCTGAACAAGTCAATCCAGTCAAAAGCGTCAGAACCAAGAGATAGAGTGTACTCGCTTCTTGCCTTGACGAACGAATTTGGAGAAACTGGAAACCTGCCACTAGCACTGCGGGCAGACTATCAGAAGCCAGTCGAAGCAATCTTGCGTGATGTTACTCGACATATCATATCAACGACAAAAAGTCTTCGAATTCTTACACTAATTCGCTATACCCCCGATTGGAATAGCCTCCCGTCTTGGGTGATTGATTTCAGTGCAAACGCGGAATGGTTTAGAATTTCGTATTTCTCCTGGGACCCGCATAGTGACAAAGGGCATTCCTTGATAGAGATTTCCAATGATGCTGCCGGAGGCCATCCTGTTGTCATTGACGATTCGTTGTCCGAACATGTTCTTGGTCTACAAGGGCTCCAAATCGATATTATCGAAGGAATTTGCGAAGTCATGAAGCAGAACGAGCTATCTTCATTTAACCTTTCAATTTGGATGGCCTGGCAAAATGCTTGCGAACGGCTCAGTAGTAGATACAAAAGCATCGAGGCGATAGCTCGCGCGTTTATGGTCACGCTGACGGCTGATTGGAGTCTTAGCGACAGCCAGCGGGTCAGCGATCTGCCTCTAGTTTATTTTTGGCATTTTCTTTTGGACATCTGCAATGAGATTTCCACAGCTTCGGAGCTCAGAGATGCCGTTGATGCGGAGCGTGCGCACATCAGGGACCTTATATCAGCTGAGACGGAGAAAACCGATGACGAAAACCCTTTTTCCTTGCATCTTGACGCTGCACACGAACGACGATTGTTCTTCTCGAAAGACCTGGCATATATTGGACTTGGGCCCAAGGTCGTACAGCAGAATGATGTTATCTGTGTCTTATTTGGAGGTGCTACGCCTTTCATTCTGCGACCATCTGGAGATAAGTACCGATTTGTCGGTGAGTGCTATGTATTTGAGTTGATGACAGGTGAGGCTATCCAAGATTGGAAAAGTGGCAAGCATACCTTGAATGAATTCCAGATCTATTAGGACTCGCTGCTTGCTACCAGTGTTTATGTTTACTGCTGTCTGTATTACTTTTTGCGAGAGGCCGGTCTGTTACATCTTCCGGATGGCGGGATGACAACGTTGGTGGATCGAATAAAAAAGTCGATCGCGATTCTCATGTCAGTAACCGAACCTACGCTTTTATTGGAGAAATTTCAACCTGAACGAATACATCTATAGCACGAAAATTTTCGTATCATTCTGCGTCATTTGACACCCGTAATAGCATCCTCATCATCGCAGGAGATGGCAACGCCGGTGAGCTGCCTGTGCGCACTGATTCAGCTGTCAACATGCCTTTTGATACCCTATACTATTTTCTATCTGGGATGTTCTGTCTCAGAACCCCGCCCTAATGCCCCCTTACATGATCGACAACCAAGGAATATTGGTAGATCGCTTCCTGAATCGTGATCTTAAGCTGAAGAAAGAGGTCAAAGCTCGAGCCTGGGTAGAATTAATATCAGCCCGTCGTTGGGAACGTGCCGTGCCGTGGCTTGACATCACCGCCAAACTTTAGACTAATCGAGATTAGCATCCCTTAATTGCTACCCAGCATATGACATCTTCCTGCATAACTCGATCAGAGCGGAAGAGGTTGGGAAAGGGATGGAGAACCCTAATTGTTCAAGTGAATGACGATGCATTATATGCTCTGGAACAACTGGTTTGTTTATTGCGATGGTATCAGAACCTTCTCCATAAGCACTCCTCAATCGCGTAGCTAAACTTCCTGAAAATCAAGGGCTGGTAAACCCTTGTTTTCATCATCAAGGATATCCACGATGCTCTGCAGGTCGCTCTGATCCATGACTTGCAGCATGGACCCATTAATGACGTTAAATAAAAAGAACTTTCCACTACCAACTTCGAAAAGGCAGAGTGCTTCTCCAGTCCAGGGTGCCTTTCCATAATGAGGCCGGACATCTCCTTCAATACCACGACCCAATACCTCATCTTCCATCTGGCCACCTGGACCCCACATTTCATCTCCTCCCATTTCGTTGTAGGTATTGACCCAATTCATCGGAGGAGGGATCTTGAATTTTGTCAGTTAGTCACAGTGGGATGCAGCGAGGGGAAGGGCATATCATACACCATTGTCGGTCACTACTACGCCGTCGGACATTGTCGTGTATTGACTCATCTTGGGAAGAAGGCGTGTGTATAAGCTGTATAAGGGTCAAGGAGTAAAGTTTGATGGATGAACTTTTCCAGAAGAGATTATGAAGGGGGGGGACTTGGTACAGTCATATATACGCGTCGGGCTGGTGATGTCACATGTTAAGTGTGGCAGATTGGTACGTAGTTGTAAGATCAACATCAGGTAGTAAATTGCAGGCATGGTGCTATTGAGTCCCATGGAGCAGGTTTATCCTCCCTGCATATACATGATTGGTAGCACCCTCTTAGATTTCTTCAAGGCCAAATAAATTAAGGCCGTCTTCATCATGACCTTCTACAATCTTTTCTAGAGTCAAGTTGCCACGTACATGGTACATGGAATCATCAAGAGCATTCCAAAAGATGAAGTTGTTGCCACCAACCTGCATCAAGCAGACGGCCTCGCCCCTATAAGACCACTGGCGCTTTGAAAAGAGGTTTAGATATCCGGTATTGTCATATAAAGATGGTAGAAAGCTTCAACAGGAACGAGAAGACATATTTATGGACTCTGTCAAGGAAGACGTCACCAGGCATTACTTGGGCATCCCACTACTGTGAAGCAGCTCAGCTGTAAGGGCTGATCCCGATTCTTGGTTAGCTTGCGTTTATCGTTTTTGGGTGAAACTTACGTCAATGTCTCACTGGAAAGTGGAGATCGTCGGTAGAGGTCGATTTTCTACCGAATCAACTCATGAACGTCGGAGTGGACTGTGGGTAACAAATTCCAACTTATGAAGCTTCCTTCAACCAGCCGTGGACAGATGAAAACAGCCTTTCGTGGCAAGAGGCTGGTTGATATGCCAATATTAAAACCTTGATAGCCAGTCTCTAGCTGGTATAAACAAAATTCATTGAAGAATCAAGTGAAATCTGACTGACAGACATGATTATGTAAATATGAGACATTTGCTCACGTGATCGTACAAAGAATGATGGTGAACACCGATAGTGTAGCGCTGGTCTTCCCGTTTGATTCTGTCATTCCGAGTTCCGTGAGTCAATATAGTGTTTAGAATCTCTCAACGTACATCTTTTAAACCTACATAGATGAGAACAATATTCCGTCATGTTGTGTGTGCCTTACCTGGTGTCCGTTTTGTAAGACAATTTATCGCTGTGACGTGGCAGACTGCAATGTGAATTCCTCCCCTATCATGCAAAGTAAGGCGAATGATAAAAACGCCTTGTGTACTCATTACCATTCATAACCTGCAGCACTCACCACAGCCACGACGACCCCGCCATTATCTGCATCTGGGGAAGTCGCTGACGCTTATTCATTGCCTTGATGGTTGCCCAAAATGCAGAAAAGGCGTTCTTTCAATTTAGTTGGTCAGCATCTGTGAGATTTGTAGAGATGGCAGAAAACATAATATGATGCTTTGCCCAGCAACAAAAACGGATTATGGTTGGAAGTGTTCGTTCACCCTGTTAGACCCTCGCTATATTTCATCCGTGTTCAACATCGATCAATTATGGCTGAAGCCCTTGGTGTAATATCAAGTACTATTACGATATGGGACCTGGCCTGTAAACTTAGAAAGTGCGTCGAAAGGATCTAGGCTGCCCCGGCTGTCTGGGAAGAATATTGCGACAAACTAGAGAGCCTCTCACACGTATGAACCGAGTTTGCCATTATGTGAGGGGATAGAAAGCTGATGGCAGTACCATGCAGGTTCACCGTGTTCTCCAAGATATGTTGTCTGGCCAACTCCATGCGTCCAATGGAATAAAAAGCGAAGAGCTGGCGACTTTAGCAAACAAAAAGATTCACATGATTAGAGACCAAGCCAAGGATATCTTGGGCGCGTATGACCTGGTGACTAAGTCTACCAGAAAACGGATTTGGGAATGGCTCCGAGTAAAAAGAGTCTCAACGAAGTTTGTCGTCGCTGAGAAAGATCTTCAAAGATTAATAGAGTCGGCCGAGAAAGCAAAAATGTCTTTGCAATCTGCAATATGTCTATGTGGTCTGGAGACTTTAACCGCTGGGTACGACAGGCTCTTAAATAATAGATGATACTCGGGCTAACAGCATGGTTCTAGGCAGACAAGAATGCAAGACGCCTTCCAGCTCCTTCATGGTAGTATGACAGAGCAGGCGAAAGCGCTAGAACGACTTGACCTGGACATGAAAGTGAGAAAGATACGATTGTATCTAGTTGATGAGAAGGGGCGACACGTCAAAGGCCCAAGACGAAGCGGCATGAGTACCAAAGCTCCCAGATCCGCAACCAAACGTTCCACAAGGCGCTCAAATGAAAGTAGAGCTCCAGCCAGGCAAGCTCTACCACGAAAGAGGGGATCGTCTAAGGCGAGAGCTAATAGCGACCACAATATTCAAGCTGCTGGCGGCTACGAAATTGTCCTTCGAAACAACAAAGCATTGATTGTGACGACTGATACCTACGAGCAGAAGTCAACCGCTGGCGGAAATGACATGGATATGCCCAGCACTGGCATGAAACGGGTTGAAAGAACCCTGGAAGATATGAGCGATGATCAATGGGAGCGAGGCAAAGGAAACCACCTTTACGAGTCTCAGCGCTCTCTCGCTCCAAACTCAGTGGAAGACTCAGGATCGGCGGAAGATTCAAGCTCAATAAATACCGACGCGAGCGACGATACGATCCCGATTCTCGTGAACTCTGACAAGCAGAGCCGCGCCTTTGTTGAAGAGGGAACCAATCTGAGCCAATGCGACAGGAGCGACACCAAATCCATGTCATTCTGCATCTCTCGCATTCGGATGACCGAAACAGACCAGACATTTACTATCCAGCAGCCCTGTCTACAGCCTTGTGATCATGTCGCAATGGAGATCTTGGACGCAAGGTTCACAGCGAGGCAGCTCCCGTACATGATAGAAATCGTGTTCATTAGCGGCGCAGTCTCATCGGGTGAAAAAAGAGAGATCAAGTTGGCACCAAGCTTTACAGTCCAATCCTATGATAGATGCCCGGATAGATGGACTTGTTCCCATACTCGTCTCGGGGCAGACTTGCTTTGCCATGATGGTACCAATGCAGCAAGGGTTGTTTGTTTATGCTCAGATATCCTCAGAGCTTGGACTTGTGGTTATGGATGGGAGCTGAATAGCCCTACCAAGGGTCCCAGGGCTGCACACGACGACGACTACTCCCCTCTTAGTCTACTTCAAAAGGTCAAACGCAAGGATCACCCTATTCCTTCTCGCATCTCATTCGGCGTGCTGGTTGGGTATCTGAAGTTGATAGAGGGGCTTCACCTGGAAGAGGAATATCTGGTACAGTGTCATAACTGGACTGATGCCATACTTTCAGAAGTGTCAACCTCATTTAATGAGCAGGCAATAGCATGGGCTTGGGTATTATGGAAGCTTCAGAGAGGGACTGAATTCAAGCGGTTGACAGCTATCATACAACAGCAGGGAAAACATTCAATTGGTCAGGAAACCAACCGATACGGGGTCATCCTTCCACCGCAAATAATCAGTAAGTATATAGTTCCCTTATTAACACGGGTTGGGGAAATCATCTCACACAAACAATCCCAGGGGCCATCGACCAGAAACGTATTTCAGTCCTTTCGCAGATCAGAGATCTCGTGCAAGACAGCATCGAAACCTGTCGACGTAATTTCATGGTAGCAAGAACAGAAAACGATCCCGACTGGAGTTGGTTTATACCAACACCAGATGGTGTTCCCGATTGGAGTCTGCCAAAGAAGGATATTTTAAGATCCTCATTAGCGCTAGGCTACTTAACACTGGAATATGAGATGTTTCATTTAAATAGCCGGACTTGGGACAATGGAAAGTTTGAAGGAGTAAGTTTCGCCCATGCTCTGGATGGGGTTCGTCTGTTGATGAGAATAAGCGACTGGCAAAAGCGTACCTTGCCACCACCTCCCAGAATGCCGTTTCTTCTATCATCATTGTTAGCTCTGATTACAGCAGATGGGTTTCAGGGAGCTGAAACTAGCTTGTCTTCAAATGTGTACGAAGATCTGTGTCGCTGGATTATATCACTAGAAGATGAAGATGATTGGGGGGTAGATCTCCCTGACAACTAACTTCGGGAGACTTACTGATGCTTTGTTTAAGGGTAACTCGATCTGGGTCCTAGCCGATGTGGTACAGACTTCAAGATATACAAATATTATTTTTGTGCTTTATCAGTAGTCAATCCTTTTGATTTTACTTCACTCTTCTCCTCTATTTTACTACGTAAATTATCTTTTCTTCCATACAATTCACATTCCGAGTTTTTCCGCTCCAGTAAACGTATGTGTAAGATCGCGCAGTTTAACGTCTGTCATACACGCTTCTAACCTGCATGCTAAGCTCGATGTACGATGAGAAGCGGAACGATAACTAGATTTAACGAGATTAAACGAAGCTGCTAAGCTGAGGTTCTAGGAACATTTGCGCTGTATCCGGCGGCATCTATAACACCTGTAGCTATGCCCAATCGTAAGTTATTGTACGTTATGGGGATGAAATCTGAGTGATACGATGAAACTAAGCTAATTGTCTTTTAATTCAGTAGCTACCTCTCATTTCCTCGTTCCCGTTTTTCCATCCCGACCCTTTTAACTTTCTGTCCCCCACACTGTT
The DNA here is from genome assembly GCA_027945245.1 of Fusarium irregulare. Lineage (NCBI taxonomy): Eukaryota > Fungi > Ascomycota > Sordariomycetes > Hypocreales > Nectriaceae > Fusarium > Fusarium irregulare. The sequence goes on from JAPDHF010000007.1 coordinate 2,226,903, forward strand.
GAATATTGGCATTGCTTGTGTCGAGTCGCACGCTAACGCCGGTAACCTCGGAGCATCGATGTTCCAAGACGAAACGAGGCCACATAAAATCGCGGCTTGGTTGTCAGACTTGTAAGCACAGACGAATCAAAGTCAGTCTCACTCAGTTTAATTCTTCAGCATACAACCGCTGGTCGTTGACTTTTTCCTTTTTCTAGTGTGTAGAAGAGAAGCCCACTTGCGCTCATTGTGAGAGACGAGGTGACAAGTGCCGCTATGAACTGTCATACCATACCAGCCACTATACGTTGGTAGTGCCATCGCCTCAAGCACTGTCCCAGCGCTCAATATTGGCATTTTGGACTTGGAGCTCATGCATAATTTCTATACATCGACTTACGCCACTCTCAGTCATGATCAGGCACTACGGGATCTTTGGTCGGTTCAAATCGTACGGCTTTGCCTGAACTGTGACTACGCCTTGCTGGCAATTTTGTCCGTGTCAGCACTCCACCTCAGCCACTTTTCGATGGAGAGGAGAGAACTCCTTCGTGAAAAAGCTATCACGTATCATAACCAGGCGCTTAGTATTGCGACTGGGTTTATTGACGCGTACGACGATAAAAATGCGCCGCATCTGTTTTCCTTCTCAATTATGACGATCTACTACTGTCAGACTCCAGACTCCGAGTTTTAATATCACTAATATCTTCACCAGCCTTTGCACAAACTCCAGAACACGATGACGGTCCGTATCCTCCATGGGCAGTCTTGATAAAAGGTTGCACAAGCTTTATTGATTTGGGTAGAAGCACCCTCCTAGTCGGGTCTTTCTCAGTCCTTTTGCAAAGGTCTCGAGCTCGCATGGATCTCCGACAGCAAAGCTTTAGCACAGACTATATGCAGCAACCGCGGCTGTTCATAGACGAGAGAATTTTAGAACCAGAGCGACGGACCATTTACCACGACGCGATCCAAGCATTGAACCAAACATATGGTGTTTTTCTCGAAGTGGAAGATGACAATGATCTAGTGAATATCTTCTCTTGGATCGTGTTGGCAAAGGACTTTCTCAAGTTTGTGGCAGAGGAGGAAGAGGAAGCTTTGGTGGTGTTGTTTTACTTTTGCGTCTTGTTACACAAATTACCTGGTCAATGGTGGTTGAACGGGTGGGTTAATCATATCATGACCAGGATATACTCGTCGGTGGGCGAGGCGTATCTCACTTATTTAATATGGCCAATGGAGGAGATTGGATAGTTGCCGAAGCGTTGAATGTGACGACTTAAGCCGCTAGGCTACGGAGCTAAAAACAGAGCCCTGTTAGTAGACTAACAGGTACCTAGGGCCTATAGCTTATTCCCACATTAAAGCTTACCCATTTATTTACAAATACCTAGCCAATGCCTATGAAACCGTAAATTACAAAGTGCCGGGTTGTTGCTTACGGTCCGCGCTCTCGGTTCTCGTTCTCGTTCCCGCTACCCACTCTCGGATTCGAAACGAGTAACATTCGGTAGCCACTGGCCGCATTTAAGAAGCTAAGTGGGAAAAGAAACAGCGTTGCACGTCACACAGTTTACATGTTCGCATACCATGCAAGATAAGGAGAGAGCAAAGGGCCACGGTCATCGTGTTGTCTATTTAAGGTTTTTGAAGGTCAGTCGTCAAGTCAAACAGTTCAAATTAACACAATTAAATAACCACAGATATAAACCTTCTGCTAGAAGTTTCAGGTCCAAATGTATACATGCAGCCGGTCATCGTGTTGATGCCGAGGCCCGGCTGGCATAACTATGAGCATCTTGCCATTGGTCGGATTACGCAAATCTAGTAAATCTACTTGCTTGTATATGAAGGTCTCAACTGAGTGATTAGAAATTCAGAAGGAGAGGATAATTGCGTGTTAATACCTGTCATGTAAAGAACATTACACTGGAGATTCACGTATCAATTTCAAGTAGTTCTCACTTGACTCCGCGCGCCATCCACTAATCGATCGGTGGGCAACTCGACAAGTCGTCGCCTTGAATTTGTAAGCAGCTTTTATACAGCTTGCAAGGCAGAAGCCTTCCGGCTCGGAGACGAAACATGATCTCTTGGAACAAATCAGATGCACTCTTCACAGAAATAAGCGTCACCAGGGTGGCTGGATAAGGCTGTGCTGACCACCTATTGCGGTGGGACGCAAGTCAGACAGGGCTTAGCTTATGCACATTCGGAGTTCCGTCGCATCCATAAGGATGAGCCAAAATCAACAAAACGATATCAATTCGATAGGACAGCATTTGGAACTTTTTCAAATCAATCCTGCATTACAATCACGATACGAAATGTCTGCAAACGACCAACCCGCTATCGAAAGCAAGACTCCTCCCCAGAATGAAGACCTCTCCCGGGAGATTCTGTACAAAATCATCCAACAAATGGAAACAGCCAATAAGAAAGATAGCGATGATCTCGAATTTTTCCGTTTCTTTGTGGTCACCATGATCGCCATCTCCGTCTTTGGCGCCTCAACCTTTGCAGTTATCATGGGCGAAATGACCGACCCCGCCGACATATGGGAGTCGCCAATCTTTACCCTCAAAACAGTCCGACTGTTTCTTGCTATTTCATGGCTTTCATTTGCCATGTCTATCGCTTTGGCTGGGTATAGCGGCAGCGTGCTCGCGTTGATGCGACAAATGCAGAAAGGGGACCTCGATGAGGCGACCATTAAGAAGTGGACGCCTGCGGGACTTGTGGTCTCTGTGGCTTTGCATCTGCTGATCGTTACTGGTTTTTTCTTTATATCACTGAGTCTGGTGGCTTACGTTGGGCCATTTGGGTGGGTTATCGTGTCAGTTTCTGGCATAATGTACATCGTGGTATTCTGCCTGATTGGTGCGCAATACAGCTTAATGTAAATATTTTGTATATTAAACAATTAAATTGAGCAGTATTACAGTCAGCATGGTGCAGTAATCAAACAGTTTCATAGCCATATAACCAAGACCTATTGCTTTTTCGTTGAATTCTCATCTACAGACCTTTGCAAAGACCCCGGAAACATTTACTCGAAGTCATGCTGAGGCTTTGTGTGTTCCTCGGTGGTGTGAGGCGCAGTTCCGGAAGGATGATGTGGCTGAAACAATTAAACGAGTGCGAAGGTGGAATGCGAGCGTCAGGAGCGAATCGCAAGCGTTGTGTGACAGACTTGCTGACTTGTCAAGGCTGTCAGATTGAAATCCGACGGACTGACCAGGATATATTTATTAAGCACGTGGGGGCTGTAAGGTGAAAGGGTGTGATCACTCAGTCTCAGCCTAGCTTGTGACTTTATTTGTACATTAGCAAATATTACAACATAAAACCATCAGCTTCCCCTTTGAAAAGACTTATCATTGCATTTCCAAGTAAAAGCAAATTCCGTTTTAACATTCTCAAACTACCCAAACTATTTGTCATCGACCTCTCATTACAATCACTACAATGTCACATTCAAGTGGTCCACCACTACCCGATTCCAAACATGGTTCTTCTTTGCAAGCTCAGCTAGAAAGCGAGGGCGCTAGAATCGGCCGCAACAACAACCGTCCTCTAATTGAACACATTATCAACCATTCAACCCCTGGCTACGTTACAAAAGTCGTCTGGCTTCAAGAGTACAGCATTATCGAACACCAGTATCTACTGCTCTGTGTCAAGACGTACGACGGAAGACTATCTTGGATGCGGGTGGAACGCACGGGTGATTTACCAGAAGAGGCTGATGCCGCCAACGCCATGACAGACCAGGCACAATTAATTGTGACCATCGCACCATCTCGAGAGAATCTTGTTTGCGGCGACAGAGTTCTCGCTGAGGCTGATCTGGACATCAATAAGGCGCGTCTGAGTGATGTCGCCAGACTTATACTGATCGTCCACAAAGAGGAGCCTCAGTATCAGATTCAATGGCACAATTGCTGGTGGCTGGTCCGGGTAATCATGCAAGTGCTCGCGGGGACATATATAACCAGCAATAAGAAGCTGAAGAAAAAGGTCACCAAGCAGATCGACGCTTCGCATCAAAAACATGTCTTTGGTATGAGTGCCAGTGGGCCTTTTGCAGGATTGGGGCAGTGGGCGACTCATGCGCACTTTAACCGAAGGACGAAAAGGATCGTGGCCAATTTTAATCAGCAGGTTACTGTTTAGTGTCAAGGATTGAATGGAGTTTCTACATGCACTTGAGAACAGAGCTGTTTCTTGATAATAATAAGTACATACCACCTCTGGCAGTCAATGCTGTCAAGCCCGGCGAAATCTGTTAGCGGAGAAATTTGAGCAGAGCGTGTCAACCACAGAGCCTTTCCCTTCTTTAGCTCCTCGTATCATGATAAATTAAGTCTTTACCTCGTCACTCAGCTACTTGATATTATACGTCTCGTTTGGTGTCATTGGAGACCAAAGCTGAAATGTTATTAGGTCATTGATAGATGTGCTTTAAATCGCTCTTATTTGCCAAGGCTCTAGTGTAGTGTAATTCAGACCTCCATGTAGGAACTGATGAAGTTGTTAAGAAAAAAAAGCTCAACACACACCTAGTCAGTTCAGCATTAACAATATATACTCGCGATGTAGCATTTATATATTAGTAACATCTTCTATTACGTTATTTAAACGGAATAGCAAGTTGTCCAGAGATACCAAAGATTAAGGTCAGTTTTACTACCACTGTGTGAGAGCTTAAACGTCTTAAGACAAAAATAACACCTAGTCGCGATAAGCACACCATCTGAGCCTTGGGCTTCACAGTCCAATTCATGGGGCTCAGAGGTCTTGCATTTCCATGCTCCATCGCCCAGGTTGGTGCAATATTCTTCATAGCTTGTCAGATACTACTACCGGAGGCAGCAAGGGGAGCTAGGGAAGGGCGACATCGGCTATACGGCAATGTAGAGTACACGAAGGATCAAAGAGTTCCTAACTAAGTGGGGGCAAAGCTCGTGTACAGACCGGCCCCGTAAAGACGCGTGTTTGTAAATGGCCAACCAAGGTCCACAGGATCAAATTTTATCTAATCAATCAGATAATCAAAGGTGATCTATCCATATCTGGGCGGGTATAGTCGGAAGATCGGCTGCTGGGGCCCATGTAAGCTCTCCATCTGTCCACTGATGTTCGCATAAGGATGTTGTGGTCTGAGGATGACCACACATACGGAGCTTATTCGATCCTTCGTTTGCCGCTGGTCCGGATATCGCATTGTGATTCCGTTTTGCCAAGCTTGCTATGACGCCTTCACTACGAGATACAGCGGATCTTGTTAACTGGCTTTCAGGTATAAATAATAGACTGGCAGCCAGGTTCTTTTTCAAAACAGTCACAAAGCATTTATCAAACTTGTTACAGCGTCAACATGCTCTCTCCCACTGTATATCTCTCCTCCGTCCATGATTTTCAATTATGAACTCACACAAGACTTAGACACTTTTCCTCGCCGCCATGGCCCTTACTTCTCTTACCTCGGCTAGCCCCCTCGCTGAGAAGGGCAACACTCAGAGCCTCGAAGCTCGTGGTGGCTGCTTGGGTTATGCAAACTACGCGGCTTGTGCTTCTGGTCGTCGACGCTCCTGTCCTATTGGTGCTGGCCAAAACCAGTGCTTTACTGCCGCGGCCCGCGTGTGTCAGCAGAACTGCTAAGCGCTGCTAGATCTGGATTTGACTAGGTTATGGAGGTCTTACAACGTTTGGAACAAAAGCATAATGGCTTAAACTTCGGAGACTAAATATAACATTTACATTCCAGTTGGAACATTAAAGAACGCTACCACGATTTTTCATGTTCAATTTATCTCTATTCTTAGCATAAGTGCAGGTGACTCATTTCTAGACCTTGTCATTTTGCAACTTACGCCGAAGCACGGAGATGGCTGTTGAGTGGATTAGTCAGCGTGCTTACTATGACTCAATTTGAAAGGACAACTCTGATTAAACGTATTCTCATCTATACGTTATTTGTCTAAGAAAAAAGAGAGTAAAAATGAGCCTCAAATTTACCACTCTCGATGTCTTCACCAAAGCCACCTACAAGGGCAACCCACTTGCTGTAGTGACGATCCCACCGCCAAGCCAGAGTCCTCCACTCACGCAGGCTCAAAAACAACGCATCGCCCGCGAATTCAACCTTTCAGAAACCGTCTTTGTCCATGATGTTGGAAATCAGACAGAGTCAAGCGAGAGACAAATCGATATATTTACTCCGAAAGCTGAACTCCCTTTTGCCGGCCACCCGACAATTGGCACCGCAATCTTCCTCTATTCTCAAGGTGTCAAAACTATGATCGCCAAAGCAGGGAGAATTGACCTTGAATTTGATGAGAATGGTTCTGCTCTTGCCGCTATCCCGCACAACGTGCGACTTCACGCCCATCGCCTTACTCAGCCCGAGTATGAAGCCGGCTCGGACGACCAGATCGCTCAAGTGGCTGCAGCTGAAGATGGCGCGCGACTGTTCAGCATTGTCAACGGAATGACTTTTGCGCTAATTGAGGTTCCATCTCTGGATATTCTGGGCGCTGCAAAGATCGGAGCCATGCCGTACATATCTGGAGACCTGCAAGATGAAGGTTGGAAGCATGACTTTGACTCAAGGAGATACTACTTTGTGCTTCTCGGCAGTGAAAGAGCTTCTGATGGAAAGCGCTTCGTGCAAAATGTCCGTACGAGACTTATAAAGTCTACCATGGAAGATCCCGCTACGGGAAGTGCTGCGTGTGCATTGGCTTGCTATCTGGCACTGCACAGACTTTCTGTTGATTCCATCCAATTCAGACTTACTCAGGGTGTTGAGATGGGACGCGAGAGTCTGATTCTGGTTGATGTTGTAGTTGAGATGGATAGCGATGGAAATCGCAAGGTCAAGACGGTTCATCTTAGTGGCAATGCGGTCGAGGTTATGAGCGGGACCCTGCGCATCCCTTGAGTAGATTCTCCTTGTACCAGTAAGTATACTTACTACCAATATATGACTTGCGTACATATCCACTGTGAGGCCGGGATTGGAACTATGGGTTTTCTTATCAGCTTGATTCGTTCGCTTGCCGCTGGTGTATAGAAGCCATGACAAAAATACAAAGAATTGTTTAGCTTCCCCGCTGAAGAATAGGCGTACTCGTGGATGAGTGCTTTTGGTGTCCCACCCTTCTCCAGTCGAAATGTCTAATCCACGACTCCACGAGTCATATGGAGATTCAGAAAGATAGGTCCGAAGGGAGTCCATTCCTCGCTGGCGGAATCGGGATCTGTAGTTAAAACTACTAGACCACAAAACTACTCATTTTAATCTATTTTTAGAAAGCTTTTATGCACACCTATTTGGACAACGGTATTAACTGGCGATGCTATTCCAAGCTGAGAAAGAGCTATCAATTCTTCAACTACGATATTAATCAGCAGGTGGCTGTTAAGTATCTTGTATTGAAAAGAGCACTTGGATACATTTGCTATGGGATGACTTATTGAACAGCATTGAATAGGTGTTATCTTTTAGAGCAACACTTCAATAGGAAATACTAGGACTTCCACATCACACCTTAGTCAATTGAATCTAGTGTTCGCAAAAGCTATACTCAACACTAGACCAGTTCTGCTCTGCTTTCGATTGAAATTTGGTTCGCTCCTCCATTAACTTCAACCTATGCTCTTTAGCCTCGGCCAAAGACATAGGCAAGCTCGAGGTGGCCTCGCTCCGAACCATATCCATCAACTCCTGAGGCAAAGGTGTACCATGTTCAAGAGCAGCTTGAAGACCAGGATGATCTGGCGCAGCCTCAGAGACAAGTTTCGCAACCGGATGAAAAATCTTTTCAGCTTCCAAGTTTCCAAATGCGCGCTCCAGCCACCAATCTCGCTGTTGAGGCGGTACGTTGCCCGTGTTGATGATTCGAGTATGAGGATCAACTAGCCACAGCGCAATGAAACGACGATGGCCTGGCTTCGTCTTGTCCTGTAGCTCGAAAGGCGAGACGCGATGGTGAAAGACATTGGGAAAGGCAAGTAGCCTTCCCTCCTTGGTTTCAACGCTACCGTACTGTTGAAGGCAGCTGCCCCCCTGCATTTGTGTACCGTACACCCGTTCCATCCAACTAAAGGAATCCTGACCTACCTTGTCCTGAAACCTATACTGGTCCTGGGCTGTCTGCATTCGGAATTTTAAGGAGCTGGGTGTGACGTTTTCTGAATCCAAGTAGTAAAGAGCCGTGCCCACGATATGTTCGTTCATCTGGCCCTCGACGTGCCATCCACCAGCTGGGAAGCTGGGCTTCTCCGGAGTCAGTTCGATGGAGGCCATCTTGACGATGACTTGAATATCCTTGAAACGGCCCCGTAGAGACTCCTCCGGATTAATACCGTACTTCCAAGCCTTGAACCTCGGAGGATCGGGCTGAACTGGCGACCTGATGATTCTCCAGTACGCATCCTGTCGCTCATCATCATCCTCGGCCTCGTAATACCCGTCATAATCGCTGTCGTAGTCGCTATCATCTTCACCAGGTATGTCATGGTCTTCGCGAGCTTCGGGAACATCTTCGGGCTTGATGTTCCAGTTCTCTTCATTCTCATCACTAAACGGTGTAAGTTGAATTCTCTTTAAGCGAATGTAAGGGCTTACTCGGGATTTTCAGGCATCGGAAACCGAGGCTTTGTTCTGCAAGCACCAACCATCTTGCGGTCCCGTTTGAACGGTATGCAAAAGTCCCAGGCCGGTAATGCCTTTTCGATAAGCTTCTCGAGGGTTCGGTAAATGTCACTGTGCTTGGTAGGATGAAGACCATTGATGTAGCTCGTGAACCTGACACTTCCGCCTTCCTGGAAGCGAACATTGGAGGGCAACCACTGATAAGTATCGGACCAGTAGGGTGGATCGACATTCCCTCCGCCCCAGTACCCTCTCTTGTGAGCAACCGGCTCGTTCTTGGGTATGACCTCCCCCTTGCCGCTCCACCGGTCGATAGCATCCTCTACTCCAACTACTTCCTCGCGAAATACCCGCGTGTGTCCGTAGATGAGTGGGTAGAGAGATGGATGGACGAGATCCTGAACCATGTCGTTGGAGCCAGGGTGCCAGTCTGGATCGTCCATCTGCTCGAGCTTCAGCTTGGCAAACGCGGCCTGAAGACTTTTATGCAGAGACTCGTCGATGCATCTGTCTGATTTGACAACCGAAGCACTGGCGTCTAAAGTTGGAACCAGATGCGTGTTCTTGAAGAACTCAGCCTTAGCGCGTAGCTCGTTAATACACTGATAAAAGGTAAGTCAATAGTGAGGTAAGCGATATCGAAGTCTTACGTATTCGAGACATTTCCTATCGAGGATTGTCTTGAGTTTCTTTAGATCCGTGTATCCATTTGTCTCTACAATGTCGTCATAAAGGGGCTCAACTGGGAGCGCGAGACCTTCTTCAATCCATTTCTCAGCAATAACGTCGTCAAAGACCTTAATGTGCCAATCAGGCTTTTCAGTCAATTGGTTCATGACAATCATCATAGCAACCTCTCGAACAAGAAGCATCTCAGAAGTGGATCCATAAGAATCTTGATGGATACCGATGGGATAAACTTCTCCGTTGTGTCCATCGCCCCTTCCATCTTGGTCATGATGACGGAGATAGAGACCAAGGCCTGGGTAATGATGGGGAGACATAATGTTAATGTATGAAAAGTGAAGGTGGCTTGATTTGAGATATTTTGTAGGAGATGAAAGGGACTTATTATATATCCAGGTGTCATCCGTGCGTTTGCTAGAACCAACAGTAAACTGGGGTGGTTTAGGCAGCTGGTGGACCCAATCCAAGCCAATTCTAGGTAGACATGCGCTAAGCGACGAACCAACCCGAAATGTAGTGTCAAAGATGGATAAAATGATATTGTGCAATTTTACTAGTGCGGTTATTATGAATATTCGTCTGTGTGTGGGTTGTTGATGTTGGTTGAAGGAAAAGGGAGAAGACTGGATAACAACAGGCAATTTGTAGCCACCCTGAGCCTGTTGTTAGGGTAGGGCAAGGAACAAAGATTCTATTTAGGCAATGGTGCTTTCTGCAAAGTCTAAATACTTTTGAAGTTTATGTGATGGATGATTATCTAGTGATGGCAATTTCACTAACATGAATTCAGTCTAAGCTCCCCGTTGAGTCTTGTGCTTTGCTTGTCAAGATATTGACTTAATGGTCCAGTCGGCACATCTTCCCCATCCATATAAATCTCCACAACTCTCAAACCCTCACCATCACCTAAATTCATATCCTCCGAATCTTCTGCAACTCACCTCAGATATAGCAAGTAGCAGTGAAGCTACCCTCAGATGCACCGTAGAAACGTGGCCCACCTAGATATCACCGACGCGCGAGATCGTTGTATCTTTTTTAAAGACTATGAATGTACCTCTCAAAAGTGTGACCATCGTTGTTGAATTTGTACATTGCCATGGTTCAGTTAAGGACGTCCATTGGATCTATGTCGGGAGACTCCTTCGTGCATAGTATATCGATCTCAGTTTTAACTTAGTCTCAGTTACCCTTAAACATATGTATTCTTTAAATCTTGATATCAATTCAAATCATCCAAAAAAGCAAGGAATTTCCTTTTCAACATCCCTCAATCGCTAAACACTAATGTTTCATACCCACAGGTGATCTGGATATCAGTTATCGTGGACAGATCCCAACCCGTCCTAGAATCCTCAACCGCACTTCTCTTGAATGCTATACTTCCCCTACAACAAAGCGAAACCCGGGAAAACTGATGCTCATCATCGAGGAGATCGTTCTTCTTGCCAGTCTTTTTAAGAACACGCGGTTCTCTATAGTATTGCACTATAGTTGCATCTGAAGAACGAGCCCCCTCTCTGGGGGATGCCCTGTCAACCATCAGTGGACCGAGTGAAACCTTGTACTCAATCTGATCTTCAATAGCCATGGATCCGTCGCGACGCTTGAGTCCCACAAAGGTAGCATACAAAGACCGAATTCGCATGCGGTGTTGATCAGACAAACTGGGGTGTGTGTGAGGGACACGGAAAGGAACCTCCAAGTCAGTCGCCAAGAGCTCCTTCCATCCTCTTGGACACAACTGGTCGGCAAACAGTTCTAACTCTGAAGACTGTGGCTGCTCGTCTCTCGCTGTCGCTTTGCTAAATGCGGCCCAATAATCTTCAAGTTGCGAGGCATTGGATAGAGGTGATAGCGACAGGCCATCAAAAGCCCTCTGCTGGGATACCTTGACAGCGTTCGCGCGGTACATCAACGCAAGGACGCCGTTGTGAAGCATGTTGAAGATGGTGCACCTGCGACTAGTCAACTCGCGCATTGAGGCGTGTTTGAGGGCCAGAAACTTCATCTTCTCCGCTCTCTGGTCTGTTTCGTTGCTTTGATGTATGTCATTTATCATGGCCAATGATTTATTTTTGGCCTTCTTCTCCGCAGTGAGCAATAAGAACTGGCTGAAGCTTTGTTACGTTACACCCTTAAACGATGGCTAGTATGCTCAAAGTCATATCTGCACATCACTTTTGCATGGCTTTCATCATTAAGATTGCGAAAATTAGCGAACTACGATGGAAGAGGTACGTGCCTGATCTTTACCCTATCGGGTTCATTTGCCGCTCGTCTCAGCGCGCTGAGCCATGCATTTTTCACGGCTTGATGTACCGGCTCGGTTATATCCCCACTTTGTCACCAAAGCAGTGTTGTTTGATTGGCGAGAAAGGCGATAGGGGACGACAAAATACATTTGACTGTGCAAACGTTCATTTTTGTTGCCAAGGTCAGCAGAGAAATGAACATGAAAACAACGGGTGCCATGTTTGGCACTTGATATAAATTTGATCTCGCGTTAGTTCCTTGTCGCGGTCACCTCTTTAACCCTTCTCCAACTCACTATTCTCAACTGAGCCAATATATTCTTTCCCACACTGGACACTCAGGCGATACTTCACTCAAAATGTTGTCAACCTCGTTTAGTCAATTTGCGTGGAAAGAGTCACCGCGAGGTGTCTGGGAGCGTGATATCGACGAGTGCGAGGAATTCTATCGTCTCTTTACCAAGAACGGCCAAGGCTGTTATCCCATCACGGGTTGTGCATCTTTTCGAATCAAGACTTCCGACATTGATCATGAGGATCGCGTCGAAAGCGCTCTGCGATACGCGTGGACATTTCTTCGCTACAAGCACCCGACACTGGGGTCTCGCATGGAGCGTGACAACGACAATGACAAATGGAAAAGAGTGTACACGCCGTTCCAGACCAATGATGATGTAGACTGCTGGTTGCAATTGACATTCAAGACAATTGACTCAAGTCAAAGCGCACTGGAATGGCTCAACAACGACGCGCCCGATTTTGAACTCCCGACCGTTTATCTTGTCAAGTCTACACACGACGCGCCAGGCCAGACCGTGTTCCTCCGATGCCCTCACGATATTACCGACGGCGTTGGTGTTCTTCAACTGATCAATCAACTATTCAACCAAGCTTCTCTGGTCTATGGACAGTCGACCGATTATGCATACCCATTCCCCGATGACGAGCTCGACACCAGACTCTCGCCGTCTCTACGTGTCGCGGGTTCTATTCCCGATTCATTGTCAGACACCCAAATGCAACGTTTCAAGGAGATACAAAGCGAGAACGGCAAGGTTTATAACCATCCGGCCCTGCTGAGTCTCCCTCCCAGCTCTTCATCCAATGCCGACCAGGTTCAGCGCGTCGCCGTTTCGATTCCCAAAGATGACTCGAATCAGATCTTAGCCAACTGCAAAGCTATCGAGCCAGGAGTCAGCGTGACTCACGTCTTTACCTCAGCTCTGGCAATGGCTCTCTGTGAGATACAACCTCGGAGACAAGACTCTTACCCTGTTCGCTACGTCAATCATGCCATGATCAACCTCCGTCCATACTGTGTCCAGCCTTACAACGGCCCTGATCATGCAGCTGCTGCATTTCACACGGTATCTGCTCAAGCACTAGGCATTGATCTGGATGTACCTGCCTTGGCTGATGACGACGAGTATAGACCTAGTCAACTGCCTTTGGTGGCCACTCAAGTTCGAGACTTTTACAACCAAGTCAAGCCAATCCCAGGACAAGCATATGAACAAATTTCCCTGGCCCCACAGACGTTTAAGGCTCTCTCTCCCCCACCTGGATCAGATCCATATGCTGGCTCAAACCCTCCGTTTTGCCCTGTCGCTCTCTCCTCCATTGGCAACATTGCATCGATAGTCGAAATTGCTAGCGATGTCTTTGAGCTCACTGACATTTGGGCCGCTAGCCAACCTATCGGTGCCGGTGTGGCGACTTTTCTTGGATGTTGGGACGGGAAAATTAAGCTTTCTGGCGTTTTCAACAGGCAATATCACGACCGAAATCACATAGAAAAGTTTCTGAAGTCTATAGTGGGCCATGTTTATGAAGGCCTTGGAGTTTATGAAGCATAGATCATGTACAAACTGAACCGCGGGATGATGCGATAGGGTCAGCAGCTGGAATGTGTCTAGGTTTGATAGCTGAATAAAGCTGTTCCAAAAACTGCTAGTGGCTCACTTTTTAAGAGATGCCTTAGTCACAGAAAGCAGTTTTTTGCTACTCTGAAATAGCTTCGCTAGTCAAAGCCGAGTTGGCCATCAGTGTGGATAACAATTTCGACGATCACATTAAAGCGAATGGTTTCGTGGTCTAACGGTTATGACTGCGGATTCTGATTCCGCCAGCGAGGGTTCGACTCCCTCCGAGACCTTCTTTTTGAGATCTCTTGTTTACTCATGGATCAGTCGTCGGAGTCGTGTGGTGGGGCTTTCAAAGGTCTGATATCCATTTTGAAGTGGAGAAGCCGAAGATTTATTTTTATTTCTATTATTCATTATAAATAATTACCAAGTAGATGCACGAGACTGACAAGTGTCTTGACTATTTCAAATGGGGAGTGCTCTGTAAAGCCCATGTTAATAACCGAAGGAACATCATTACTGCCGAAATCCGGGTCATATATGCCTGGATAAACATGCAAGTTTACCAGTACCCAATGCTTTATCGGGAGTGCATCCTGACAGAAAAAGACTCTTGATTGAATGAAACCACGCCTTGGGACCTATCGTACACTGCTAGACTAGCTGTACTGAATATTAACATTAGACGAACCGACCTTCTTCCCATCAACTAAAACAGTAAACTCCACAGCTGCACCAGAAGGAACCATCCTAACATTATATGACAGACTCTTGAAATTACCTCCTCTAGCTTTTGGATGTTCTTGGAGATCAGCGTATGACATGTTAGTCTTGCACTTGAGCTTGGCAAACCGTTTGACGCTATCTTCCTTTCGAGTTGGCGGAGGGTCCTCGTCACATTGCAAGAGGGTTATCTCAAAGTTGCCGTCGAACTGTCCTTCTTCGTGTAGCTCGTAGAAATCGTGCGCGACTGGTTCTTTCGTTGATACATTTTCTCCCTGTTTCCAAAGATTAGAGTCGATAGTAAGCACAGGGTTAGAATTCTCACCCTAGTTAGATACCATTGCACCTGGTTCTTGGCTTCCCATTTCTTTTCCAAATCGTTCCAATGCTTATCCTTCTCCAAATGGAGCCCTTTTATGAAAGGGTCGTTGAAGCCATGTCCGTAACTGGCTCTTGATATGGTGGACGCGACATGGATTGGCAGTCTCATCTTTTCAAGACCGCCATCGGAATAACTCGCTGAATTTGCGTCATCCTGGAAGCCCTTGTAAACCGCGCCACGGCAAATAGCTGTGCGTCTGAATACTCCACTATCAGTACTGGCGCTTGATATGAGAAGGGTGACTTACGGTCTCATTCCTGTTGATTGGAGTATCTTAATGCCAGCTTGTTCGTGTCGCCTTTTCAAATGATCGTAGAGATATGGACTTGAGCCCAGACCACCAACAAGAATAATTCCCTATATGGAACAACCGATGTTTAGAGTTTATTGAGAACAGGATAGTGATTGGGCAGAATACTAACTGTCAATCTATGACCCTTGTCTTTTGCCTTGCGAACCTGAGCGTCAATCAGGATATCGATTTGGGCAAACACCTTCAGGAAGGCCTTCTTGATGTGAGATCTAGACCTGCTGTTAGGCGCGGCGCGTTGACACATAAGATATAACATACTCATTGAAGTGAATGCGGCCATTCTTGATATGAGGCTCCTTCGTCAGGTCGGTAAGGCCCTTTCCCTTGTCGAACGCCTCTGCTGGAACTGACACCAGATACTCCTTATCAGAGTTGGTCGGTTTGAACTGCGGCTTGATGGAAAGCTCCCACTCTCCCTTTAGCAGTTCTTTAGAGCCTACTCTGCTCAGTCTATCCCACTGCCGACCGAGTCGGTTCTTGATGATGACTTCGAAGTCCTGGTCAATGAAGATACCGCCACAAAGGCCACCTGTGACAGACAAGCGAGGTAAGCAGTAATTCGAGCATGCTAGAAGACGAGTAAACTTACCACTCCCTTCGACTGCCTCCTCCAGAGATATTGGACCTACTGACCCAATCTTGTAAGAGATCAAGTCCTAAAATGTTATGTCAGATGCATCGATGTTACAGAAAGAAATTTAAAAGACTTACAACTGTACCTCCACCAGCATCACAGACAAGGTAGACCTCATTGGGCTTGATCCGTCGCCCAGGCTCAGAGAGAGTCGACAGGGCAGCAGCTTCCGGCTCTGGAGCAAACGTGAGTCTTGTTTTCCCAGCAGTGCGACGATCCAATATCCCCGCTTTTTTGGCTGCCTCAGTCATATACTGTCTAGCATAGTCCTTCCAGATGGCCGGGACGGTGATGACAACGTGGAATTGCAAAGCTTCAACAGCTGACCCACGGTCTTTTGTGATAGTCTGAAGGGTGTGCTTCCATATCATGCGAAGGTAATCAGAGATCACCTGTATGGCTGTTTTCTCATTCTCTCGCATCATCTTGCGAGCGCGTAAGATGAACTCGGAAGATTTCAGCTCAGTGGGAAGATCTTCTTCTTTCAAAAGGAGGAGCTTGAACCACTTGATTGGATCAGTATCACCCTCGATCTCGAATCCACAGGTGATCTTGCCATCCTCATAGTAGACTTCAGTTGGAGTTTTACCCTCCTCGCGTCCCGAGCCTGGCCATGAGGTGATCAAGTTTATATGTTGTTGTTCGAAGTCAGCCTTGCTTGCCCATGCAACGCCAGAATATCTGTCAAGTCACCTTGTCAGCTGCATTCGTTATACAATAATATGTAAGGGCTTGTTACGTTGTTCCAAAATCGATTCCAATGACGAGAGTATCATCATCGTCTTCGGAATCAGAAAAGTTCATTTCTGGTAATACTGGTTTCGGTCGACGGTACTCTTGCTTCATGAGGATGATATCTTTAACAATTAACAACAAGTAAAGGTTACAAGGCTCATTGGGGTATATAGTAAAAGAGATGGGAAGGAATTAATTTTTTTACTGTTATCTAATGCGAAGTGATTGAATTAATATCGCTTTGGATATTGGATTTGAGTGTTGACAATGGAATCAGGCTGAGAAGTTTTGAACATGGATCCGGAGGTTCGCTCCGGTTACGAGCGTGAAAGTAAGACGTGACGTGGCGGCCAACAATCATGCAATGTCATTAATGGCACGGCGACTCTCCGAGCCTGATTTACGTCTTGAGAACCAGGCTGCTAACATGCAATGTAACACTTTTGTTTTCCGTAAACGAATCCACTAAGTTGAGGCTGGAAATCCTACAAATGTAGGGTAGTAACGTACAACTGTAGTTCAGCTTTATGGTCAGACGATAGAACGCGGACCCTTCTGATTCGTGGCCTTATCCTTCCCACCACCTAACTTGGCCATTTGTGGCTGGGGCAGCCTCTACGAGGTTTTCATCCTACCCTACATGTGTCAGCAAGTTCCCAAAAACCTCGCATCCTACCGTTTGACCACCAAACCACTTCGACCCTGGACGGTTGACACTTGACGCTGACATGTCCTGCATTCTCGCCTTTATTATATCATTCATCAGACAGAAAGCCTTACAATGGAGTGTTGGCCTCTTCATGCGGCTGCCTTGCTTCGCCTCAGGTGAGCCGACATCACGACGCCGACAGTTTCCGAGCCTGATTTCATGACGTGTCAAGCAAGTGAGGCTCAGGGCATCCTGGAATACATGCCTAATTTAGCTCTACGCCTTTTCATCTAGCTACGCGAATTTCTACTTGACATCCCCGTTCATCACCCTACTCAATCCGAGCAACGTATTTCCAAGACATAAAAAATCGCCTAGAATAGCGGCTTCCTTTCGTGAACAACTGAAAGTCAGTTTTTTCCCTTTACAAAGAATGGTAAGCTTTGATCCATCATGGCCAAGAGCCAACACTCTCTTATTGACATTGATGCTATGCTTTTTTCGGTAATTCCGCAAACGCGGGAACGGCTCCACAACAAGACTCCGCTTTGCAAGAGGAACGCACGAAGCCTGGTGAAGAACAGCCTCAAGACGTTGATGATGCCTTGGAGACGCGTCTCAAACAGCTTGAAGGCGAGCTAGAAGAGAAAGACCGAAGACTCCAACAGCTACAACAAGAATGCGGTGACCTCAAGATTGAGATTGATGAAAAGACCGCGACTGAAGCAGACATCCGTAGAATCTGGAAAAAGACGGCCAAGGAGCTTAACAAGTTTCGAGCCGATAGTCAAGGTTTCTACCAGATAACAGACGAGTATTTGGTTGAGCAGATCAGCTATCTGAAGATCGCCATTCGAGACTTTTCTATCCAATATTTCGACGGCAAGTCTGCACCAAAAGGAGTCATAACCGAAACAAACCCACACTACTGGGTTCACCTCAAGCTCAGCGCGTCGGAACGGGATCTTGGTCGATACCTCAAGTCGCCCAAGAATTGCCACAAGCTAGTCCAAGCCTTCCTCTGGAGAGTCATCGTGAAAGAGCTCTTTCTCAGGTTTGAATGGCTTGGTAAAGAGTACAGTAGTGTCTTCTATAGAGTATGGGAGGGATTACTGCCCCGTAAGTATCATTGGAGCTATACTAGTGAAGCTGGTATTGACGACTCGCTAGTAAGAAGGATTGATCGCGATGGAAGGTCATTGCCTGACGATCCTGAAGCTGAGAGAAAGTTTCATTCTTGGAGAGCGACTACCATCGCCATGTTCTTGGACAGCCTGGACCAGAAAAAGGTCGATCTCGAGCTCAAACGCAGGACAAATGAGTATGTCAGGCGTATCTTCAACACACTTCGCGACTTGGTAAAACGGGACGAGGAGAAAGGATGCCAAGATCAGATCGCTGCTATAATCAACCAAGCACACGCCTTGGACAAGGAGATCAATCGTCAAGCTGGATATGTAAGGTGGATTGGCGATATTCAGCAGGCTAAGACGGGCAATCATGTCCAGAGGATCAAGCAGGATGGTGTAGTACTGAGCCCGGAAGTTCTCAAGAGAGGAAAGTCTACAGGTGAAGGCTTTGACCAGGAAACGACCTTAGTTGAGATGGTGGTTGGCTATGTTGAATAGCTAATAATACATGGGATTAACATTTGGGCTCGCCCCATCGTTCCCCTCGCTCCTGAAGTCATAGCTCATATGTGACCTCTACAAATCCATGTAGCTACTACTATCAACGAGCAATGAACTTTTGGATATCGCTTTAGAAAGCAAAACAGAGCCAAATAGCTCCGCCTGCGATGCCCACCACCAGACGTGCCTTGAGACCCATAGCGCCGTTATCGTTATCCTCAGTCGCCGTAGCTTGTCCTGCACTAACGCTCGTGGCATCTGTCCCCTTCTCCTCAGAGGTTGTCTCGCTGGTAGCCGTAGCCATGGCACTATCAACAGTGGCAGACGGCTCAGCATCTTGGTCAGACCCGCTGCCAAGGTATTTACTGCTTGCGCTTTCGATGAGAGCAGTGTAGTCGGTAGCCGTAACGGGGATCTCGGTCGCGCAAGACACTGTCGTCGTTGCCGAACCCTCGCAAAGCGGCCATCCCTCGCATGTGCTAAGATTACCCCCGACGCAGCAGAAGGCTTTGTCTTTACCGCCATTCATAGAGAGAATGCCAGGGCACTTTGTACCTACAAAGTGGCCGCTGATTCCGCCTCCATGATCGGTTATGGTTGTACCGCCGATGACTATTTGAGCTGAAACTTGACCATGGAGGGTCAGGAAAGCGGTGGTCTGAAGCAGAGATTGAAACGAGGGCATGGTGAAGATGGCTGTTGTAATGGAGGCGGGAGTATTCAAGAGGAATAGGATGTGGAAGCAATATCAAGCAGTAAGGTAGATAGTTGTGCATAGTCTATTGTAGGCGGAATTCGCTCTATTTTATAATTGTTGAAAGTCAGTAAGTCAGGTAGTGATGTCCAATACTCGCATTTGTTTGCCTTAATCGACACTCCAAGGAAGTTCTGCCTACCAGCTCAGGAACAGAAAAGCTCGTGTGCTCGCATTGGAGCTCCTAAACAGGCTAGAGCGTGATGATGATCGATGATCGACGCAGCCAGGGCGTAGATCGGCATTCCCCAGAGACTAAAGAAGTAGACTAGTCTAGATAGCGACAAGGGCTTATCCAAGCATCGTCAGCACTGTCATGATCTTTTGTCTACCAGTTGCAAAATGTGATTATCTAGACAGTGATTCTCCCTTTCCGTGTTGTAAAACAGATTTCAGCTTGTCCTGAGGGACATTGAAAATACGAGCCTTCACACTGACTCAACATGTATGGCGGAATGAGCTGTGCCGTTCAGTTCTCAATTACAGCTTGGATATCGCACAAGCCTTGAATTGTTGTTTTCACCAAGTGTCAAACTGCATTGCAAGCGGTGATATCCAGCTTACGGGCTTTCCCTGATATTTGGTCATATACTGGGGGTTTCCTCTGATTCCTGAGGGCAGAAATCGCAGATGACGGCGGTGCTGACACCCATTTCGGTATACCCACTTGCCGCTTCAAGGCTGATATCTTGATTACCGTGGGATCCAATAGTAGCCATAACCTTTCTTCTGAGACCAAGAAATCTCGCAGACGAGAACAGACGTGTGATGCAGGATACATTGTAACCTAAGTGGCGATAAGATTGCGGTGAGAAACGACGTTGTTTGAGAAAGACATGTCAATCTTAATTTCTCCGGCTCCTGTTTTGTCAGCCACCCTAGCATTATTCGCTTTCCGATTGTTGCCTATAAGGACACTGCCACTCTTTGAGCGCGACTCGCGTTGAGCTTCCAGATCAGGATATCCATGGGTGTTACTGAACTCCAACTCCTCTTTTCGGATGCGATGTCAGCTGATGTACCGTGATAGCATGGTTTCTATGTCAAGGCAGTGCTGTTTCATGCAAATTCTTGAAATTAGCTCTATTGAAAAGCCGTTACAGGGTTTCCTTGTAAATGTTAACATTGTTAGGATCTTATGGAGCACCATCTAACCCAAGGTCATTCAGCTCGTCCCACTTGTATTACTCGGCATGCTAGATGAGGTTAGTCTCGCACTGGTAAAGATCGGCCATGCCTCATAAAGCTAGTCTCGCATCTAGGCAACACCATGATTGGCCATTATCCCCCGGGATCCTGCATGGAGTGGTGACGAGGTTACCTGTGGTACGAAGCATGGACTGCAGATCTGCACAGCGAGCACGAGAACAACATTTGTGGAAAGCTTCCAAGAACGGTCAATGAGAGCGAGAGTGCTAGATGCGAGATGAATCGCTGGATAGATCAACATATAGCTTGGCTGGTATTAAGAAGTAAGCAGAGATTTTGAGGCAACATTAAATAGTAGAAATATCTTAAATACAAGACGCGTCTTCCAGAGTTTTAACAGTGTATCTCCACAAACAGCCAAACAATACTTCACCATCATGCGCTTCATTTCTACCCTTTTGTTTGCCCAACTAGGGTCCACCCTTCTTGACGCTCGTCGAGAATCCTCCAAGTCATCTTGCGCAAAGATTCAGGATGTCATCAAGGAAAGCCAAGAAGCACACGCTACTTCACCTCCCATCTTTCCAGTTACACTTGCAGTGGATTGTCTGCGATCAATGCCATACGATGCAGACCTTGGCCAAAGCTTCATCACAGAGTTGACCAAGTACATCCAATTTCAGTCCACCCTCGAAGCCCTTGCCGATCCTCCCGATACTTATATGTATGAGCCGGTCGATATTCTGACTGGGCTGAAGAATATCTCCGACACGGACTTTGACAACCACTACAACTTTGATCTTGCCATCAGCAGGCTTATTCACAGTGCCCACGATAATCATCTTAGTGTACAGCTCTGTTCACAGCAAATCTTCAACTTTGTCCTTCCTGTCGTGGGCTTTGTGTCTGTTTCCGACGATGGCTATGAATCTCCAGCTGTCTATCTCACTGAAGAGTTAAACTCCGGACAAAACACCTCATCTGTTAGCAAGATCAACGGCGAAGATGCTGAAGATTTCCTTGACCGATTCGCTGCCCAACTCGAAAACCAGGACCCAGATGCCAACTGGAACCGCCTTTTCAACTCTTTGGCTGTTGCTGCTAGCGGAGACCCGCTTAGCGGTTCAGGCCGCTTGACATTTCATGGGGATCTATGGTGGGGAGCTGAGTCCCTTGACATCGAATTTCGTAACGGCTCCAGACAAGAGATTCCTTTTGGAGCTCAGATCAAAATCGCGGCTTACAAATCCGGATTCGCATCCTCAGGAGATGAGCTCTTTGAGATGTTTTGCTTGCCAGAAGTAGGCTCGACCACTGGCGGCGGCAATGGCAGTAGTGCACCAGATCCTACTGAACCCTCAAAGCAAGGTCCCAACGGCTACCCTGAGCCCACCTTTCGCGACTCCTACAACCAGATTCTTGGGTTCGAGCTAGACAACGACACAATGGTGATGTATATCCCTACATTTGCCGACGTCAGAGGGGTCGCAAACTCATCTATGCTCTTTGCGGACACGGCCGGTGACATTGTGAACAGTGCCACCAAGACTGGAAGATCAAAGATCATCATCGATATCTCAGCCAATGGAGGAGGGAATATTGTGAGAGGGTTTGATCTCTTCAAACTGTTCTTCCCCGACGGATTCCCATACTCCGAAACGCGATTTAGACGCAGCGAAGCTTCCGAGTCTTTGGCTCAGATTGGAGAATTCATCAACAGGAGCGAGTCATACATGCTGGCAGACCCTCTGTTCTACAGAAACCAGGTATCACCCGATCAGAAGAACGACTTTGAATCTCTAGGCGACTTTCTAGGTAATGAAAATCAGCTTGGAGTCAATGTGTCATCACCTTTCGCCAACTTCAACTACACGTACGTTTCTACGGAGCGACAACCGATCCGAGGCTATGGCGAGGTGATAGATCTCCTCAACAAGACCCAACCATTCAAAGCCGAAGATATTTTGATCGTTGGTGACGGCAACTGCGTCTCAACCTGTACCACGTTTGTCAACCTCATGACCAACGTTGGTGGTGTCCGCTCGCTTGCCTTTGGTGGCCGACCTCGCAAGGAGCCGATGCAAATTATGGGCGGTGTAAGGGGGGCCCAGGCGGCTTCATTTGAGGCATTGATCGATAACATGATCGAAACAGCGAATGCTACACTCCAAGATCTGGACGAAAATGAGCTTCCTTCAGACTTCATGGAGATCGCCCAGAAGACTTGGCCTGTCGGCGTCGCTAACCTTCCTCTTCAGCTTAGCCAAGGTAACGTCAACCTTCGCAACGCTTATCAAGAAGGCAATAGTGATATTCCTCTTCAGTTTGAGTACCAAGCTGCAGACTGCAGGCTGTATTTCACTGTTGAGAATGTACTCGAGCCTGCTACAGCCTGGGTCGCGGCCAAGGAGGCTATCTGGGGAAGTGCGGGCTGTGTTCAAGGTTCTACTGGTGGGAAGGGTTCACTGAAGGATCGCGAGTCAAGTCAGGATAAGAAGGAAGGTGGCGCAAAGGAAACCGGTGATGCTGACAGCGCGGGCTCCATCGCACGAAGCCAGAGCGGATCTCTGCTGGCTTTGATGGTTCTAGCGCTGGCAGTTGTCTATTGATTGGGAACTTTCTTTTCTTTCTTCTTGACAGATTATTCACGAGGTTAATTCGTTTAATTGTATGATTGAAAGAACTTGCGCTTCACTCTTCGTTTTAGTTGTGTTTAAAAGTCATTCTTAATTATTGGTCGAACAGAATCCCACTGATGACGGAGGTGGCTGGTCGCGCACTTAACTATGTCAGCCCTTTATTGGATATGGAACTCTGAAATACGACCATTAGCAGGAAAGGGAGAAGCGTTTCGGCACGGCAGTTCGGGATGACTCTAAGTGGCTTGGCGCGTTGATGGATTCTGTGAGACATGTTCCCTGGTGACGAACAAGCTTTGTCCAAGTGTCTAAAGCGTAATTGGTAATCAATGGAGTTGGGGATATGTAACTATTGAAGTACTAAACCACCCTTGGCATAGGGCTGCAGATCGCCTTGTTTGTCGCCCAGCCGTGCCAGCTTGACTCTTTCCACACCCGATTTTAATCATTTTCTTACGTATATCTGTTATTCTATACTCGCCATCTTGATTCTTACCGCATCTCGTTTTATGCCAAATTCTACGTCAAGGGAAAATGGTTATCCGAGGTAGACGCGTCAATCGCTGTGACACATGCACGCGTCGCAAGGTTAAATGCGGTAGGTGATTGACCGTCGCATTTTACAGGGCTTTGGCTAAAAGAACTTGTTGGTAGATGAGGGTAAACCTGGGTGTGGCCGTTGTCAGAGAGCAGGCTTGAAATGTGAAGGTTACACTTCAAAGCTTGTGTATGTGCCAGTCAACGACTCCAGAACCTCCAATTACGCAAATTCTGAGCTGGCTAGCAACACGACCCATAAGGCGGTCAATCTGAGCATACGACAACAAGGACCTCAATCTATACATGGAAAGAGGGCAGAACAACAGCCAATGCCGAACATGCGCATCCGCTCGCTTCTTCCCGATGAGAACAGTATCCTCAGCAGCCATATCCTTTCCAGGTTCAATCCTTCGAGCCAAGCAGAACCGTCATCATCAGGAACGCTACTTACAAAAATCATCAAGATGGACACTTCGTACAGTGCTCAAGCCTTGACTGCCATCTATTTCGGCAAGATGAGGAACCAATACGAGATGTACCAGAAAGGACAACGGTTCTACGGAGCAGCCCTCACTCAACTACAAAAATGGCTTCTTGACCCGCAGGAAGCGCGAAAGAACGATGTTTTGACTAGCGTACTATGCTTGTGCCTCTACGAGCATGTCGTTTTATCGGAAGAAACGGCGTGGCTTAAACACTATGAGGGAATTGCTCGGCTTGTGGAGCATAGAGGACCAGGAAGCTTTCAAACCAAGTTTGAAAGAGACGTCTTCCAATTATGTCGATGCATGATTGTAAGTTAAAGTGCCCGAAGTTCGGGTCAGGTACTGACTATATTGTAAGATAAAGGCCGCCGGAGTCACAAAGTCTCACTGCTTCTTGGCACAAGATAGGTGGAAGGTGGGCAGAAGAAGCTCAGACTGTGACCACCAGCAAGTGATCGATTCCATGTATGACACTATGGCTGAAGTACCCGGTCTTTTCCATGAAATAGATCGACTTACGTATCTGGATAAGACGAACGAATCGCCCACATATCTGGCTCTACGCAATCAGGTGGAATATCTACTCAATGAGCTCTACAACTATCCTCAAGCCTTAAGAATGGCGTCGGATATTGAGGAAGATAGAAACGAGATCCTGCCACCACAAAATCAAGCAGTTGCTGCAGGAGTCGCCATGTGTCATGCGTCAATTCTCTGTCTAGCATTGGCAACTGATTACTTCGATCTCCCACTTCGAGTACCGGGTTTCAACAAAACCTTTAGTGTCAACACAAGAGATCGAGCCTACAAGGCTAATGTACGTCGAACATTAGCCTGTGAGATTTTTCATCTTGCCGCTGCGACGTTGCGTGGTGAGCAATCTACTTCGGATGCTTTCTCCTTTATCTTCTCTCTACAAGTCGCACATGAGCATCTGCCTCCAGATACGCTAGAAGGTATACGTTTGGAATGTCTTTTAGATGGTGTTATAGCTGGGAAGCATGGATTTGAGACGGGGAGGACAAGGCGATGGGCTGCATACTTTAACTCGCCACCACAACTCGGACAGTGAAAACAATAACAAGACTGAACTTTAAAGCTATGTACTATATCACTACCTATTTAAAATACTAATTACTACATAAGATAGAGATATGTTCTTTGAAAGGTTAACAGTCTTGCTGTAAATGAAGTTTAGTCTGTAAGGTCTCAATTTCCTCAAGCAACTCTTTAAAACAAGACGGTTGGGATAAAAAGTCGCGTGGGGTAACTTTCCTAGAAAGCAACTGACATCTGAGCTCTGCCTTTAGACTCTCTTGTTTATAGTTGCTGGGAGTCCACCCTATCCTTGTCCAGAAGACCGGCTGTTAACCTCCAACGGCCCTCCTGCACACTCGCGATCATCCTTTTTACTAAACTAAGAGGTGTGTCCAAATCTCTATCTTCTATATCCAGTATCTCACTCTCCTTCTTAATGTACTTTAATGCCTTTTCTAAGTCAGTAACTTTATTACAAGACGATCGCCGCATTATCAAAACGAAGTGGAGCGCTCTGGTTCCTATCCATCTACTCTTTTAGGCAAGTAGCGATTGTGCATCTGCACCTAATGGGTCCGAAAACTGGGAAACAATGTCTACACGACCTTTCATGATAGTTGCGTAGAGGGGAAGGTAATATCCACGAAAGTGCCTTATAGAAGGGTTCGCTCCTTTGCAAAGGAAGAACTAAGCTATTCTTATGTCTTCTGTATAGTATGCTTTTTAAATCAGGAACCCGTCGTTTTTGAGAGATTCTAGACTTTGGCTTTCTCAGCAGACGGCAAGCAGATGTTCGGTTGTTTCGTGTCCTCTGCAAGTGATGAAATCGTTTAAGTCACGCGCTAACAATCTCGCCCCGTTGGCTTGTAGGGCACAGACTAGTTTTCAAGAATCTACTCGCTGTTTTCCTATAAGTAGAACCGGGCTCCTTCTTCAATGTGACTTATGCATTGACTGTAAAAATGGATTCCGTTGTCATGCAGGGTTGGTTCCATTCTTATAAATCAGGTTTGTCTCAAGAGTAACCAGTCGAGTGACCAATCACAGCGGAGCAGCTGTCTCGCCATAGGGATCAGAACAGGCCATGTCTCAGTCTTACTCAGTCTTGCTCAGTCTTAAGTCTCGAACATTGCCTGATTGGCAGGTAAGGTTCCAGTATCGACAGTGGCTGTACCCCTACAGTTATGCATTCCAGCATGCGGAAGTAACGCTCCCTCAGTTACCCAAAGGAAGAATTTCTTAAAGATCGATGTTCCCTCTTCTCTTGCAAGGGTTTTCGTAACCTCACTAACATCTTCTTCTCGGTATATCAGAAGCCATGTTTGTGTCTAAACGACTAACTCGGACCTTCCTTTCAGGGCTTCTTGCCAGTGCTGGCGCTATCCAAGACGTTGAAAGTCTTCCCGAGACCTACTGCGTGACGTACCTATCAACATACCTCGCCACTATCTCGTCAAACGTAACGACTTCTGTGGCTACGGATGTTGGTGAACGCTCTTCAGAGGCGGTGGGTGCACTATCAACTGAGCTGGCACAATCGGACTCCGCCTCAGAGACATCTACGAATGCTTTTACCAATAGCCAGTCAACAACAAGCCGGACGCAACCCAGCACCACCACAGACCCTACCGATCCTGGACCCGCGGGACGCTCAGTGATCTTTCGCATCTTCCCAGATACACAAAACTCTA
The DNA here is from genome assembly GCA_027945245.1 of Fusarium irregulare. NCBI lineage: Eukaryota > Fungi > Ascomycota > Sordariomycetes > Hypocreales > Nectriaceae > Fusarium > Fusarium irregulare. The sequence goes on from JAPDHF010000007.1 coordinate 2,253,720, forward strand.
GACGAGGTCTCCTCGAACGAGCTCTTGGAGGATTTGTTGGTTCTTCTCAAGAGGATTGTAATGAAGCATCTACTTTCAGACTCTCTGGAGGACGCCTCTTAGATGGCACAGCTCCGGTGTTCTATGATGGTGAAGGCTTCAAGGAACTAAGTGGTCAGGTAGGATCGCTTCCAAGCAGCGTTATCACTACCACGTTCGCTGAAGACAGTGGGTTTCTTCGCTTTCGCAATGTTGCTTTGCCAAATGGTGGGGCGGGCTTCTGTCAAACTCCAACTGATGGCCGCGTATACCTCACCTTTACCTCGTCGCCTCCAGACTGTGTGACGATCAGGCTGTCTGTCATCGAAGGTTTGTTATCCGTTCCTGCGCAATCGCTACGTACTATACTGATAACTTATAGCTGAAGAGTGTGAGGATGCGGCAGCTTCGTCACGTCCCGTTCAACCTCCTACACAGAGCGTGACTACAACCCACGCCTCGACGTCGAATTCTGATGTCACATCTGCTATCGACTTTCCAACTTTGAAACCCTCATCCGACGAGGCAATCCAGCCAAACCCCATTCAAACAAGCTCCTTCCGGTTTACCAATAGTTCGTCATCTCTTGCATTTCCTGAGGCACCAACTGCGTCTTCCGACAACTTTCCATCTACTATCAATCTTCCTGCGACAGATTTCATTACTACAATTCCGGCTTCCAGCATCTCTTTACCTCCCTTATTCCCCCCATCTATCACTGAGGAAGTCGAACAGTCCACTACAGTCGATACCTTTCCTTCCGATACGTTGTTCAGTCAATCACAGGAGAGCTCCGAAGGCATCTCGTTTAGCGCCGTGGCATCTCCAGACTCGAGATCGGTTTACTCTGATGCCACAACCATCGACTCAACTGCCGACGACTCTGCTACTAGTAGCGCTACTGAATCAGATGTAGTCAGCACTACCAAAGACGAGTCTGTGAGCAGTGCTACCATCGGGTCGACATCTATTGCACCAACGAGTGAAACCTCAACCGCTGAGACTACCACAACCACAGCTGGGCCCACACGCGCGTGTGAGAGTTACTTGATCAACCCAACTACACTATTTGCAAGCGATCAAGCATGGGAAGATGAGTCTCAGGCCATCAACCTGCCCTTCCCCGTTGGAATATACACCGAGTCAAGCGATACCCTCTTTGTTGGTGTAAATGGCTTACTGTCTCTTTTCGACACCCGAATCACGAAGTCTGGAAATGGAGATCTTCCAGACAGAGATCTTCCAGATGTGACCATTGCGGCTTACTGGGATAACTTACGCATTCCACAAAACGCAGGTTACGAAATCACATACCGCATCTATGATGATGAGGATGGCGATGGCTATCGTGCTGTGAACCTCGATTGGTGTGTTGTGGATTCCAACGATGTCGTCACCCATTTCATGGTTATACTCCGAGCATATGATTTAAATAACCCTGAAAGTGTTTTCATACGGTACTTTGCAAGCAACAGGGGAGGATCGGCAACTATAGGCGTCCAGGATGTCGACGTTGGAAAGTCATTGCAATACTCTTCTAACGAAGGTGGAAATGTTCCTGATGGGTGTACTGTCTTATTTTTCACTATTGGCGGAGACGAACGAATTGTTTTTGTACCCCCTTAAACTGAGAAAGGCATTCCCCATCTACCTATATTTTCTAATAAAGCTATTTGCCATCGACTGTTCTTTCTTTTTGTTGATCAGAATAGACCTGTGGTGGTTCAGTTCCTTGGAATCGCGATGGTATAATTCCGACCAAGAGCATGGAGCATCGCTCGATTGCGCATGTGCTGGAATCTCTTCGTTATCAGACCCGTATGGCACGGCGTCAAGAACACATTCGTTACAGATTGTCTCCTACAACATCTTCCAAAGGTAGAGCTCTACCTTCTGGAGCCACCGCGTAATTCAGCATCATTCTTTGCCCACCCTCCTGTCCCAAGTACCCCGGCCAATTCGTAAACGTTGAATCGACGCCCAGTCGATAAGAGCAATGTAGTCGGCTGCTAAGACACGGATATGAGTTACACAAGATATCATTATTGTTGCAGAGCCCTTACGCATCGGCTATCGCTTGCATGTGCTGAGATTACTACTGGCGCAGCAGAAAGCTTTGTCTTTGCTGCGTGTTAGGACCTTTTCTCTTTATTAAATGAACTGTCTGTTCCTTGTGATCCCCCCGCTCAGATCCAGAAATATCCGAGCAGGGGTCCCTTGCTTCGGCCATTTCCAATTAAATCAGCTTACGTAGGTATGGCGTTCAGGCACAACTATCCAATCAGAAGTCAGATCAGCAGGCAGGCGCAGCATACATTAAGCTTCTTCCCCTCTTTGCACTTCGCAGCTGCTTTTGTGAAGCACGTTACACTTTTCATTAGTATCAATCTTCAGAAATTCATTGCTAGATATAGTTACAAGCCTCGCTGCTCTAATAAGATGGATAAGTCTTATACCTCAAAGCGCCCGGTACAACCAGCGCGACCTGTCACCCATTTGGATCCGACGTACCATGTCTACCGCGGACATGGTAAAACGAAGACTCCAAGTATTGGTCTTCGCTCAGCGAAAGGCCGTGGTGATGATGCCACTGATAAATACTTTGAACACTCAAACGCCAAACGCATCAATACCGATTCGGTCTTCACCTCAGCTCTAAGGAAACAGTACCCTGAGCTTGACCTCATTGTGGTCGAAGAGTATCAGTGCAATCTCTTAGCTTTTGCGGGTGCCGGTCACGCAACCTTCCATCCAATTCACGACAAGGGCGATGTTCCATCGTCGCTTGAGATGACCGTCTACCTACCACCTGCTAGACGAATGAATGGCAACAAAGGACAACTGGGCGAGGCTGTTATCTTTGGCAAATTCCTGTATCAGTGGGAAGGCGAAGAATTCCTCGTGTACTTGGTCGACGGTCGTGATGGTTCGGAGTCCTATCCGAAGGTCAAGAACTATTATATCCTTACAGCGAACGTTCATAAGGCTGAGGAGCTTGTACTTGCCACCGGGTCATGGGCAACCGATCTGCATGACGAAGTATGGGTGTTTGACCAAGGCGACTTCTTCAAGGATAGAGAACTCTGGAACAGTTCCCAAAAGGCAACATGGGATGCTGTGATTCTGGATCCGGAAATGAAGAAGCAACTCATCAACGATCACATTTCTTTTTTCGAATCCAGGCAGACCTACAAGGATCTCGGCGTTCCTTGGAAGCGAGGTCTCATCTACCACGGCCCTCCAGGAAACGGCAAGACGATCAGTATCAAAGCTACCATGCATATGCTGGCGGACAGAACTCCGACCATTCCCACCGTCTACGTTCGCAGTTTGGAGTCGTGGATGGGGCCTCAGTACTCTCTTCACATGATCTTTGAAAAAGCGAGAGAGTTTGCACCCTGCTACTTGGTTTTTGAGGACATTGATTCACTTGTCACGCCCGACGTCAGGAGCTACTTCTTAAATGAGGTTGATGGTCTGAAAGAGAATGATGGGATATTCATCATCGCCAGCACCAACCACTTGGAAAACTTGGATCCCGGAATTGCGGTAAGCTATTCTCCGTTACTTAGTATAGTTACTTGCTGAATTACTAGAAACGCCCCTCTCGATTCGACAGAAAGTATTATTTCCCTGACCCGAACCTCGACCAACGCGAAGCATATTGCCACTTCTGGCAAAAGAAGTTGAAGTCCAACAAGGATATCGAGTTCCCTGATAAGCTTTGCAGAGCTATTGCTGAGATCACAGAGAAGTTCAGCTTTGCCTATATCCAGGAGGCGTTCGTAGCAGCACTGTTGGCTATCGCTGGACGGTCCAAGACGAAGCCAGCAAAGCCGAGTTGCGAGACGGCCTGGGTTTTGGTGGACGATGGCCAGAGCTCCGAAGTAACACCTGACGAAGATGACCTGGACAAGCTGGACCTTTGGGTTGAGATGAAGAAGCAGGTCAAGATCCTCCGTGAGGGTATGGAGGATGAGGCTACCATGTAGAACAGGGCTATTTATCGGTATAGTACTTCTTGTTAGGGTTTTGATACTTCAGGTTCATTACAGTATTATCTTCTCGTGATATGTTCAAGATGACTTTGGTTATGGTACGTTAATCTGTAACGTCATAACTGGTTCTTTATTTACACCTTCCGCTAAACAAGCCGGGTTCAAATCCGGCGGAGAATGAGATGTTACTCCCCTGCGATACTTGGAGGACTTAGCTGCATGCAGCTCCGCTATCTATTATTTATAGTGCTTGAACAATGGATCAACGGGGAGCCTGCGGAGCCTGCGGAGTGTCTGCGGAGTTCCAGAACTTAATATTGTTAGCGTCGTATGTGCGGAATTTGTTATTTATAAGAAGCTGCTACTTTCTGCCCAGACTCTTTATCATTTACAACATCTGATTTCAATCCTTTGGTACAATTATGGCTGCTGCAGCAACCAAAAGTACCGCTCTCTATGCTGATGAGAAGGGCAAAGTTGTTGTCCGCGATCTTTCCTTCCCAGAACCTCAAGATGGAGAGATTTTTATCAAAGTCCTATACTCAGGCGTCAACCTCTCCGATGTTAGAACCCTTGAGTTCTTCGGCTTGAAGAACTACGCCCTCGGTAACGAATTCTGCGGCCAAGTCCTCGAATCTCCAAATCTTGCCTCTACAACTTTCGAAGTCGGCGATATCGTAGCCGGGTGTGTGGTGGCGGGCAACACGCGTCACTCGCATCATGCTACGCACCAAGAGTACATCACCGTCCTGCCAGAGTGGATCTTCAAGGTCCCTGGGAATGTTCCGGCTCATGCCGCTGCTGGCCTTCCTGTCGTGGTTGGTACTGCTGGCGATGCACTATACAACCGTCTTGGTTTGCCTTTGCCGCCTAGTGTTGCAACGGGCACTCTTGATGAAGGCGCATCTGCTCCAGAAGGGACTTTGGTCATCTGGGGTGGTTCTACAGGCTGTGGCATGGCCGCTATCCAACTTGCGCGGGCGAGTCGCGTTTCTTCGATAGTGGCAATTGCTTCGTCAAAGAACCATCAATTCCTCACCTCTCTAGGTGCTACTCAGTGTTTCGACTACCGCGATACCGATGTTGTTAGCAAGGTCAAGTCTGCACTGCAAGGAACTCAAGGGATCATCTGGGGTTTTGACGCGCTTGGATCAGTCGCCAATCCAGTGTCGCAGGATATTCTCAAAAGCGTCATCCCTCACCATGGTAAAGTCCGTCTAGCAACTGTCTTGCTTGCTCCGCATGAAGGGTTCGAAATCGTCGTAGGCGGTCGTTTCTTTGACCTCGAGTTCGATCTGCCTGACGGCACAAAACTCAGTGTCCCTAAGAATATGGCCGCTGCGAACAGACACTGGCGTGCTCTCAATTGGGTACTTGAGAACTATGGGGGCAATTATGTGCCGACACCCGTAAAAGTGTTTGAAGGAACTGGCCAAGATGCCATCGGTGAGCTTTACAAAATGCAGGAGATGAGTACGTTCGGAAAAGTCGTGTTGAAGCATCCTCTACAGTGAGAATTAATAGTCAATCTCTAGCACCTTAAAAATGCACTTTGCTTTACAATATTATTTAAGATATGCTACTAGACTTATGCATGTAGGAACAAATACCATACGTCCTCAGTTATTCCTTGTAACCAAAGTCGGAGTCGGAGTCGGACCTGTCCACCGCCCGATATCTCTTATTTTTATTTCATGTCGGAATCGGAGATATCCAACAACCAATCAGATCAAGTTGAATAGCGAACAGAACTGACCCATCAAAAAGAGGCTGAGCTACTACTAGACTCTATCAAGTAACTCCGCGCAACATTCCTAATCTGTATCTCCGAGAGTTAGATGGTCTCCGCCACCCCAGGGAGAGCTCAAGTAATAATCACTTTCCAAAAGCAAGATCATAACAAATTCAACAATTGCCAAAAGCGACAGCATTTCGTTCTTTCACTGTTCCTGTCGCCATCGCCTCACACCGCTATAAACCGAATATTCCTGTCGGTCCAATAAGGCGATTGACAATGCAGTCAGAGAAGTCATTCGCCTGGGGGCTTCTCAGCTCTGTGCTGCTAATCGCGTTCTTGATACCACAGGCAGGTATGAACATACGAGAAGGTGCTAAGCTTGGTGGAGCTTGATGCTAACCTGCAGAAAAAGTGTCTGTCAGGGAGAATGACTTCAAGAAATGCCACCAGTCTGGCTTCTGCAAGCGAAACCGACTCTACGCTGACAGAGTGTCCGCTCTGGGATCGAACTGGGTCGCGCCGTACAACGTCAAGCCAGACACCGTTTCTTTGAAAGACGGCCAGCTCTCAGCCGTTATCTTAAAGACCATACCCGAAAACAATGAACCGATAAATCTCCCAATCACCGTTTCGTTTCTCGAGTCCGGGACCGCACGCGTAACGATCGATGAGCAGATACGAAAGAACAAACAGATCAAGCTTCGTCATGGTAGTAAAGCCAGAATGGAACGTTACGATGAGGCGGAAAGGCTCGCAATCGTGGGTAGTCTGGCCTTGGATAAGAATGCAAAGATCACCAAACAGACCGACGACCAGATTGTTGTCCAATATGGCCCTTCGTCCAACTTGGAGGCAGCCATTAGCCTTTCGCCCTTCTTGGTTGACTTGAAGCGGAACGGTGTCTCTCAAATCAAGTTGAATGATCAGGGCATGCTTAATGTGGAACATTGGCGCCCTAAGATCGAACAAGATCTTGACGTCGCAGAACAAAAGCCTATCGGGGGCGAGGACGAGTCGACTTGGTGGGAGGAGACATTTGGAGGCAATACTGACTCTAAACCACGGGGACCTGAGAGTGTTGCACTCGACATTACTTTCACGGGGTATGGGCATGTGTATGGTATCCCCGAGCACGCAGGTCCGATGGCGCTAAAAGAGACGCGAGGCACCCAGTACTCAGAGCCTTACCGACTATACAACACGGATGTTTTTGAGTATGAGTTGGATAGTCCCATGACTTTGTACGGTTCCATTCCCTTCATGCAGGCCCATCGCAAGGATTCTCACGTCGGCGTCTTTTGGTTGAACGCAGCCGAGACTTGGATTGACATTACAAAGACGAACAAGAACACCAACACGCACTGGATGTCAGAGGCTGGCCTGATCGACGTCTTCTTTTTCTTCGGGCCAACTCCCAAGGATGTGTTGAAGGACTATACTGCCCTGACAGGTACCACAGCGCTGCCTCAGGAGTTCTCGGTTGCTTACCATCAATGCCGATGGAACTACGTCTCTGACGATGATGTCAAGGATGTAGGCCACGGTATGGATAGGTTCAGGATTCCTTATGATGCCATCTGGTTGGATATCGAGTACCCGGTTGACAAGAAATGGTTTACATGGGAACCAACCATGTTCAAAGACCCAATCAGCATGGGCAAATTGCTCGATTCATTCGGCCGCAAGCTAATTGTCATTATCGATCCCCACTTCAAGAACACGAATGGCTACAACATCGTGTCAGAACTCAAGTCGAATGACTTGGCTGTCCATACCAAAGACGATGATATCTTCGAAGGTCATTGTTGGCCAGGCGCATCGCACTGGATTGATTGCTTCAACCCTGCTTCTATTAAATGGTGGAACGGTCTGTTCGACTATAGCGTCTTCAAGGGCACTATGGAAAATACATTTGTCTGGAATGATATGAACGAACCGTCTGTCTTCAATGGCCCAGAAATCACTATGCCAAAGGATAACCTGCACTTTGGTGGGTGGGAACATCGCGACCTACATAATCTCAATGGCATGACCTTTCACAATGCGACCTATCACGCCATGATGAGCCGGAAGGAAGGTGAGCTCCGCAGGCCATTTGTGCTAACCCGTTCCTTCTTTTCGGGCTCTCAGCGTTACGGCGCGACATGGTCCGGCGACAACCAAGCCTCTTGGGGTCACCTTGCTGTTTCACTTCCCATGATCCTTAGTATGGGCATATCCGGATTTCCCTTTACCGGCCCTGATGTCGGTGGCTATTTCGGGAATCCTGATCCAGAGCTGTACGTTCGTTGGTATCAAGCCGGCGCTTTCTATCCCTTCTTTCGTGGCCACGCTCATATTGACACTCGCCGTCGCGAACCCCATCTTATGGATGAGCCGTACCGTTCCATTGTCACTGCTGCGCTGCGCCTTCGTTATGCCTTGTTACCATCATGGTATACCGCCTTCTATCATGCCAGCAAGGATGGAAGTCCAATTGTAAAGCCCATGTTCTACACACATCCGTCAGAAGAAGGTTCTTTCGACCTTGACGACCAGCTGTTCCTCGGTACGACTGGTATACTTCACAAGCCAACTGTTGAGAACAATGCAGTCTCTGTGGAGATCTACATTCCTGACGACGAAGTATACTACAACTACTTCACTTACGAGATACAATCTACCTTCAGAGGCAAGCTACTAACTGTTGACACACCCCTGGATAAGATGGCACTGCTAATGCGCGGTGGCCATGTCTTCCCGCGCCGCGATATTCCACGACGCTCTAGTAAGCTTATGCAGTTCGATGACTACACTCTAATTGTGGCCGTCGGGAAGAGCACCACTGCAGAGGGAGACTTGTATGTTGACGACGGTGATTCCTTTGAGTACCAAAACGATCAGTACATCCATCGCAAATTCGTCTTCAACAAAGATGAGAACACATTTACCTCATCTGACGTTGATGGTCGTGACGTTGCATCAATCAACGCTGGCGCATGGCTTCAGTCTATGGAAAAGGTGAACATTGACAAGATCGTTATCGTGGGAGTACCAGAAGCGTGGAAGACTGACAAGGTGCTTATCTCGTCGGGTGGTAAAGAGTGGACCGTTCCCGTCCGTTACTATGATGCTGTGGACGGTAGGGCGCCGTTCGCAGTAGTTGGACGCGTTGGCGCTTGTGTTAAAAACAATTTTACTATTAAGTTAGTTTAAGTTGCACTCTTACATAACCTTTGCCAGCTACTTGGATCGTCTAGTATATCAGTGGGATCTAACAGTAAAATCTTACCTGTCACCCTTGTTCTAGTTCCTCGGACAAATGTGGTTTTGTGTGTGTTGATAGAATGATTTGGAGCCTGACAAATTGGAGTTTCGCTGAACTGATTTCACTGAGCTAAGACACGTTGTTTCGAGGATGATAAATTTGTAGAGTTGGCTAGCCTTAGGGGGTGGTGTTATTTTGCGTTAGTTGTAACAAAATATCTCACTTAACCTGATTGATCAGGGTCAGGGTAATGTAAACAAATGGAGGTCAGGCGGCGTAGTACTCCTCTCTTCTTTGCCCTACGAGATCCTGAATAGACGACTTGGAAGTCCTCATGGGGATTCAAGCCAACTTAGTCCAATCACATCCTACAGCTTCTCCCCAAAACATCGTACAATCGATTAATGCGCAGCAAATCCAAGCTTCGGTGTAGTCTCCTCTTGGCTATGAATAACGTAGTAGTTCTTCATGAAAAGATTTCCCAGTACTGAGTATCTTCCGTTCAGCTGAGTCGTGATGCCACCAGCGCAGGTGTTGACATTAGGATCGTAAATAGTGTAGTTGACATCTCGTCCCGGAATAGTGAGCGTCATGCCTTCAGTCTTGAAGTGAAAGTCGGAAATGGTGCTGTTGCATGGAAATGTATGCGATCCTCCCTCGGTGAGCTTGTATCCCTTGACATGGCCGTAGTAGTCGCTAACCACAGCTTTGGGAAGGTAGATAAGGGAGGTGCCAGAGTCGACAATAACCTCGCCGATTGTTTTCTTGCTGTCGGTGAATAAACCTTTGCCTACAGCGTAGGAACCAGCATTCATTTGCCAGTGCTTCGTACTAGTCACGGACGTGTAGCCGATCTTCCCTTTGAACTTGGAGTTATCGATGTAGCCAAAATCCCAGGATGACGGCTTGCCATCGGCTCGAAGATTCGCAGCAAACAGCTTCCTTTTTAGTGTTGGCATAAGGGTTTCGAATAAGGTGTTCTGCTTTTCGGGCTTGACAGTGTTTATGGTGGAAAATGCGAGACCAAGAATGCCGTCCGTGTCGATACCCAATGGGTTGATAACAGCCGCTTGGACAGCCTGCTTATGGGCAACGACGGAGCCTGTCTTGACAGTGTCTTTAAACACCACGCCGCTGATCTCGTCGCCTTGGGCGTACTTGATGGCCCAGGTGTAGTTGGGCAGAAATTCGGAGGATGAGGTAGGTTGATAGGTGATGTGACCCAAACTCTGCCATGGTGATGATTCGTTGGAATATACCCATCTAATAAAGGTAATGTCAGTCTTGACTTATGGTTCAGGAGTTCGAGGGACCCGCTACTTACAAATCAGCAGAGCCAGTGTCGTAGATAAGGTCGAATGTCTGATTTCCGATGACAGTGGGGACAAAGAATGACAAGCCAGTGGAGGAAGGCTTCACCTTCGCAGAACCTGCTTGTCTGTAGCTACGCGCCTTGACAGTATTACCACCTGAGACAACAGGGAATTTTGCCTCAAGCCTTTGTAACTCAGCCGCAGGGTCGAATTCTTCTGGAGTTGAAGGCGTAAAGGCATCAATGCTGAAAGCATCGCCAGGCATAGCGAGGCCATTGACAGATGTAGCGAGAGCGGCAGTCGCCACGCTCAATTGAAGCAATTTCAGAGACATACTGGAGACAGTGGTCGAGGGTTAAGCCTGCTGCGAACCAGCTAAGTGAAAGAAGGCATGCTTGCTTTATTATTCGCAATAGCCTTCCTATTTCTCGTATTCTTCCTATGCTACGCTGTGACTTTTTGTGCAAGGATGCGAGAGAGAAGTGCCGGGGTTAGCATGGAACGTGATTTCCTTAAGATGGGTCCTAACCAATAGAGAAGCAGTAAAGTCAGTAAGTAAAGAAAGCGACCTCGTATCGAGCTCGTATTGACGGATAAGTCACGGAGTAGTCTATGGAAAGTATTAATTCCATGCTTGGCTTTAAATGTACAAGATTGCATAGACTTAAGCATTTTATGTATACATACCCCCTTATACAGTTACCTATGACATTATCTAAAGTGATACTGTACAATGGTTCGTCTTGGTTAATTTAGCGGGTCTAAGTCCCAGTATTATTACTGCTATAAAGCAATCGCCATTTGCTAGTAGAAAAGATTCCAATCTTGGATTATCATAGTATAGGAATGCAACTGGGGATGATAGCTATCTGGAGCTCGGAGTAACTTACATCCGCTTAGTCAGACATGGACGCAGGTGACGTAGCTTAGGTTCTGAGAATTCCTGTAACCTTGCAGGTGGGTCATAATAAAAGCGAGACGATTTGGGTAAGATGACCAGCTATCGGTGTCTCAATTATCATTCGGACCACCTGCCTAGATCTAGATCTAGAGAAGCAAGGCTTTTAGAAATATTACTAATATGCCCAAATCATCGTCCAAATTATTACAACACAATTAGTGGTTGTATATATGCGATTTTGTACTGTAGCTATGGAGATTACACAGGACTGTAAAGCGCAGAAAGTAGCCAAAACGTAGTGATGGAGACTAACATTTAATTTTTGCATTGATATTATTAGTCCGACTCTGGGGACCTATTTTCTATAGAGATAAATTATAAAATAAAAAGAAGAACACAAGCAAAATCACTGGAGGGAACAAATCCTAACGTGGAACAACCTGTCGCCTGCTTGACTGCATTTATCTGTATTACTACCCTATAGATAGCTTGCAATCTGTGTTGAACTTAGACAGCGTGAGAGTGGGGCACACAAAAGGAACCAACGCGCTAATGATCATAAACAATGCAGTGGTTACTCTAGATGACAGTTTCCATGCCGATCACATCCGAGCGAGCTGTGGCACTTATTGGTCCTCCTTATCAAGTCCTCGCTTTGACCTCGAGACAGAAATACTTGCTCAGTTCTATCACCGCGCCAAGTTCGGCAAGCCCGGGAATTAACAGCCAATCAACTTCCTCAACAAGCTCTCTGAATCATTAGATTGCGTAGTGCTACGCTTTGACAGCGCCGAGTGGAGTCACGAATCTAAGACAACCAACCATGATGCCACAAACCCACAAAGTGTCTGTTAGCGTTTGGCTGACAGAACAGCTGGTCCAAATTTCGACTTAGGGCTAGTCCTCTGTTTAGATCGTCGGACTAAACAGATGGAAACACTCATCACTCCACACAAGGATCTGCAGTCAGGGTAGCCTGCAGAACTCCCAGGGCTCAACTTCGTCAGTTTGGGCGGGAGAATGTCATTGTCATCCAAAGGCCAGATAGCTCCAAATAGACTTTACCCTGTTGGTCAATTGTGAAACATTTGAGGATGAAGCAGTTCATTGTGACATAGAATAGATCGATAACCTGTTTTGCACCAGTCAGCGCATGTACAATTAAAAAGTGCCGTAATAACCGACCAAGACTAAAACCTTTGCTTTAAATTTCTTTATCGGATGATCTTCTCCTCTAGTACAGACTCAAGGAATCTCAAGAGTCAGTGGCTGCAGATCGGAATCGAGCTACCGGTCAGATTGCCGTAAGTACATCTCACTTGGATATCGGTGAGAGTGACAACGGAAGATGTGCGCGCTGCTGCGGAGGCAAAGGTTTATCCACCTAGCATGCCGTAAGGCCAGCCATAAAGTGGAGGACTGGAGGAGCTCCGAAATGCAAGTAAAACAGGAGCCAAAGAGTCGGGTTTGTCTTTCCCTTTTGAGGAGGCAAGGCCGGCTTTATACTCAGCTTTGATCTTCAGCTAGGAAGCTTTGATCAAGTTGAGGAGGTCAGGTTTCACACTAACTTATGTTGGGCTGCGGTATGAACGGAAGATCGATGACACTACTGACAAAGACAGTTTAGTGCTCATCTATGAAGCATCCATCCCCACGTGTTTATTGTTTTTACCAGGGCCTTCTCCGTTCTAGAGTTTCGTTTTTCGGCATTGCGTTTCATTAATTTGTCATGGGCCCCGAACTATTTACGGACCACCTGTTCCCAAGACTTGCTACTTAAACACTGCATGAGATGTACCGTCAACCATTCCTGAGACCGCATTTATTTCTGTCTACAATCAATCTCATCAAAACATGCGTCTCCTCAGTTTAATACTGATATGGACGTGGCTCGCTGGTCGAGCACACTGCGTGGACAGCACGGCCCTCCTCACTCAACTTCCAGGATGTGCGGTACGTAACAGCTGTTATACCGTTGGCCAAGACCGAATCACTAACCTCTCCTCCAGTCACCTTGCCTCGTAGAGCTCATGACAAAATCTACGTGTGGGGTAGACATACCATGTCTTTGTGCTGATCCGCTGCTTAAAACCGACGTTATGGGCTGTGTCAAGAGCAATTGTGAACCCATACAAATGCTAAGTGGGTCGAACACTCGAGGAGTTGTGATATGTGCTAATCAAGCTGCAGCGACGATGAACGTGACCGCGACAGCCTGCGAATACCCCGTGCGCGACAAGCATCAGAGCATTAATACAATGATTACCTGCATCATCACCATCTCAGGACTTATGGTTGGACTTCGGCTCTACGACCAGCTGGTATATAAATCTGGGCTTCACGTGGACGATTACCTCATATTCGGTTGTCTGGTCAGTTATACGCCATCTTTACATGTTCAAACTACTAACAATGAGGATAGCTTTTGGCGATAGCGAACTCCACCGTAGTAATCTATGGACGTAGGTCAAATCCCACCCAATGACCTGAAGCATTACTAACTCAGATATGTCAGTGTCAACACACGGTCTTGGTCAAGATATGTGGCTCTTTAGCCCTGAAACAATTACAACTCACCTCAAGGTTTGTAACTCGTTGTGGACCGCCTGAAGAAAAGGCTAACAACTTTTAGTACCTCTACGTCGGCCAAGCTCTCTACGCTACTGAAACATTCACGATTAAGATCTGCGTTCTGGCTTTCTATCTTCGCATCTTCCCTGGCAACACTACGCGAATGATTATCTGGAGTACTATCGGCGTATCAGTCGTTTGCATGATCATCTTCGACATCCTAGCGATTGCACAATGTCGGCCTATTAGTTATTTCTGGCAAGGCTGGGATGGCCTGCATGAAGGCCAATGTATTGGAGTTAATCCCATAGCCTGGGCAATTGCTGGAGTCAGTATTATCCTCGACCTATGGATGTTGGGAATTCCACTCTCCGAGGTTCTGTTTCTCCAAATGAACTGGAAAAGGAAGGTCGCAGTTTCGATGATGTTTATTGTTGGTACTTTGTAAGTCACCTAAACAATCTTGGGGATGAGGCGACTAACCTTCACTCAGTGTTACTGTTGTAAGCATTCTAAGGCTTCGCTACCTCGTTCAGTTTGGCAAGTCCTCCAATCCTACATGTGAGTTGCTTTTCCTATCGCATCTGGCTCTAGCAGGACTGATATCAACCACAGGGGACGGTTATGATGCTTGCTACTGGTCGGCGATTGAGGTCAACGTTGGAATCTGGTGTGCTTGCATGCCCAACATTCGAATGCTATTGATCAATATTTTCCCAAGGCTGAGAAGCTCTGCCGGCTCACGCCCAAGCAATGCATTGTCATCAGATGAGAGATACAAAGGGTCAGTATCTCACACCGGCAGATCTCAGAACCATAATAGGTTCTACGAATCAAGGCCCCCTCAGACACACAACAGTGAAGCTTTGTCCAGCACAGTGGATCTAGTTGAGATGATGACCTACACAAAACATGATAAAAGTTCAGTATAGAAGATAAAACATAGAATAGTAATTATATAAACACATTAGCCTAAATAACCCTGAGGAAACGACATCGGTGATGTGGTGCTGGCTGCTGAGGACCTCTTGAAGACTGCTCTAGAAGGTAGTCACATTATACTATGCCTCGATCGCTACCCATTCCTCCTAATAGATGGACTGCCAATTTCGTAGATTTGAGCCTCATGGGCAGTCGTCTCATAGACAGGAGGAGGGGAAACAAACATATGTGTACCCTGATCCATTGATGACAAAGGCGACTTGAACATGGGTCTCACATTAGACCTAAGTGGGGAAATTGGCGAGGTTGTCCGCGTGTGATAAGAAGCGATTATCTTATCACCTCGTGCATGCGGATCAATGTTCTGAGGAGTGGAGTTTATGACCAGTGGGTTGATAGGACACTCGGTGTCCTGTAATGAGGCCCTGGGCGTTCTTCGTCGACGGACGCAGAGACCAATAACTACAAAGAGACCGATAATGGCCACAGTTGCGACTACACCGCCGACAATCACATCGGTGGGTGGTTGCTTATCCAAATCGTAAGCGGGGTGTGTAACAAAAGATAATTTTGTAATTGTTGCTGGTGTATCCATGCCGATAGCATCTGCGTTGGTTGTCTTGTGAGCCAAATCCACATCCAATGTAGATATTGGACCAAATGTTGTAGTTGGGTCTGTGTGATTCAAGTCCGATACGTGGCGCTCATCTAATCTGTACACCTCTAAGGTGTTGAGCTGGTTGACAGAATGTGACGGCCTAGCTGATGTTTGACTTGTTTCAGTTTCAGCGATTGCAAAGAGAAGCATGATTAACACTTTCCATATCGGGGGAAAGGAGGCAGGAATCATTCTAAGCTGTATTTCGATATTGTGCTTGTACAAGAAAGAAGGCTTGTGGAAGGAAATTGTCAGCGCTGAGACATTGACAAGATGGGAGTGCTAGATATAAGAGACAAGAATAACAACCACAGTGCACCCTTCAACGCTGATGGTATGATAGAGCCGAGGCTAGAAATAGCATCAATCAGGGTGGCGCAAGGCATAATCTTGTACTGTGGCGTGAAATCCTCTTTTGGGGTCAGCATTTAGTAGTAAGCGATAACTCTAATTCAGCTTCCGCCACTTGTTGTCCAACTTTTGGAATATCCAGACTAGCCTCCGCTCAGGGATGGAGATTTTACATGTTGGGGTTGATATACTTTCCCGTCTAAAAAGCAGGTTAGTCATAACGATGGCTCCTTTCCGACTACATTGCTATGTACCTGAAAAGCTTGGACCATCCAATTGCTCCCAATTATATGCTTGCCAAATCAGGCATTACAGGCACGGTACCCAGCTGACGCCACATAACAGCACTCTACCCTGGAGACAAAGCTGAAAGAATCACAAGTCTAACGACAACATGTGGTCTATCTGACCACAACAGCGGTGAATACTTCTTGGTCCGCCAAGCAACCTTTTGTGCGACTGGGGATCTACTGTACGGTTGAGGGGAGCATAGGGATATTGGGACAACTTATAAGGATGACTTAAAAGCCAAGTGTGGGGCGAGGAGTGTAATCGACGCCACGGTGGACTGTTTTGGGCGCGATGACTGGGGGAAGGAATGAAGTAGTTCACGACTGGGCTGGGATGACATGCTATACAGACTTGTCCCCACTTGTTCGATAAACTCGAGAATAGTCTGGATTCTAGTCTTTTGTCTAAATGAACGGAACATGGTCGCATGTTGCTTATCTGGCAGGAAAGGCCTGACCAACTTGACAGCTCGCTTCCACCAATACAATTCGACACAGTGCTGGGTGGACGTCTTGGCGTCATCTCGGTACTCTAAACCCGGTTTCAAAGAACCCACCTTTCCTCACTGTTGCAAAGCTCCTATTGGGCAAACCGCAATATGAAAAAATAACAGCCGGATAATATAGGGACTAACCCTTTCAGAAGCGACGCCCGTCCTTGGCGTGATTATTTTAGTCAGGCTCAGTTCCTTTATATACTGGTGCTTCTTGACTCAATGCATCCCAGTTAATTATCACCTTGATCCCCTATTGCCCGAGTTTATACGATGGCGATAAGATCATCTATCAATATGCTTGCACTGGGCACTCTTCTTTT
The DNA here is from genome assembly GCA_027945245.1 of Fusarium irregulare. Taxonomy (NCBI): domain Eukaryota; kingdom Fungi; phylum Ascomycota; class Sordariomycetes; order Hypocreales; family Nectriaceae; genus Fusarium; species Fusarium irregulare. The sequence continues at coordinate 2,270,564 of JAPDHF010000007.1, forward strand.
ATCTTTGGCCGCTTCGGCTGTCGGCCAGGATCTTAGCGGCAACGACACAACCAACGGCACTGCCCCGACTCGCGGAGACTACATATGGAAGCCAACATGCAAACTACCCTCGCCTAAAGATTTCATGTTCAACATGGGTTTTGATTTCCGCGACGGCTGTGTCAAGGGTACTGGAAATCTGGAGGCTTTTGTCATGTTTGTGGATTTCCCAGATGCCGAAGATAAAGATCCCGACTCGCTCAAGGCTTTGCATGACAAGCTGGTGCCCCCAACTACCGACTGGTATACCAAATCTAGCTACAATAAGTTGAAGCTGAATATGAAGGCCGATACCTCGCAGTACTACCGCATGCCTAAGGCGGCGTCCGAATATGACTGGCTAGGTAGAGGGGCTGGTATTTGGCGACATGATCGTTACATCCAAGACGCCCTTGATGCTTTCACGGCCAATGGCACTCGCTCGCCCCCGCCCAAAGTGGATGTCCTTTATGTGGTTCCAACAAGCCAAGCAGCGAACTACATGTATCGCTCTATAACCTATTACGACCCTGTCTCGACGCGTCAGGGTAAGCGGGTAGCTAAGAAGACTGTGACACTTGGTGCTGCTGACTGGGATCTCATTGCCATGACCATGGTTCATGAGACCGGTCATGCCTTCTGTCTACCAGATTATTATTCATTCCAAAGCTACGCAGGCTTTTATACAGGAGGCTTTGGTGTCATGTCCCAGACCGAAGGCATGGCGCCTGACTTTTTTGCCTGGGACAAGTACCGCTTGGGATGGATTGAGGACAAGGCTGTAGACTGTGTTCTTGAGGCCGGCAGCACAGAGCATGTCCTTACTCCTCTTGCTGTTGATGGTGGAAAGAAAGCAGTCGTGATCGCTGGCAGCGAGATTTCTGCTCTTGTGGCTGAAGTTCGCACTGCCGATGGTCTAGATAAAAACCTTTGCGCTCCTGGTGTCTTACTTACTGAGGTCGGTACAAGAGTTGCACCCGGCAGTGGCCCTATTCGTGTTCTGGATGCTACGCCGGGCACTTTGGGCTGTGTTGGGGATCTTGATGACAAGAATGATGCTGCGCTGTCTTTGACTCTGGAAGGAAGCAAATCTCTTGCCTACAAGCCAGTTAGCTCGTTTGAAGTGCCTAACTGGGATGTTACAGTAACGCTGTTGAGTGTGGAAGACTCGAAGTACACTATTCGCGTTGACCGCAAAACGTCTGTTAAGACTGATTCATGGTAGTGTTATATCCTGGATTTACATGATAGAGTCGAAAACAAACAAATATTGTGCTGCGAAGTGCAAACCCAAATAGACTCAGTTTACAAGACGAGAAGACTCATTGTTGCTACCCGTTGCTCCTCTATTGGAGGTAGGGCATATAAGGAGTTCCATTCTCCTCTGCCTCGCGAAATAGCCTCTTATTCTCCCTCCAGAGACAGTATTTAAGGGCCAAAGCAAAAGAAATGCACAAGCTTCCCATAAGAAACATCAGGATAAATGCCAGCCGGTATCGAGGCTCATCAGAATCAATAAAGAAGAACGGCGCAATGACATTACCGATCTGGCTGAGAACGTTGCAGAGCGCCACGGAGACTGCCTTCTTCTCAGGAGTGCGAGCCAGAGTGGTAGACAACCACGTCTGAATCAGAGGGTTGGCGCCGAATAGACCTCCGATAAACAGGTATGAAGCTGAGTATCGAGGAACAGTCGCCGTCGTGACCATGCAAATGACATACCCAGCGAGACCAACAGCGATAGGAGTCGAAAAGTGCCAACCACGTTCTCCCACGCGGTCAGAGTTCCAGGCAACGGCAATTGATGTGGCTGCAGCGACACAGTATGGTGGAAACGTGAGGAGAAGAGCTGTAACCCTGTCATAGCCTAGTCCGCGGACAATAGCTGGATAGAAGTTGGAGAAGCCGTAAGCAGCCGAAATGGAAATGTTGATACCAGTAAGGAGCCAGAATTTGTAGTCGATCACTGTAAGCTTAACACCAATCCAAATGGTTGACTTGATTTCGACTTCAGAAACTCTGTCAGCAATAATCCTGACTTGCGCAACCTTGCGCATATCCTCCGTCATAGTCCACATAGCGCTTCCGCTGTTAGACTGTGGGTAGTCAGGAAGGAGGAATATTGCAACAAGGGCGAAGGCTGATCCAAACAGAGCCAGCACAATAAAAAGCCATTGCCAACCGGCAACACCACGTGCACCCTCAAGTGTACTGAAGACAGCTGCAGCGATCAGACCTGACAGTCCGTTGGCTAATGAGACTCCAGTCGACATAATCGCAATTCGTACGGCAATCTCTCGGCGAGTGTACCAGCTCGACATAACGTATATGGCCTATAGTAAAGAAAGGAGTCGTAGGTCAGTATATATGCAGATAAGACGATTGATGTCGAGTGTAGTCTTGTAAAACTTACGCCGGGGAAGAGGGGTGCTTCAACTAAACCAAGGAAGAAACGGACAGCCAACAGGCCTTCGTAACTCTTGACGCCTGCAATTGCCGCAGAAACACCAGACCAAAGAATGGCCATACCAGGAAGATATAGACTAGGTCGGATCTTTCCGATAATCATATTCGAGGGGACCTGACCGAGAACGTAGCTGGTGACAATTGCCTGTGATTAGCTAAGTTCGTCGAGAAGAGAATAAAGGCCAGCAAATATTGTGTATGCTTACCCAGCACTGAGAATAGACACAGCAGAACCAAACTGCGATCCCTCGAGGCTAAGATCCTCGTCAAGCGTACTCAGGCGAGCTTGTCTGATGTGAACTGATCAGTCTCTATGTACACAAGGATTATGTCAAGATAAGGAGTACTGACCCAATAGAGGCTCTATCAAGGTAGTTGAAGACATAAAGGAGCCAGAGCGTTGGCAGTAGAGTCATGTCGAGCCGGCGAACAAGCTTCTTCTCTAAGGCTTCCCAATCCGGAATCCCAAGTTCTGCAAAAGCAGACTCACGAGCAGATGTAGTCGTCGCATTGACACCTAGATCCTTGACACTACCTTTTTCGGCCAGCTCGATGGCTTCGGCCTTATCGGTATTGAACGCATCTTTCTTATCATTGTCTGCTGCGGCCAGGCCAGCAACAGGGTCTGCCACACGATCGTTGGAAGACATAGGGTTTTGTTGAGACCGATGGGATCAATAGATAAGAGTTCTTAGCCTGATAGTTCCAGGTTAGAAAAGGTAATTGGTTCTTATTATAAAGGAATAACTACCGCATTAACCTGTCCTTTTTATATAAACAACCACAGTCTCTTGATGTATCTATTACCCCGCAATCTAACAGCGAACCCCAGATTTCCCCGGGTTGCCAAGATATTCCAGTCTCGTAAAGATCATGTTGATCTCAAGATTATCCCATACTTTTGCATGCCGGGACCGGTATTAAATATGCCAAGTAATGCCCAGTAACATGAAAAGCCGGCAAGCTTTACCCCACGGGGTTTCGGACTACCGGTGAAGTGACTGAAACCCCCGAAGTCGTTTCCCAACTCGCCCTATGGAGTAATTGCTGACCTTCAGTCGGCGTTTTAGAGCTCCACTCGGCGTTATGCAGCTATATTCGGTGGTTTCGAGCAACCCTCGGTCTTTTCCCTGTTCCCTGACAGTAAGATAAAAACGCATAAGCCAAGCGAGTCTAAGGTAGATGTGCAACGTAGGTTACAGATTGTCATAAATTACAGATCCCGGTGCACATTAGTATCTAAAATCAATTATTATATCCAGTGCTAGCCTGCTTAGCATCCCAAATCCCTCAAGCCGCTTCATGTTCGCGAGTATACACAAGCTTTCCACCACTAACCCTTCCCTCCCTAATTTCTTCCAATCCACGTAGGATACCTGACAACCCGCTACCTCCTCTATTGAGATAAACCTTTGGTGGCTTCACCGACCCATCTGCAAAGTAGCTTTCAGCCATCTTCACAAAATCCTTCTGAAACTCAAAGTCTTCCGGTACAGAGTCGAACAACTTCTTCTCATACACCCAAGGCTCGCCAAAAGCAGAGTACGCAAGGATGGATCTAGCGGTTACATGAGGGTTCAGACGCTGGACGTCTTCTTCAAAACCCGGCACGAGAGCGACATATCTTGCTTCCGCTGACTTAGGCATAATTGATGCAGCGAGGGCTGTGCTGGTTTTGCTTGGGTAGGTATCGAAGATGAATTTGACTGGCCCATCGGCTAAGCGTAGAATGTCATCGGTAAGAGTAGTGGATTTGTAATCCAAGACGTGATCGGCGCCAAAGGACTTAACGTATTCGACGTTGGAGGGTGACGAGGTCGTTATCACCGTTGCACCGGATAGTTTTGCAAACTGAATGGCCGAGGTACCCATTGCTGTACTGCCGCCATAAATGAAAACATAATACGGTTGTTCGGGGCGTGCATCTGGAAGAGGAATCTTCAATGTCTGATACAAGCCAACGCCCTTGGAACAACATCATCAGCGCAAAATCCCATGTTATGTTTGTCAGTGAAGATATGCTGAGTTTACCATAGTTATGAGCGCTATACCCTGCGTCGCAGCATCTACGTCGCTGAGGTTCTCAGGTATCTTCATCTGAATATCGCCCTTGACGTGGATCAAATCCGCAAAAGCTCCATCCTTCGTACGTAAAATATTTCTAGCCCATAATTAGTTCACCTGTCTCGCCTTCGATACTAAGCATACTTACTGTCCCGAAATGACACCAGCTACACGATCTCCAATCTTAAAGTCCCGAGCGACTCCTGGTCCAACCTCGACGACCCTTCCAGCATAATCTGACCCAACAGGCAAGCCAGAGCAGATTTCTCCTTCCTCTTCCAGGTCTAGGTGGTACACGTCGTCGGGATTAAGGGCCCATGCGGTGGGCTTGACTCGGATAAAGCCGGTTTCAAGTCCGGGAACCGGGATTTGTTTGATCTCTGCGCAGCCTGGGGCGACATTGACGATGCCTGTTGTCGTGATCATATTGCCTTTAATGCTTTGGTTGTCTCCTCGGATTTATAATGGTATCCTGATGAGGTGGTATTGTGTTACGATGTTGGATCGTCGATTGATAGTCTGGACGACCGGATAGCACGTTCTTATATTCGTTTCTGTCCTGATATGCACGTCCTATGTCCAATGCCAAATTCTAGAAAATGCTTATATAATGATCTTAAGCCAGTTCTGACAAATAATTGTAGGGCATCATTAGTCAGATATGTAACGTTTTTGTTTGTCATCCTACCTTCCTATTCCGGTATCAAAGTGCGCCAAGGAAATAAGCATAACAGAGTATGATGTATGACCCGGCCTCGCGAACAGACCCACAAGTCACTCTGTTTGTAGCTGGATATGTAATCTTCTCCTCAGTAATCCTTGATCTAGTCCTTTACCCTTAAATCAATTTTATTTTCTCTTATTTCTAACCAGGAAAAGTGGAATTTAGCGAAGCACAATAGGGAGATAACTATATTCACGCTCCAGCTTCTCACCACTCAGCTTGTCCACTAGATCATAGCCCTGACTCTTAGTAAGGCCTTCATTGTAGAAATGAAACATTTTGTTCAACGTGCGTAGATCTGCGATGACCTGGGCAAGTATCTGCCTGCGTTACCGATATCGGCAGGTGCGTTCGGAACATTCCCCTCCTTGCCAGGCAGCGGCTCTGAACTGGTTGAGCATAATCCTGGCGGCCACATAGCAGTCAAGATAAGATAAGCTGGCATCGATATACTTGTACAGGAGACTGAATGTCTGCGTTTAGGTGAGAATATCTTCCTTCTTTAGGCCACGTTAGCAAACGGAGAAACACCGATAGTTGCTGTTTCTGATCCATGCGTACCTCCTCGCGAAATTTAATAACTGCTCCTCCAGGGGTTATGAACACGAAAGCAGACTGAACAGATAGCTCGACATTCGCGCGTTACGCAACATGGGCAAGATGAATGTCATCCGACCTCATCGTAAGGTAATTCCATCAGTAGGGAAAGGAACCTGTTACGAGGTCTACTCGTATCGGCGAACCTTGACAGAATCAAGCTAGCCATTACTAGAAGACGCCAATATCACTTTCAAGGCCTTATTAAATAACGACTTCTTGTAAATTTAGCTGTTGGAGCTGGAAGCTGTCACGGGCCCAATAAACGTCTGAGTAGGTGAACAATGCCTTCATGCCCGTGCTCTTCAGCCAGCAATATCGGTGTCTGCCCGCGATCGTTGATAACATCATGACTAACCTTTCCAGTACCAAGAAGCAGCTCAACGATTTTCTGGTTCCCCTGCTCTACAGCCTGGAACAAGCAAATTGAATCAGGGTCTGCCCCGCCTACCGTGAGAAGCAACCTCACGACTGCGTTGTGCCCATTCTCAACTGCTGTCATTAGTGGGGATTGACCATTGTCGTTCTCAACATTGACAAAATCCTTAGATATCTCCAATAACCAACCTGTAATTTGCTCATGCCCAGAATTAGATGCGTACCAAAACACGGTGCATCCTACATCGTCGACAGAATCGAATGTAACTCGTCCCGTGTCAAGTAGCAGGCGAACGATTCCAGCATGACCTCCTTTAACAGCTTTCATCAATGGCGTAGTCCCCCAGTCGTTTGCCGCGTCAACATTAACTCTAGAACCTGCAAGCTCAACTAGTAGTCGGGCAGCGCCCTCTTGTCCTTCAGCAGCTGCGAGCCACAGCGGTGTTTCTGAATGGCGATTTCTGTTATCCGCTTCCACCTCTGGCTTGCTAAGCAGAAGTTGTACGACTGAGGTATTTCCTGTTCTAATTGCGTAATCCAGAGGTGTAGATGAATGATGATCCCGAAGATTAGGCAATGCCCCTCTTTCAAGAAGGGCCTGGACAGTAGCAGTGTCCCCACTCTGCGCAGCGCATGCCAATGCTGTTTGTCCCCCTGAACCGTCGTCGAGGAAGTTTGGGTTTGCCCCCAACTCAAGCAATGAAACAACAATCTCGGATCAGCCATGCTTCGCCGCAATGCATAGGAAGTTGCCCGTTTCCTCGGGTGTCCAACTCCTAGAAGTTGAGAGAGTTATGTCAACCAGCAGTGTAGATCTATCTCTATCCATTGTAGAGGAAGATTTACCGTTTTTTCCCTGATTTGGGAATGCATTGTTGATAGACTTCTCAACATGAATATAGCGATCGATAGATTCTTTGACGCAGGTCGGCAGTTGTAAGATGATTCTAGACTTTTGGTCTGACAGCCATCGAATACCGTGCCTCCCAAATTCTTCTGTTCTGGCGTCCCCTCTTAACGCCCATCTGTATAGCTCCCCCAAGGCAATTGCTGTGCGTTTGGTATTCTCTACTACCAGAGATGTTTCCTTTGCCTCTGCGTTATAAGTGCAAGTTCTCCATGCCCCTTTGAGTACCCTTTCTGCCTGCATCCACTCCTGCTGCTGCCGAAGTTGATCGGCAATCTTTCTAGCATTCCATAAATCATGCTCCGTTCCACTAACCCTTATTGGCGATATGAAAAGAGGCGAAATGCATAACAAGGCATCTTCTCTGGGTCCCAATCCACTTTCCACAAATGCAGTGACCAGCTCGGTTGCTAGTTTACTTGCCAGAGGAAGGATCCGTGCATCTGTCCCAAGATCTATGTTGCGAAAGTAGTCTACAATCCCAAGAATACCTTTGAGGAAGGACCCAAAAATCTCTTGGGCACAAAGCGTTGTAAGAGAGCTAGTTGTTGGAGCTGACCATACGGTCATTGAACTTTGGCTTTGCGATAACTTCATTGTATGCCAACCAAAGAGTCTTTGCTTGTTCTCTAGGCCCTCTTTCGAGGAACTTTCGATCCAATGATTGCCTTCCTTCTGCCATATGGTATTGGGACTACCACGTCGCGAGGACGGATGACTGAGAGTGTCTTGTGCAAATCTGAGAACCGTGCCTCCCAGCCAGGCTTTTAGTTCATTTTTAGCAATCTCCCGTTCCGTTGTAACAATTCGACGTGCTCTGACTTTAGCAGCCTGAGAGACTCGTAAGTGCGCCGCATTATCTGGTGCTTCAACCACTGGATCAAATTTCAGTGACCAGACCCACAGCCCTAGGAGGCCTTCCAATATGAACCGGTCCTCAAGCACCCATGGCCCTCCTCCAACAGGCTGAATGAGATTCAAGGGTAGAGATTGATGGCTTGACGAGCTTGTCGACTTTGATGGAAACTCACTTCCAACAGGGACATCGGGGTCAACTTCACATTCGAAATTCCAGCAAATGGAGTCCACAACTTTCCAATTCTGCTGAACTCCGAGCTCCCCCGAGAATATAACGTTGGTAGCAGATTCAATAGCTACGGCAAGCTTACGAGCAGTTTCCGAACCTCGACCATTTCGATATTGAAATGCTCCGTTGATGCTGCTGATCTTGGAGATGCCTTAGCCGCCTGGCTTAGCACAGCAAGGCGCGTACGGTAGGCCAGGACTCGGCCCGGACTCTTCCATTCAGGTCGATGGGAATTCGAAACCTTTTCTGTTATTCTTTGTTCGTCGTCAGGTACACCAAGGAACCTCCAGAGGCATCGAATCTTAGTGTCGTCAACGCCATGTGTAGCTGTAGCATCAGACTGACTATTGCACTGCATCTGGTCGAGTCGAATGGCAAGCCAGTCTAGTTCGTGTCCAGTAACGGTGTCAGGAAACTGGGCAAGGTCGTTGTCTTCTCGTTTCAACCGCTTCATTCGGAGAGCTGCTCTCCCTGCACTCATCAATAGCATGACTCCAAGCTGAGCTACGGCAACGGCAGAGTGCATCCCGCGAAGACTAGTGAACTGTAGTGCGAACCCGGATATGGTCGTTCCGACAGCTGTCAGACTAGTAAAGCCGATTCCTTTGACCTTTCCTTCCACGAGGTAACATACTGCTGAAGGGGCTCCTTGCGATCACTGTAACAGAAAGGATCGAATACCTGATCGCCAAGAACCTGTCCACCTGGCTGAATCCGGTATATAGTTGACCCAGAGCAAGCTTTAATATTCGACCCTTTTCTGTCGTAAATCCTCTCATCAGTGCTCTCTCCGATTAGATATGCGCATAGGAAGACTCCGCAGAACAGAAGGATTGTTCCGACAATGGTTAGTGGGCAAGCATAGGTCTCTTGACGGCTCCCCCCTTTGTCCCAGTCGAGGTAATATGTCACAATAGCTGCCAATACCAGAACGCCAAGCTGTAAGACCGTACCCATAATAGCAACCATTCTAAACACGGCACGGGATTTCCTCTTGATGCCAACGTTCAGCGACAGATTTGGACTTAGTGCTAATACTTCTGCATCGTCGTTACTTGCTGAATTCCATTCATCCTTGCCTCGGTCAATATTGAGATATTGCCGGAACGTATATATCCCAGCTGTCTTATCGTCAAGGCTGTGTTTGGTCGGATCGTGAACAACTTCGAGAATCTTCGGTCGACCGACCACTCGCACGATACCACCATTGTTGTAAAGCTCACAAACATCTCGGCTTGTAGAAGAGCACAATTCCGCTTCTGCTAGTCCTCCACCCTCTTGTGCTCTGCCAATAAAAGCTGATAATGAGGGGCTCCCACAGACTCGGATGGCAGAGACAACAGCGGTCAAGATGCCGATAGGAGCCAATGCAAATGTAAAGTAATTCGTTTTATAGATACTCTCGCTTAAATACTGTTTCGTAATTTGTTCCCCGAACAGCGACAAGATTGGTGCCAAATCTGTAGCAAGATTGTTCGAAAAGTCATCCCAGCCATCAGCTCTGACTTGGGTACAAATAAAGAGAAGCCAAAGGCAGAAGGCCATATCTTGAGCCAAGCAAGCGGTGCAGGTAGAGGTTACTGTAACGTCAGTTTGAAGAATTGAGCGTATAAGTATTCTCAGATGCAGGGATGATCATTAACAACTTGTTGTTACGTCTGACGCCAGATTTATGTACATCGTCGGATGCAGAGCGGCGGTGATCTTAGGAAAAGTGAGGCGAAAAAAAGCCTAGCGATAGCAGTATATTGCATATCCCGTGTGGCAATTAAGAGCGCCTGCAGAATGTCAGCAGTAAAGTGGATTGACTTACATGACAGGCTCCCAATATTGGAGAATCACTGCATTGATGCCCATCATTACAGCAAGGATGACCAACCACGACCTTTCACAAGTTAGAAATTTCCAATATCAAGTATGTAAGAAGGGTCTGAGGCCATTAATAATGTAGGCCAAGGCTGACAGGGTAATTCAGCCACTCTCTATCCCGCTCTTGTAACTTAATGGGCAATGCTAGGATGCGCCTAACGCACTTGAGTCTTGGATTAATTGTGCCAGGCTGGACCGTCGCAATTATCCGTTGGTATGATAATTCGATACTTTGTCAGATTGGACACTTTTCCCGATCACAATGAGACAAAACTTGCGGCTGAAGAACTCCAAGCTGCTCCTGATTCCAGGGCAAACTTAAAATAGCTTTTGACTCCTCTTTAACAACTGATCTAGGGAGCGCAAACGTATATAGAAAATTAGGGTGTGACATAATTTATCTATATGCCTACCAGGGTTAAAAAAATCCACCCCGAAGAGAATTCTTTTGGCAGGAAACCTCTATATTTTCGGACTTCAACATGAATTTGCCGTTGAACCCAGTGACAGGGCAGCTGCTGATATCTCTGCAAGGCTATTAGCCTTGAATGTTATGCTTACCCTGTATAGATAAACTAGAATAAAGACTGATGGCTACACTTGACAATTGCCGATGGCTTATAGATGATAGCACGGACTTTGGATCAGGCTATGTCGCGGGTGAATTACGTGAAGAAATTTAGTGGACAGAAGATAAACAAGCACAACGAGCGCCTCGTATTCTGCGTGCATATGTTGGCATCACGGGATTCCATTATTTGGCATACTGCAACTCTAAAACCGGATGATTGTTGATGTCAATGCGGGGGAATGATGACATACCACGGGATCTGAGGTTAAAGCGGGGCTTGGTCTTACTCTTTCATCATGAGTTTGGCGACGATCAATTGGGTACGTGGCACCAAATAGCTGCGTCATAAGTAGATTTGCCGGGAATTCCGAGATACGATGTTCTGGCTAAGTTATTGTGGCATATGATTCCAATCAACTCTCTGCAGATGTAAGCGATCGTCGTGAGGGTTGCATTTTCAGCTACCATTTCCTCGTATTGATACACCAAAGTGGCATTAGTGCGCTAAAGAAACACATGACATAGCTGCATCTCACCCATCCCGCTGATCACAGTAATGTTGCAGTAGGATATCTGGTAAACAATGTAGAAAGATGCAACAACTCTCTGGTTTGAGGAAGACTATTTTTAAATACGAGCTCGAGTGGGCTAACACTTGCGTAGCTTGTATACAGCGGTTGCTCAATTGAAACAGCATTTAAAGCCTGCTGAATCCCCTCAATAAAGCAACCCTTTCAATCCCTTATAAACAGAAACAGCACTTTAATACTTGGTCACCACCTTCCTATCTTCCCATCTATCAATCAACAACATGCTTTTCGCTACTATCCTCGCCACAGCTGCCCTGACCTTGGGTGTCGCTGCCGAACCTCAAGACGATGAACTGCCCTTCAACATCATTGGGTCCCGTATCTGGAGTTCTCCCGATTGCGGAAACAACGAGAACATAGGGAACCTTGGCGAATTGACCACACACCGCGACGAGCTTGGCGAATGCTTCAAGTTCAGCGACAAGGTCAAATCCGTTAGTCAGACTGACCACGCCCGAGGCTGCAAGCGTAAGTAACTCTACGTACACACAGAATGGAAAACTGACATGGGACTAGTTTTGGTTTATCAAGACAAGAATTGCAGACACGGAGAAAAGAGTCCTAAGGACTTCCATTGCCTCAAGGCTCCGACCTATTTCAATAGCTACAAGACTGTTTGCAAGTAGAATCTACAGGGAATGTCGTTGGAGGGTAATATGAGAGTACAACGCAGATGATACATTATTTTTAGAGCAACATAATACAAATTGAAATGTTCAAGACTCCGGGTCTTTTTGAAATCACTGTCGAGCTCCTTGTTGAAATACCCATGTTATGAGAGCGTTTGAACAAGCTACATTGTTTACAGAAGCCGAAACCTTTCAATTGGAACTCCTCTCTTCTTTAAGGCATCCTCAGACATTCGCGGATCCTGACACTTGAATATATATCGCCCTGGCTGAGTCTGGGGATACCCCCAAGAAAGATAAGGTCCATCGTTCGATTCAATGTAGCCTTCTTCAAAAGGTACATGATCCAATCGCGGATCCGTTCGACGTTCAGGCTCTCCTTCTTTCCAGAAGACACTTTGCGAATGCTGTGAGCTCCATAACCTCTGATAGCCTTGAAAATCATCCTCCAAAAGGGCCTGGCCCTCCATGTAAGCCGCGTGATAGCAAGGTCCTATAACAACATACGTCCCAGGTTCAGCTTGTGGCCGTAGAACTATCGCAGTCGAAAGACCGAGTAAGACTGCAATCTTGTCACCGCTGCGACTTCCTGGGGGTACACGAACGTAACTTCCCTTCCGAGTTACTGAGCAGCCTGTCTCTGTCCTGATCTCTTTAATTATGTTGCGCAAACACGGGATTTCTACCTGTTGCTCTCGAGTAGCGTTGTCCCGATCTAAAGAACAATCCATGAATTGACGCACACTTTCTCGCCATTCTTCCAAAGTGCTAAGCGACCAGTCGTCCACTGGCTGCAACTTCTCCAGATTGTAATCTCGGACGCCCCCATATGTCAACATGAGGATCAGCTGGTCAAGACATTCATCGTCATGGACTAGGTTACCCATGGCGAGCTTCTGGAATGTAGAAACGACGTCTCGACTGTAATCAGCATATGATTGTAACACAGTTATAGGTGGTAGATCAATAGGGTCGCTGCATATTTCGTCGCATGTTACGCCAGCCACATCCAACACACCGGGCTTGATAAAATAAGCAGAAGCGGCAGATTGTCCTGAAGCATGACAGGTGATGTTTATGGAGTACAACTCAGTCTCTGCCGGATCTGCTGCCCAACTTGGATTCGTATCTGAATTGCAGAAATGCATAAATTGAATTTCTTCTTGATATGCGAGATGATTGATGCAAAACGAAGTAAAAACCTCTTTCGCAGATTTAGTATAGTCCACTGTTACTAGCCGAGCAACGTCAGGCACCATTAAGTTTCGTAGGGAAAATACTTTATCGCGCGCATCAGAACATAGGTAACATGCTGTTAGGCCCAATGGCGGTAGCCAATTGTGATACCCATATCTTTGTTCAGATGGTATTGCCTTTTGCACGAAAGCTTGTATGTTTATGTTGTGATTGATTGGATCCAAGAAGGCCGTAGGAGGTGGAGGTCTAAAAATGCAGATGACGGTGACTGCATCTTTGAACCGCTTCCATAACATCTCCTCGTTGCCCAGCTGAATGATGGTTGTTTCTTGATTTGCAAACATGATTTCCTGGTAGGTCCACAGGCGACGGTGCCAGTCGAGTGCTAATAACTTCTCGACAGCTAGCCATTGACATGGGCTAAGAGGGAGAGGGTCTCCATACTTTGTGGAATGGAGAAGGTTTTCTCCCGTAGTGGTGTACATGATCTTGTGCCTCAATCCGTGAGTGGCCGGGGACATTTCTACAGAAATAGTCTCACTAGCTACTCGCCGAACGGTCTCCATAACGAGCCTAGTCCAGGGAGCCTCAGGACCCAGCCAAACGACGACACGTTTAGCATAGCGATATATGTCAGACATACGCTGTACTTGTTCAGAACGTTCTACGACATCACTCTGATTAATGCAGATAGAGCCGCACCAGACCAGGCGTTGATCGTGACATTTTCGAAGGGTACGAAGAGCAGAGACCAGATTTGGCCCAACATCTATACGTCCTGTAGGTTGAGATTCGACAAGTTGGTCTTTGACTGCAGGACGTTCATCGGTGATGCAGATAGAATCTGGATTAGATTGGTCGCCCCAAGCGTAAGATAAGGCTTCGAAGTCCGGTATTTCATCATTTTCGGGGGATAAGATCCTGTGCAGAAGAGTCCCACTGAGAGGGTCCTTCGGTGACCCGGGTTGCAGTTCAAGAAATCGAAATTGTAGATGAGCAAGAGGGTAGTACTGATAGCGGTCCATTCTAGAAATATTTGATCTCCGGTGCTAAAAGACTTTAGTGTCAAAACCTCGGTGGACAGGCGTGAGTTGCAAGAATTGAGCTAATTTTGCGGTCTAACCTCTGGGTCGAGGGAATAGTCCTTGAGGATTTGAGTTTAGCGTCGATAGCACTTGGCGCGGGGTAGGTTGTGGTTGAAGCTAAAGCAGCATGACGGCTCAATGTTATCCCAGTTCATTCACCTGGCTCGTCAAACTTGACAAGCCTTGAAAGCTCGCCTTCGCCGGGACGATGCAGCACCGCTCAGAGCGGGCTGTTGGTTGGGTCATGAAACCTCCCAGTATTGGTGATCCACTTATCTGCAGACTGACCTCTACCCTCTATCTAGAAAACAGGTCAACAATTGGCCATACCATAGGTGATGCTCTTTGCGAAAAAGACCCCAACCCAGATATATACATACAAAATCGGCAAACGCATCATGCGGTCTGGACAGGAAGTACTTCTGTCATGCGAAACTACGTTCTGCGATGCCTAATGCAGTAGCGCCCGGTAACAGCAAGGATGCTGGTTAGGAGGAACGGTGACAAGGACTGGACCCGGCCAAATGGGTCCAGGTCCGTCTAGAAGCGGGAGAGATACTCGGAACATGTTCCATTCAATTGACTTTTATCTTCTCAAGACATCAATTACCTACAGTTTGTCTAGACCATTGCACAAACCTTATCTCGTTCAATCTTTACTTGTGCTGACACACTCCGCCGGCTCAGCACCAAGTCTAGACAGTTCTCACTGAAGTATGGATGTGACCTAATGCAGTTAAGAAGCTTATCATCGTCGACGTGCAACTTTAAAGTTCTTTTGCTTAGCCTATAGACTGCCGCGATCAGCGATGGCAGGGTTGCTTGGAATGATGGCTGAAAAAGTCTGACCACTCTCATACAGCGTGGCGTTCTAGCCAGTAAGTACTTTTAGAAAACAGCTTGAAAACAGGTTAATGAAGGCAGAATCACTTAAAAGACCGCGTAGCCCTTATCCCCTTATGTTTGCTTGCAAGGAACAGAATCGGGAGCATTCGCTTGTTGGGAAAACTTATCCATTGTCTGGCTCATTCTTTAGCAATGTTCCTCTGGACGCGATCCTGCCTCGGTGCGCCAGCCGGGCGCAGGAACATACAGCTCCTAGCAATACCACTCGTCGCCTGTGCTATGATCGCATGGACCTTGTACGCACACAAGGAAAATTTCGTCACGTATTATAGCGTGCAAATGGGTCGATATGTACATGATGAGCTATACAAAACGAACTCACAAATCGCAGTATCACATGGTGTGTTCTTTTCTTTTTCTCACTTGTTTTGAGCCGTCTGATTGGATGTTGGAAGCTGGTATCTAACGTCCCTCTTTAAACAGGTGATGTTCTTCCATCCGCCAATATCTCTGCCTACCTTGATGCTATTTTCTACCACCGTTCAGCGCAACTTCCGACTTTTCAGTGTCCAATGATCAATGGAACCCGCTATCGCTCTCTTGTCGAGTCGCCGGGACCGTCCGACCCCGCTATCAGATACTTTCTGGCACTGGATCTACGACAGAATCTGATCCTACTGCCTCGTCTGATTGGCAGTCTCGTCGAAGCCATTCAGTTTCTTGGCTCTCAACATTGCATGCTGTCCATTGTCGAAGGCAATTCACCCGATGGCACTGCCGATGTTCTGTCAGCCCTTGGACCTCACCTTGAAGCTCTCGGTATAGCCTACGTCTTCCAGCAATCGCCCATAGACCCCACGAAAACTGAGCGTATCATCAGTCTTGCAGCACTACGCAATCTGGCGTTGCAACCTATCCTGGAGAACCGCGACAAAATAACTGAAGATACCACTATCATATTCTCAAACGATGTTACGGCATGTTCAGATGACATCCTTGAGCTTATCTACCAAAGAAAATTCCTCAAGGCTGATATGACTTGTGGAATGGACTGGAACGGTAAAAGGCCGAGGTTTTATGACATATGGATTTCTCGGGGTATAAACGGCGACTCATTTGTGGATGTTCCAAATGGCAATTGGAAAAACGTATCGGAGCTGTTTTGGAATGACAAGGACACCCGGGCTCGATATGATTCAAGACGGCCTTTTCAAGTATTTGCATGTTGGAACGGTGCTGCAGTGTTTAGCGCTAAGCCTATCATCGAAGGCCTGCGATTTAGAGCTGCCAAAAAGAAAGGTGAATGTCACCAAGGTGAGCCACAGCTGTTCTGCAAAGACATGTGGTACCGCAACTATGGGAAGATTGCAGTCGTGCCATCTGTCAACTTTGAGTATAAGCTACATATGGGAATGCCATTGAAGGAGAAGATGGGCTTTACGTCAGACATCGTCTCACAACAGGATCCAGCTGGAGATATTATCGAATGGAAAAGCGATCCTCCGGCTGAGGTCAAGTGTATCTCGGCTTGGAATAAACAGTACTGGGTTCCATGGAATGAGTCGTTACCATAGCATTTACAGCCATACCAGGTTTATTCAATGACACAAATGTTACAAATGCTTATCTTCAGATTTGTCCTAGCATTGAGGTCAATACAAGACGTTACATAGCTGCCATTGCCCCAAGCTGACTGATAGGTGTCACGTCAGCCTTTGTTGGAGCTTTCCTATCAATGAGACCCGGCTTGAATCCTTCTCGAGGGGCGGTGATATGCCAATTCATTAAATCGTTCTCTGTCACGCCCTTCTCCATCAATCCGTACCTAATGCTCTGCTCGAGAACGCTGTAGTTACCGTCTGCGCGGTGAAGACAATAAGGCTCCTTCAAGCTCGTCTTGGAGTTTGTGATGGCGCGAAAGAGTCGCTTCTCATTTCGTGTGGTGGAATGGATGAGGAATGGATGTAAGAGGAAGACATCACCGACCTTGCCCGTCGCCACGTCGAAACGACCATTGGCCCGAGCAACCTGATTAGCCCACTCGAAATGGCTTCCGTAAGTGTTGTCGAATCGTGGATCACTTCGTGGAACCATGTCCGGATTGCAGCCCTCGGGGTGATCATACAACCATTTTGCAACAGTGGCCACACTCCCTGGGCACAGCGCCGTAGGACCGCCACCGGGGAGTACGTCCGTCCAAAGTGGTACACAAAGGATGGCCTGGTCGGTGCTATCAAGATAATGGACAAAGAACTGGCCGTCGACATGAAAGACGTCCAGGTCCTCTAATGGCGTCTCTTTACCCTCGTAGGCAGCATCACCGAGGTTGACAATGAAGCCATCGCTCCAAAAACAACCTTCGGGGTCCATGCGGTCCTCACCACCAGAGAGCTCGCAGATGGCTTCCCAAGCTTTCGGGGCGAACTCAGATGCTTGAACCCATTGAGTGGGTTTGAGATTGGTCCGCCACCGTTTCCATGTTGTTTTATCATTCAAGTCTACCGCAAGGCGCTCCTGAATGTCTTTCATCAATGGTGCAGCCTGCTCCGCTGTGAAAGCACCCTCGATTCTGTCGAAGATCAGGCTATAGCTAACTCAAATCATAGATAGAAACTTACTTTAACCAGCCATTCTCAATGAAACTTCGTTTCTGTTGCTCTGTAAGCCCCATGATCGGCCTTGCTTAATCGGAATTTGGATTTGGTCACGATTTCTTAGTGGAAATGGGTAAAAGGTTTATTGAGTACGAGTAGGTAATGCTTGACGGCTCAAAGAGCTTTCTTATAGCCTTCGCAACGCTTTTATATTGCAAGGATAGCTTCTAGCACATAGTGTTTCGTTGTCTCGTCGGAGTCAAGGGCCATCTTCCCTACATAACGTTACCTTTTACCTTTCCCGAGGTCCATGCGTAAGCATACGGAGTTGCCTACCAGTAGAGGCTATTCAAGGTCTGCCTTGCCAGAAATGACTCGTATTCATTTTAATTACATCGCAGATGACGCTGCAAGAGTTGCAACCCCCCTGCTGCGATGGTCTAGTTGATGGGAATACTTACCGCTGTGGCAGATCAGTTACCCTTTTCATTCTAAATAACTCGTCAGGGTCACATAGCAGGTATACTTAAACACAATCAGATGATATCTATTTGTGGAGATGTGGTTATGAACATGTGTTTGGAGACAGGGTGGTGAGTATGCAGAAAAGGAAGGTCTAGAATACGCTCATGCAAGAAGGACAAAGCCTGCGGACGCAACCGCCAAGCCATCGGAAAAGCTTTTCTTAACACATTAACAAATTTATCAAAGTGTCATGACTGCTTGGCTTACATGGTTACCACCAACCTCGTAAATCCCGAAAACGCCGTTCAGCAGCTCCAACCTATTTGTTAAATCTGTGTCCGACTACCAGATGGCCCCAGCTCTCACATGCCAAGCCTTGTACGCAACCCAACATAGTTGACGGCACAGCGAAATCCAATGTCGTAATCTGTGAGCCACACTGGTAAGGTGAATAAACAGGTACCGAAATGGACATGTATACAGTTGCTCCGTCACACATCGGTCGACCCCGAGCGGCCGCTCTGTTAGACTCCAGCATTCGCTGCCCTTGAACTAATGTGTTCGTTTTCCCTTATCTCTGCTAGTTGGCTTAGAGGACAAGGGCTGTCGCAGATCTGCAGAGGTTGGATATTAGCCGGAATGTGACCAACCGCATAACTGCCTGGTCATGCTCAACCAACGTCAAACCTATTTCCTGAGTAAAAGCAAAACGTGGGGGCGGTGGGGCAATGGGTCGTCCATTGCCCCGTGCACCCTAGCTTGTAGTCTAAGTTTGAAATAACATGGTACCATGGTATATTCCCTGCCTCCTGAGAAAAAGAAATTTCAATCTTAAGTGGATCAACATATAGCAGGTAGGTATTTGAAAGAGCTTTACGTAGATCTACGCACAAGAACACCAGTGAACTACGAAATAGAAACACAAGTCCGATAGAGAAGATAATTGATTTACTAACTAGATCTATCACGATTGAAATTCCCAAAGAATAATTAATCTTGCCTCTTTTCCTTAAGCTATCTTGATTTACGTTCCACGGAGCCTCGTTGCACAAGTTCAGTAGCAGTTGAATTCTCAACTTCGAGGATAGCCTTTTCAGCTGATGACTTCTCGTCCTCAAATACTAGTGAATTTCAATGTTAGCCGCTTGACAGAGGCTGGATATCAGACTTTGTAAACTTACAGAACGTTGCTTCTTCAAGAGTTCTGCCCGATGTTTCCGGAAAGCAAAAGTACACAAAAACAACTTCGAAAGCGAGAAAGCAGCAGTAGGTGATAAAATACCGCCAACTTATATTCGCAAGCCCAATAGGGTTGACAAAGGTCGTAAAGAACTCCGCACAGCGCGAAAAAAGTTGGAAAATGGCTATGCCACGGGATCGTTCGGCGTAGGGCCAGATCTCAACCAAATAAGCTAAAAGGAATTGTTAATATCATGCCACATTATGGGCTGGACTTTCCACTTACTATAGGTAACCGTGTTAAGCGCGAGGCAGTAGGCGGGAGAATATGCAAACAATAGAAAAATGCTGGCTGTACCGGCAGCATCGTTTATCTTCCCGGCCTCCTTTGCGGTGATTGCCCTCTCCATGCTAACAGTGTAACTAGAGAAGACAACGAGCAGACTAGCTGTACAGGCTAGGTACATGTGTCGTCGCTTGAAGCGACGAACAAGTATAGAGGCTGTGAAAGAACATACAAGACTCCAGCAGGATAAGCTGACGTTGATAGTCTGCTTGAAATGGGAAGAATCCTTTCCAATGATCTGCAACAGGTCACCAAGGTAATATGAAATCAGAGTCGAGCCAGACCACTGCGTAAACAGACCTAGCATGCATGTAGTCAACAAACGTTTTCGCATTCCGGCAGTCGCTCCAAGATCAAGCCATGACCTCTTGGTATTCTGCATCTCAATGCGTAATGTTGACTGAATCTGTGCCAACTCAGCCTTGACGAATTCAGATTCTCGGCCCTCAGCATGATATTTCACCAGTGTTTCCATGGCCTCTTGACTCCGGTCTCTAGCAACAAGCCACCTGGGACTTTCAGGAACGAAGAAGACAAAGCAGATCTGGAGCATTGGGGGCGCAATTTGGAGGAAAGAAGGAATACGCCACCCCCAATTGCTCGTTATGTCGTTGGTGCCAAAGCATATGCCGGCCGCAGTGATCTGGCCGAAGAAATAGGAAACGCTGAAGAGTGACGTTAAGACTGCTCGCTCCTGGTAACTGTTAGCCTTATTTTATTAGATATTGAACGTTTCTTACCTTCGGATATCCCAATTCTCCTATCAGGGAGGAGCCTGATACTAAGCAAGGCGGAATGCCAAAACCAAGTATCAAGCGAGCAGCGATATAAGAGCCAGCTATAAATGTTCAGTTAGCGATCTTCTCGTGTTTATACTCATGGCGATTGTGTTCATACAAGAATTAGCAAACCCTTGTACTAGAGAGGCAATGACCATAATAGATGAGCCAATGAAGATGGACCAACGTCTCCCGAGCCGATCGTTGATGATGGGTATCAAGGGAAGCGATAGGATGGCACCCAAAGGGTAAGCTGCTGCAATGATTCCCTTGAGAGATCCTTGAGGATTGTCAAAATCTGTCGACAGATTAGTTGTTAGTGTAACCTGTGGCTTAAAGGCTAATACTATAACGTACAACTGATCCATGACGGTAATATCTGCATAGCATTGACCATCTGTGAGTGGAAGCCAGAGGTCATCTGAATGCCCATACACGTCGGTATAAGCATAAAGTAGAGATTTCGTAGATTTGGCTTTCGGTACCATGGCACGGTATCTTGATTCGCAAGATTGGTAACAATGGTATTGAATTCACGTTCTTGTGCGCTTGACGAAGGCGCCTGAGCCGCTTGACGATTCATTTTGGCAGAACTCCTGTCAATCAACGACAGAGGAAATGTGGCTAGAGATCGAAGATATCTTTCGTGAACGGGCTGGGGAGTTGAGAAACTTGCGAAACATTCGACCTGGGACCTTATTGTTTTGTGCAATCGCCTGCAGGCTGAATCGGCCGCGCGTCCTTATCCTCACTAAACCCTGACTTATTCCGAGTCATGCTTATGCATTATCTCGCATATACACCGGCCTTCTGTTGGTTGTGTTCCCATGACCTACCCGGGTTCGCCAGGGTATGATATTGGCTAAATAACGTCCCTGTCCTCATGCATCAATATCACCAACAAGAATTGCTAGTTCTAGTTAAGATCAGCATCCGTCGGGGTTGCACGAACGAATTCAGATCATCTCGGCAGTCGATTGATTACAATCACATACGAGGGGCCTCGAGCCAATCAGCAAAGCTGGGGATTATGCTGGAACTCGGGCCGCCTTTTCCCCAGCGCAGCAGTGATAGTGGGTATACAACATGAACCCTGTACACTATTTCGCCACTCCAGTCGGGAAAAGCAACATCAGAGCACCAGCAACTCCATCAATAACCAACATGCAGCACCAAACCAACTTCGAGATGTGTATCATAAGGGGACACAACCAACAAACCAAACTCGTGGGGGTCAATCCTTGGACTTGAGGGGGGATTGGCATTTGTGTTAGCAATGCCTTGCTCTGTACCCGGACAATCGCTAAGCCCTGGAGAGACATTGTGTCAGGTTGAGAACAACGACAGTTGTCCACATTCAAAGCCTGTGCCTTGTTCGTATTTATTCTCACTTCGCCGCCGACAAGCACACATCACTCTTGACCATCGCAGATATGCAATATACGCCGTTCATTGAAATCGAAACAAAATGTCAGCTATTCTCGTGGGAATGTGGTAAGTTCGAGAGACCTCTGGTCTACTGAATCTTTTCCTTTGTACCCCAATTCTGCAGCAACTGACGATACAAAGGTTGTGGACCCAGTATGATTCTCTGCTCACAAAGATGCGGAAGAAGAAATACAACCCTCCAGTGCCCATCGAAAAGCCGACCTTTCCGACTGACACCGTCAGCATCTTGATAGTTACCATTGATACACCAGATGACTTTACAAATACGCTGCGCAATTGTCTTGCCAGCCAGCCTAAAGAGATCATCATTGTGACGATTCCTCGTGATCTTGAAAGGGTTGAAAGTCTTGCCTCCCCTGTTCTAGACGATGCCAAGAAGGTGCCAATCACCATTCTGACTGTTCCGAAGCCTGGAAGGCGGACACAGATGGCTCTCGCAGCACAAGAGGCTACTGGCGATATCCTGTGTTTCGTCGATGACGACACAGTGTGGCCCAGCAACAAAGTCTTGCCATATCTCCTCGCGGGATTCGAGAATCCGAAGGTCGGAGGTGTAGTCGGTCGCCAAAGGTAATTGGAGGTTCCAAACCCTGATGTATCCAGAGCTGATTTACAAAAAGTGCTTGGATCCCGAAAGAACGTCGGAACCCCGATGTCCTTACACCTTGGGAAGTGGCAGCTATCCGTAAACTATCTGGCAACAACGAGAAGCAGATGCTTCTTCATGCTAGTGGTGGTGGCATATGGTGCTTAACGGGCAGGACCATGTTGCTTCGGGCTTCTGCTATAAAGCCTGGTACATTCTTAGACGAATGGACAAATGAGATATTCTGGGGTCGACTCATCCAGACTGGTGAGGACAGCTTTCTGACTCGGTGGCTGCGTGACAACGGATGGGAATTATTCCACCAAGATGCCCCCGAAGCGGAAGTATTCACCGAGGTCAAGACTGACTCAAACTACATTGGTCAACTTATTCGTTGGCGACGTAACGGATTCCAGGCTTTCATCATGCAGCTTTTCGTTGATCCTGGGTTTCGAACTATCTACAGGAGAGATCCTTATTTTGCCCGAAAGCTTGCGGAGGAACTGGGTCGACCTCTTATCACCCTTGTTCACCTTGTTGGCTGGATATTGTCTATCATGTACTCAACCCGAGTCTTGTAAGTGGACCCCCCTGTTACCCGCGTTCTATCATTGACGGGATTTAAGTATGTTATTCATGCTTTGGTACCTATTTCAAATGTTCAAGAGCTATCGATCTTTCCTTCGTCAATTCCCTTGGGTCGGCGTGAGGAACATTTGGGCTGCTATCGCAATGGATTATTCGTATCTCATTCTGGACTACTATGGGCTACTAACTGTAAGCCAAGAGGGCTGGTTGACTCGCAATGATAAATGAGACTGTTGGTAGCGTTCTTCCCGTAGTAATTGATGCTTTACAAAGTTCTATGGTAGGAAGGACAGTGAATTACACAAGATACATGATAACGCCAATGCTTACATCAGATAGAAGATGATAGCGTTATATAAAATGCTAGTCCTAAGTAGTATAAAGCTTAACAGTCCTACCGGACTGCTCTGCTTCAGCAAGGAGCTTTCTGTTATCCTTCTTAAGCAGAAACTTCATTAACAATGATGCAACAATACTGAGCGCAGAGAAGGCCATCATAAGTAGCATAACCATAACATAGCGTGGCCCTTGTGATGCAGGGAAGAAATAAAGGCTCCAGATGTCTCCTAGTTGCGATAGCAAATTGACGATAGCTGTCGCGCATGATCTCTTCTCGGGCGTTTGATTCAACGACGAAGCTGCCCAGGAATAAACTGCTGCATTGGCAGCAAAAGCGCCGGCGCAGTAGAAGAACGATGCGGCATATCTAGCGGCATTATTGAGGGTTGCCGCTGAAATGATGAAGCCAATGATGGCAAAGACCATAGGGACGCTGATATGGTAACCGCGTTCGTTGAAACGATCACTTGAATAAGCTACCAGAAAGGAAACAGCGGCACCGAACAGATATGGGGGAGCCGTGAGGACCAAAGTGATGGTACGATTGCCGAGATTCATGGAGCGAACGATACTAATGGACAGGGAAGGTTAGCGATGGGACCGTACCGCTTTCAAAAATAGAAAACAAGGGTTGGGACTCACGTGGGAAAGAAATTATTGAACCCGTAGGCCGTGTGGTTTGCACATAGGATGATTACCTATGTAGGATTGGTCAGCGGCTGATTCTTTTTTGAGACATGTCATAGAAACTTACAAAGATCCAAGTTCGAATATCCTTGACCGCAAGACCAAGACCATACCAGACAGACCTGTCAGTTTCAGGGAAACGCGCGATCCAGGGCTATTCTTTGGACGGCTACCTGACGCTCGTGATCTGTCAATAACCATTTTTGGCTCCCAGTTGTGGACTCAGGAAAGTCTGTAAGCAGGATAAATGCTAGGATAGCGGCAACAACGCTACCAGCACCCTCCAAGATGAAGAGCCACTGCCAGCCATGAAGACTGGCGGTATCCGATAGACCCGCAAATATGCCTGCTGCAATGAGGCCGGAGAAGGCCGTAGCTATGACAAGACCTGAATAGACAACGGCAGTCCTAAGGGCGAGCTCTTTGCGGGTATACCAGGAGGAGAGCATAAAGAAAGCCTGTCGTCAAATCCGCATGTCAGTGGTAAATCATGAGATTTGGTCCAGGATCCAAGTCAGATCGAGTCACTTACACCTGGGAAGAACGGTGCCTCTACAATACCAAGCACAAATCGTACTGCGATCAGACCGAAGAAGCTGGTCACTCCAGCGGTGGCAGCCGAAACGCAAGACCAGACAATAACGCATGATGGCAGATATATGCTCGGACGAACTCTTGTAAGGATCATGTTGGAGGGAAGCTGCGCGAGCATGTACCCAACATTGAGAATAGATACTGCGACGTTGAATTGATTGTTCACGAGACCTAGGTCTGCTTCAAAGTCGTCAAGACGAGCCTGCCTATATACAGAAAGATCAGCCGAGGTTCAATTGAACCATTGAAATGGGGCGCATTTGATAGAGACTTACGCGATGTTGTTCCTGTCAAGATAATTGAACATATATAGGATCCAGACCACGGGCATAAGTGTCAAATCAAGCTTGCGAACAAGACGCTTCTCGCTTCGCTTCCATTCCGGAGCTTCATGATCAACAACGCCATTCTCGGACTGGGTGTTCTTCAGGTGGTGCTCTTCATGGGACATCTTGGCCCGGCCTATCAAGCTATCAAAGATGTGTTTATTCAGATCAAGGAGACGGGTAAGACCGGGTTGGATAAGAAGTTTACCCCCAAGAAGCTTTTCACTATCGTCGGATTGGAACAAGCGACTGCTCTGGATAATGCTGTGGGTAACAACCTCTATAGCAAGGTCTAAAGTTTCAAAACCTTTGTTAGGAGTCTTTAGGTTATAGAATAGTATCAGTATATTCCAAGCCTTTCTTACCTTTCTTTAGCTTTCTACTTATAACCACTGATATGGAAGGTTGTTGCAAGAGTACTTAAGCTCTCGTTGTGAAATCGTGGATATGTCTGTCTTCATTGATTCATTGTACTATTACTCGTAAATGATGCATTTCTTATCCGATGAATTGAGTTTATATGCGTTAATGCAATTACAGGGTTTTAGCATGCTTAAACACGTCATAGCGAATTTTGCGCTAGCATCACTTCGTCCCCGCCGTATCGGACATCCGAAATGTCTTCCTTTGCATACCACTCACCCTTACGTAAATTCCATCGCTTACTTCTTGCCAGTCGTATCCTTAATTTTAACGATCCTCCGTTTATCTTCGGGTTCTCATTGGTTTCCCCTAGGAAGGTTATCGCCCCTGATGGAATCATCAAGAGATATAGAACATGAATCTGGTCCTGTCCGATCCGATCTTAGTGTCGATCAGGCCGACAAGATGTCTGGTCGTCGAAAGGCGTGTAACGAGTGTAAACAACAAAAGGTGTGGACCCTCTCTACATTCTAATATTGCCGACCCACTGCCTGGTACTGACCATCCGCATAGCTTCGATGCGACCTTGCCTCTGCCCAGACTGAGTCGGATTCTTGTACTCGATGCAGACGTCTCGGACTTTGCTGTAGAATTGACGATGGCTTTCGTCGGACTAGAAAACGGAGGTATAGTTCAAGTCAGATCATGACTGAAAGAATGACGGATATTGATGCTTACCAAATCTGTAGGCAGTCGAGGGACCTACAGAGTGAAGTACAGAGCTTGCGCGAGCAGTTGCGAGCCAATCAGAGAAACCCATCGAACTCGTCTCAGCGTAACGAAATCAACTGGCCAGTTCCAGCATCCGTCGGCACACCTGGTGCCGTGTTTAATACCCTGAATCAGGCTGATACTGGTCTCAATTTCTCCCCAGTCAGGCAAGAATCTTCACCAGGATCTATAAACTTCCCACCTGCCACCTTGGGCAGCTCTGTAACCAACGATACAGACGTGCAGTGTCTTACAACTCGTCCTGGGAATGACCCGCCAACTCATCATCGCCCCTCCTTCTTCCCATTGGCACGACCACGAGCCCTTGGTAATATAATTCTTCAAATAGAGGAAATTGACGAGTTGTTCAATATGTAAGTTGATAAGTTACTAGACGCCCTTTAACAGACACCAATTTGTTGCACCTTGCCAACTCTTTTCCTAACCGCTTAGATACATCAAATACAACCATCCTTACCTTCCTCTCATCGACGAGGAGAAAAGCCCCCACGATTACTATGAAAGATCGGAGCTGCCGTTCTGGGTAATTATGGCCGTAGCAGCAAGACGACAGAAATCCCAGCCGACCCTGCTACCGCGACTGGCTAGAAATGTAACGGACCTGTTGTGGAAAACCCTACGGTCCATGTCATACTCTATCTCGACCATCCGTGCCCTCTGTCTCATATGTGCTTGGCCTTTCCCCACAAGCAGCAGCACGTCGGACCCTACGTTTATGCTTGTGGGTACCATGCTGCAAATGAGTATGCAGATGGGTCTTCATTGTGCCCTCGATGCTCAAGATTTTGCCAAAGTCCCATTACAGCTTGATGTATCCGAGCGTTCTGAATGGGCACAGACTTGGGAGGCATGTAACATTGTGGCTATAAGGTTGGTCCTGGCACTGCGGGCTATTTTTATGACATTGCATGGCTGCAAGACTACATCTTCAGGCGTTCTACCTTTTCGACAATTCTGCAATGGAGGGCGACAAAAGCCGAATTGCATCACTGTTCTCCACGGCCTACAATCTTATTGAACTCAGTCAAAGGCTTAATGAACGCCCTCAAGGGTTCTTCGACTATTGCCCTTTCTTCTGTTACCAGACATATGTCAACGCTGCATTCGTGCTACTTAAAATCCTTACAAATGGGTTTTTCAACACTGTCATAAACGTCCAAGCCGGCAAACAATTTCTTGAGTCTGCCATTACTGCACTTCGGCAGATGAGTGTTGTGAATAACGACTTACCAGCTCGGCTAGGTGATATTATCGGCTTCTTTTGCGCTCTTCCTGATCCTGCAGTAGCCGGGGGTGTTACACTCGGAGACTTACAATTAAACCAAGTCAGAAATAGACTTAGTATGAGCGTGGTGCACGATTGCTTGTGGACATGGAGAAAGCACTTTCAGACTCATCAGCCGGATACTGATAGAAGCAACGACATACAAGATAAGTTCCATTTTAACCTTGTCATCCAGTGGGCTGACATAATAAAGTACGGCCTTTGCTATATTCAAATGGAATGCAACCTACGCTTGGTACAAGTTCCTTTCAAGGTATAAATCACTGCTTGGATATAGACTTTCTTTTATAGTTCATATTCTATCAGCTTTATAGCCATCGGGCGAAGTTCAGTCTATATAGGCTTCAGATGGGAAATAGTAGCTGGGAGGAACTACAGAGGAACGATTTACTGCAACCGATAGCAATACTCCAATAATGGCCCTTCCAGGATGTCTGTACTTATCCAGCTCAACAGACCGTTTTCATGTCCAATCGATTCTACTAACTGGAGGATGAAGCAATAGCACGTTAAACTTGGCATACTTATCAAGGTTTGAATAAGCAAGAGTCGACATCTCTGTCGCAAATGGCGGTTTGCATGTCCTTTATATAGAACTCCGTTCAATCAGAACGATATACAAAATACAAGGTACATTGACTAAAGCTACCGAGATTCAAGGCAGGTATAACTGACACTTTGCAAAGAAAGAAATATACTAGTATTAAATAGTTACAGATAGGGAAGTTCTAGAACCTCATCTCCTAATCTAGCAGAATGAATCTTGTCTTGTCAGCTTGAGTAACATTGTACTGAGTCCAACGCGAATGAGTTAGGTCGATGAACCCATTCGGGCTTGCAATCGTCATCGCTAGTGTTGATCCATTCACCTTGAGGACTGCTCGCAACAAACCAGATCCTAGTCACTCCATCCTCAGGCACAGTGAATTGGAAATTTGCGTTGATCCATGTCTTTGTCTGAGATGCACTCGTAGGGTATCTGTTTCCGATCAAGTCATCATCTTGGTAGACGCGGACATATGGAACCAAACTATAACCGCTATTTTGGCGAATGGAGTAGTACTGATCCCACTTCCATCGATAAGAACAGTAGAAGGTGGTGCCTGCGCAAGCGTTGACATCCTGGTAAATCCACATGCCTTTGTCGAAGTCGAACTGGCCAGTTTGGAAACGATAGGCCGCATCACCATCATCACCAGGGACGACCCTAAAGGCGACCGGGTCTTTGCCGCCAGGGTTGGGATCAGCTTGCCATGGAGTGAACTTATCGTCATTGAAACCAAGGGAGGTGTCGTATGAGCAGCTGGGCGCTGGCTCAATGTCTGTGTCACAGAAGCAGCTCGTCTCATAGGTTTTGAACGAGGTTTGATCCGGGCTGAGCTCTGTGACAGTGCCCCTATAGAGAGTGCATTGCGCGTTCTTCTCGTAGAAAAATGTGACGCAGTTACTCTTCTGCATGCAAGACTTGTAACAGTCGAGGAGAGAGGAGGATGAACCTTCGCCCAAGTATCTCCAACCGTCGGAAACACTCCATGCGTATCCTTTTGCGCCACATACAGACCCTTCAGGTGAAGGCTTCTGCAGATTATTGACGCAGCCGGACGCAGCTTCAGAAGTGGTTGCAGCGGCAGTTTCGGTGGTGGCCGTAGCATCTTCGGTGGTAGTAGTGACATCTTGAGTTGTAGTATTCGCATCTTCAATTGTAGCGGTAGTTTCTTCAGAAGTGGTCGCAGCAGTAGTTTCGGTGGTTGCGATAGCTTCTCCAGTGGAAGTAGTGACGTCTTCCTCGATAGGTTCTGCAGAACTGGTAGCAGCCCTGGCTAGTAGATTTCGAGCATCTCTTCGGGCACGGCCTCTCGGGACAAGATCAACGACAACTTCAGTGGTGGTCTGAGGAGGCTCCTCGGTATTGGTTGCAGTAAAGGGATCGTCATAGACAGGAGGTTCTGGGACGGGGCATTCTGTTGTGGTGGTTGTATCAAGACTGGTCTCAGTGGATGAGTAGCTCGCGCTGGTAGTGGTGGTAATGACAGTTGAGAGGGCAGAATCCGTGGTGGTAGACCGCTCGATGGCAGTGAGAGAAGTCTCGGTTGATGCACCGGAAGGTTCCTCCGTTGAGCTCGACTCTTTTGTTTGAGTCGTAGCAGAGCCAGTTGCGACGCTCGACTCAGTAGTAGTCAAGATGACTGCGACGGAGCTGGAAGAGGGGCGGCATGGTCCGGCGTCAACCAAGGAGCTGAGGACTGCAGCAATGACAAACGAATGAACTAGAGGGCGAACCATCTCTACAGCAGTTGTGTTGTTTTTTTGGTTACTCAAAAATCGCGACAATCTGGTCAAAAGAAAGATGGGAAAGTCTGGACTTAATGGTTGTTTTCCCTTTCAATTTGACCCAACGGTCAGTCTTGTTTAGGCTTGGTCGTAATAATTGATTGCAGATCAACTGAAACTATTGATAGGTAGTTCGCCTAAATTGTAACAAGTGCCTCGTTAGTTGACTGTTTTTAGAAAGGTTTATCAATAGTCTTGACACCAGCTGAGCTGAGCCCGTCAATTTGACAGGGATCATCAGGGGTAACGCTAGATTGATTGGTTCTAAAAGCTCAGCCCCCAGGTAGGAAATTAGTGGCGTTCAGGTATTCCTCCTACCCTGCAATGATAAATATTTTCTAACTCAGGCGACTTTCTTTTGACGTGGGCGAGTGGACCTAAACGGTTCAGGGTAGCTTTGCAGCAGCAGACTTTCTGTTATATCTGCTGTCTGGAAATCAATTTTTACAATCATAAAATCGCTGTCTTAAGATCAATCTATAGAATAACTTTTTACTGGCCTTAACAGTCTTTGAATGCCAGTTGTGTGTATTTTTCAACCTCAATCACAAGGTCAAGGAGATCAGCACGATCTGCTTGATGCGCGCCGCTATTTTTGGATATGGGGGGTGTCTATTACACAAAACTGCTCCGTTTGTTAAAAATATTGGGATAAATAGCTGAAATTCAAGGAGTAACGCAAAGAGATTTCCAAAGTCGAGAGTGTAATGTGAGCGTCCTGTACTCTTACAATCGTTTAGCTCGAGGCACCTGCAGCCGATCGATAGGTGAGTTCAATTTCTATGATCAGGTCGCATGCGGCCGTGAAGGTGGGTCTGTGCAACAGATACGGGATAGCGGCTGAGACAACCTTGGTCAGAGGCAAGGCAAGTGAAAGTCCGCCTTTATTAATTTATTTGAATCGTAACAAGCGAGTCGCCATCTTCGCCTACAATACTGATCATGAAATAGCTCGACTCCAGCTCCTTGATCCTACGTTATGTTATCCTCTCCTTTGATTGTTAAATGGCACGGAATCTGCGCAAGAAAGTCTGACGATCAGCAGACCAAGTGCAGTCAAATCCGTTGTCGTGAATTAAGATGGCGGTGCTGAACCTCGCAAAGACAATCCTCCAATGGCAATAAGGATGGTAAGTCTAGAGGCTAGCACCCCTCTACCTGTCCACACGTAGATTTTGTGTGTTTCCTCTGATATTGCGTTACTGAAATGATCGTTGGTGAGGAAATTGGGCAGGAAATCGTTTAGTATAATTACCGTAGTAAATACGGGCAACAGTCCATACCTCCTACCTAGATATATAATGACCGGAACATTAGGATTTGGGTTCAAGGGCATCAGCACGGATTATTTGACCTTGGTAGATGGACGGCAAGCTGTATCCTAAGCGGGAAGGACGATTGCCAACCCATATGGCATCACTAATAGGGGCCTGCTAGCCACCGAACGATATAACTTACCATGGAACATGAACACCCAGCTAAATCGAACAAAAAATCCGAAAACGATAAACATAAACCGTTGCCTGATCCTGTTCTGCGAAGACATAGATCTTTCAAACTCGCTATCTGGTTCAGTGAAAGAGTGGTAGATAATTAGAATCGATACACCCAGTGGGAACATAGAGTCAGTTGGTCACCCTCATTGATGACCCAGAGACGATCGATTTCTTTGACGATCCCACATTCGAGTCATTGTGGAGCATGACTCATCATCTATATTCTCTTCTCATCTGGGCGGACCACGACTGCGCTGCGAATTCACAATTCACATAAAATATCTGTAGATAGTGAGTTGGCGCACACATCAGAGGACTTCATCTTTGACATGACAGAGGAAGGAGTTTTTGAATTGGCAAGGCGGCCTTTCCAGGAGGGTGAGATCGTTGTCACAGACGGTGGAATGGTTCCCATGATGTCGAGAAAGATCGAGCGAGTACCTTAATGTAGGACAACTATGGAGTTTCACAGATTGGCTTCGTCAGCTTGATTCCTTGGGTTTGTGGAAGGGCTGGCGGATCACGAAGTCACTGAAAAAAGATCATAACTTATGAATTACTGAAACCTGAAGTACGGTGTCTCGAGTATCAGGGACCTGGTCTGAAAACCCATCTTGATCGTTTCCAGGGCACAAGACTCCACAATGTACCTTCGTACCTTCCCTTTTGGGACGTAAGCACTCATAACGACAAGTAATGTACGGATCGGTGTGACTCATCGGCGAGTTACAGGAAATAGCGAACTAAGTCCTTTGAATGTTCTCCATATCCTTAGTGTATAAATAGACAGAAGGAATTATCATGTTTTTCTGAAGATCAGCATAGAGACCTGGCCCTTCTAAACGACGACAACAAAGGACTCATGGTCGTAACAGGTGTATCCCATCACCAGCCTCGCGGCCGGCTGCGCGATGTTATACCAGAGGCGCATCTTGGGTTTTGGGCACCAGGCCCAAAAAATGGCATCACAGACGTACCCGGTGTCCTTGTCCACACTACCACTATCCGCGACGAGAGTGGGCAGATCAATACAGGATTAACGACTATCCTCCCTCGCAAAGATTGGTTCCACAAAGCTTGCCATGCCGGCGTATTTCGTTTAAATGGATCGGGAGAAATGACCGGAACTCACTGGATTGAAGAAAGCGGTCTCTTGCATTCGCCCATTCTCATTACGAATAGCTTTGCCGTAGGGCCATGTTATACCGGCATCTACAAGTACGCAATCGAACATTATGGGAAAGGCGAGGAGGGCATTGATTGGTTCCTACTGCCAGTTGTTGCGGAGACATTCGATGGGCACCTCAACGACCTGAGGCAGTTTGCCGTGACGCCAGAACACGTTGTGGATAGTATCACTAATGCTTCCGACGAGCCCATAACTGAGGGCAACGTGGGTGGCGGAACAGGCATGATGTGTCAAGGGTGGAAAGGTGGCACCGGGACCAGCAGTAGAATAGTGCTTGGGGAGAATGCGGTCTCTTACACAGTTGCCGCTCTCGTTCAAGCCAACTATGGGAGACTCCAGCATCTGCATATCTCGGGTGTCCCGGTCGGTCGAATCCTACAACAGAGGAATGCAAGGAGTCAGGCTGCCGCTGCCCATGACAAAGAATACAATGAAGCAAAAGACAAAAAGGACGGGTCTATCATCGTCATACTTGCTACGGATGCACCTCTTCTTCCCGGCCAGCTCCAACGGTTAGCCAAGCGAGCAACGATGGGCCTTGCACGTGTGGGTAGCTATGCTCACAACCCTTCAGGGGATCTATTTCTTGCGTTCTCTACAGCTTCCGAGATACCTGTACAGACAGTCACTGGCCAGCACAAGTCCGTTGATCCCTTCAAGCCTAAGCTCATTGACATGGAAGCGACTGACAATCAAACCATCAATGGTCTTTTTGAAGCAGCGGCCGATGCTACAGAAGAGGCTATATACAATGCACTTACTATGGCTGAGACAATGACAGGCAATAGGGGCCGGACGGTAGAAGCACTACCATTGGCAGCCACGAGGGATATTATAGCTGAATTCAAGAAAGTTGAAGATTCGTTGTTGTAAATAGGAGAGATACAAGATAGTCTAGGTTAAGCTGGTAACCTGCTCCTCCGAATGGGTTTTCAACAATCCATATGCCTAATCCCTCGCCTTGAAGCAATCGGTTGGCAGATAATTCAAGGGTAGCACTAAACTTGCCGGTGGCATTCCATTGCGCTGTGAAACAAAGTCCCTGAATAGCTTGTGTAAGACTAATGAGCTCCTGGAACTATGAGATAGCAGATGCTCATGCCAGTGGAGGTCCTCGAGCCTCGACGACTTTAAAGTAAAATAATCTCGCGCTAGCCAAGTAGTTTGGAGTTTATTAGGGACTACACGTTAAGCTCAAGTCAATAAACTAATTGATGCGCGGCATTGTTTTCAGCTCTTACTAGCGCTGTTAGCCATTGATCAAAGAGATTTGACGAAGTAGGATGCCTAAGCTGACAATATCGGAGAACGAGTGGATACATAAGTTCGTTTTTCAAGCTATGTCGAAGTTGTTTTTGTTACTGAACATTCTGGTACAGCGGATTGCCAGCTGTTCTCTCTCCGGCGGTAGACTCATTATCTCTGTCTAGGACGAAGAGTGACATGAAGAGCGTGGCAGTGAGGATCGCGTTAGCCGTAATGACGGGCATGGTTAGGTAGACTGTTGTTGGTTTCCATCTTGGCAAGTGACGGAAGCAAAACATGGTGGCTGCTCGGATCTGTACTTCACAGTGTGATGCTTGAGTAAAGGAATTGCCGATTTGAGACGATACATGGAATCGGAAAGAAGAGAAATTTTGATTTCTAAGTTACTGATCGCCAAGGAGCCAAATGCGCCGTTTGATCGCCATCCGTCTTCCTTTAACTTCATATTGCTCAGTCTGCTCGACTCCACTTTGTACACTTGTAGCTGGGCTGGAGAATTGTAGTATCAAAAATGTAAGGGTAAAATATCTTAAGTATTCTTTCTAAACCTCGTAAATCCCCCTGGATAAGCCGAAATAATAATCCTAAGTGTTAGTAGAAGGATCTTGTTTAGTATATAAAATACTCCAACAATTAGAAATGTACCTAGGAAAAACCAGACGAATGGCTTGTCAGAAAGCCATTTCAGAGCGTGAGCATCCCAGCCGTGCCAGGTTGCTGTCTGTAAGTCGGAAATGTATGGCTTGAGACCAGTGGGGGCAATAACTTGAACTGTTAGCGACGGCAAAGAAGGCTGTTCGTACAGATAATCTGCAACAGCCAGAGAGATAAATAGAGGACCCGTGGATGACATGATGGCAGCATATGGTTGCAATTTAGCCCACCACCAAGTGAGGCTGTAGGAAAAAGGAAGGAGGTTGATTGCTCTTTCAAATGCGGGATGCTTGGGAGACGAAACCA
Organism: Fusarium irregulare; assembly: GCA_027945245.1. Classification (NCBI taxonomy): domain Eukaryota; kingdom Fungi; phylum Ascomycota; class Sordariomycetes; order Hypocreales; family Nectriaceae; genus Fusarium; species Fusarium irregulare. The sequence goes on from JAPDHF010000007.1 coordinate 2,305,206, forward strand.
TAATATCGTTGGTGACCCCAGTCGGTAACGTCCCCTCGAAGAGGCAATTATGAGTAATATTATCAATCTCGATTTGTTCAATAGGAAACGCCTCATGGCAAATGGTATCCATATCAAGATAGATGCCACCAAAGTGGTAAAGAGCAAAATACCGAATAGCATCGGCGCGTTGAATAGGGAATGGATAGTTGTCCCATACTTGCAAGAACCATGGATATTCGGTTGCAAGGAAAGATCGGGCTCCATCGTCCGTCCATAGCTAGATGACAACATTAATAGACGACATGGCAAACTGATACGGAGGCATACCTTGTATTCGTAGCTGGAGTAGGTTGTGTGGCAGCTCTGCTGGGAGTCGACCCAGATGTCCGGTATGGTTTCATTCTTAGCGGTCTGGTGAAGAATCCGTGGTATTTGGTGGTTGAGATGCAGGGAAGACTGAGAAATATGTGTACCGGCAACTTCAAAATGCGCAGGAAATAGGTCTTGGTTATAATGCAACAAAGATATGAGCGGTGATAGAATGTAAAGTATAATGCCAAGAAAGACAAGATCCGCTGTTAAAAGTATCAATGTCTTTCTTGTAAAGTATACAATTTTTGTAACTTTCCACGATGAAAGACTGTGGGGATGGTAGACAGCAGAAATAGGTGACTGACGCTCTGCACCATCGATGAGTTCATATTGGTTTGAAAGGAATGTTAGGAGGCGGCCCTGTGACAACATGGCTGCGTAAGTGTAGAGTTGTTAATACGTGGAATCTCAGTAGAGCCAGGAGTATAGCGAAACTACCTCAATGACATGAAAAACCTGAGTGGACGCAATATCCCCTTAATATATTATTGTTTGCCGCACCAAAAATGTCATGCCTAAATGTTTGGTGGCAGATCCGTATGGACCCGGGCCAGTAGACTCACTCGTCTATCAACCCCATGAACCGTTTCCATACTGATAACTCTGATAAGATTCTGCCACAATACCGCACCGAGGCTACAGTTACGGAGTTGCAATTTTACAGCCTCGCTGGAGGCATCTCATCCCATTTCACCCCAGCCCTCGGATGCTTCCCGATCTAGCCATATTGGACCCGCAAGACGGTATAATCATTTACCGCTCAATACATGCTGACATCAACGGTAGCTTATGAGCGCTTAACTGTTCTGCTAAATAAGCTATGAGGCAAATAAATGTCTACAAAACAAAATAAATCCCTATGTCCTTTTCGGATGAAAATTAGCTATGACTTATTTAAGAAGGAGGCAATTCCATGTTTCAGATGATGAGGCTTTTAGCTAAACTCAGTCACGCTACAATAAACGGGACGGTGTCTGCTGTACCACCAATGATTCTATTCGACCATTCTAGAATCGAATCCATCTTGTTCAAAGAATAAAAAATAAAGAGAGACTTCATTCTAGACCACGTTCCCAATCGCTGCGGACCCAATCCGCCCGTGGCCAGACAACCTTGTAAAATAAGCAGTAATTTATTCGTGGCGTAGCTCTATTTGGTCCTTCAAATGGGGCTGGCGTCAGGATCACTATCTTCTTCTAAGGGAACATTGCCTACTTTACCGTTTCCAGCCTGTGATCTGGTCAATTCCTTCGCTTAGAAGACATATGGAGCTAGCTAGAACGCACGGACGAACCACTCCCTACCGCAAGTCTTCCTTCTCTTTTTAAGGTCAAAAAAGCCTTATCAGCCCGTATTCTCGGCTATCAAGAAGCATTGATGCATTACGTAGTTCTGGATACTCTGTCCAAATGTAGTAGTCGCCGGGGTAAAGCGCCATCGGTCTTTACGGACCTTTTCAAATGACCGCAGTTGTCCATTACTGCCAAGCCTTGCCCCTCTGTCCACGCCCGGCTAGACTACGACGACTGGTCATATATTCAGTGGAAGGATCATGAGATACACAGTTGAGATGTAGGATTTGCGTATACAGAGATTAGGAGGACGGGTCCCGAGCTCCATGCCCGTTTTGTTGAGGTAGAAGGAAATAGGCGACTTAAGAGACTTCCTAAATTCGTTGTATGAAAATCATTATGAAAGAACTACTTGAAACACTATCGCTCAAAGGACCCATTCTACTAACCAGCGAAGTATCACCACAGTCATGCACGATCCTACTATCCTCACCAATGTCATCACCCTGTCTATCAAGATGGCCTTAGCTGTGAAGCAGAAGTACGACGTCGACATCGCCAGGATAAACTATGATGGAGGTGACTAATCGCTCCTCAGTATAGCTCCCGGTGTCCATACAATCAACAAGGCCGTTGAGGTCACTGAGCTTAAGACTGTCAGTGTCAACTCTGTCTAGATGGGCAACAATTAGTGGGGCACTGTCGCCGCTAGTAAAGATTTCCAAGTTGCTCTCATTAGTATTAATCGTACTCCTCTTTATTTATCAGGGCGAAAACACGTTTGGTCTCAATTTCACATTCTCCTCGTATGTGAACTTCGCTACATTCTTGAGGAACGATTGGCTCTATAAAGAAGGACTTTTTACAACAAAGGTATCCTGTGGACTCATGGTCAAGAGCTGTTAGCAGAAAGAGTTCCACTGTTTTCCAGGCGAATGCGTGGCATAAAGCCGACCATGACATTGGTGAATAAAGGGGTTCTACAACAATATTGAGCTGAGGTTATAAAAGTACAGTTTGATCAAAGTTGTGAAGACAGGCATGTAAGCGTGGTCTTGCGTAGCTTCATCCTTCTACTTTACCATGTTAAGTAATGGCCCATTATTTTTTGGGGGTCAGGTATGGGCTGATTCGGTGCTAAGTTGTTGCCTAGTCTTGAACCAAAACAATTGACTGGTCAGAATGAGCTACTACCAAGGGAGGCCCACTCTGTTCCTTTTACATCGGGAATATCTAGTTCTGGTAACTGTTCATCAGAGCGCCTCAAATACATTGTTATACTGACGACATGTGTTGAGCAAGGGTTTACGTACCAGCCCATGGATCAATCTAGGCACCATTCGATTGCAAAATACTATAAATATCTATAGTTGATACCTTTCGTCACCGGCTTTTTTCAGGCACCTCAACATCATTCCCTAAATTCAAGATCTTTCTTTCAGACAACCTTCATCTCAAAAATGCAAACCAAGCCTTTCTTCGCTACCGTGCTGGCTCTACTGCCCACAGTTCAAGCCTTCGAATTTACTGGGCCTGACCCCTCAGTCGACCTCGACTTTAACAAGGAAATCACCATCACCTGGACCGGAGATGTCGGAAAGGATGTCTCCCACAAATTCGATGTAGAGTGGTATTCCGAACCCGACAAATTCAACACGATCGGGGCTGAAATCACCCACAATGTCGCAGATGTGTTCCTGTCTGACGGCCAGTATCAGTTGAAATTCAGTGAGAACACGAAGGACATGCTTCGCCCGTTTGCCGATAAACTCGCTACAGACAAGTTGTTCTCTTTCAGAGCTATATTCAAAGATGGAGACAAGGATACCACATACTACAGCCAGAATTATACTGTTGTTGGACTTGATTAGGGGAAGAGCAACGCTTATACGTGGGACTTATATCTGGTCAGCTTAGAGGCACTTTCAGATTTGCGATATATGGGGTTTTTGCTGCAATGAAGTTTCCCCAGTCTAGCCAATCTTACTTTCTTGAAATGCAAGTAAACATCCAGCAGGAAAACACTTCCTTGTTTGTTCTCGAATTCTTAAGAAGTTCCCGATAGCTCTCGCAAGGTTCTATTGATTGTTTCCAATTTATAGTGGGCAGAACTGAAACAGGATGAATGCAGTTCCGTCGGTTACCTGCTGTATTATTTTTTGTCAGATGCTGTCTCTAGGCAATGAGACTCATCTCTTCCTCGACGGGTTTCATTGTCACGTTATATCAGTAAACAGAAAAATCATGCGAGAGCCCTAAACGCAGCTTTGGAGACAGAGCCGATGAATCCAAACCGAAACGCCGCGACAGTAGCTAATCAACCTAGAATTTCGTCTTCAGAAGCCTACTAGGCACTGGTTGCGGCGCTGGAAAATCAACGTCTTAATCGAGATGTATAGTATCGGTGTGATAGTTGCTGTAAATTGTGGTATGTTAATAACTATAGTTGAAAGAAGATCTTAGTGTCATGTTAATAGACGTCCCATCTGCAAATAGGCATTCAGGAAGTTGCCAGATAAGCGTTTAGATAAGGTGTCGCTGTCAGCCCTAGTTCCGTTTGGGAGTAGCTGCGTTACATCCAAGGCTAAGCATCGTGGCTCATTGTCCTTAGCCCCGCCAGGATGACGACCCAATAGACAACACAGAAAATGAACAAGATGCCTCTTTCACCTCCAAGTATTTATTACCTACTAGAACTCTAAGATCCGTGTCAAGTCTATCAGTCGCGATGGAATCACAACAACTGCCATACCGAGGAGCCCCATTCCCTTCAAAGTGGCGCCGCAATCATCCACGATCTAAGAATGGGTGCTTGACTTGTCGCTCAAAACGTAAGAAGTGTGATGAAGTGAGACCGATTTGTACAGGCTGCATTCGGTCCAACCTAGAGTGTACCTGGCCCACCCCCGATAAGAACCAGGCGGAAGAACAGCTCAGCTCCCAGATTAATGGCGTTTTCATGGCCAACGACCCCAATCAGGGACTTATTGACACAGTCGCAACCCTTAGTGCTGGCCTGATGGTCTCACAAGGCGCCACTACTGCACCGTTAGCGATACGGGTGGCACCCACGTACGGCAACCTGGCCTATCTAAGCGACAGCTCTCGGCCACTTTATCAACAGTACCTGGATTTCACGGCTGAACAGTTAACGCGCGGACCAAGTGAAGACGGCAACCCCTTCATGAATTACTTACTACCATTGGCTGCCAGTAACGAGCTGGTTCTCGATTGCATTCTTGCTATTGGAGGTGCGCATTTGACGGTTAATGATCCGACGGATCGTGGCTTGGAAGTGGCTACACGAGGGCATTACGCAAAGGTCTTGGCTGGTTTACAGACGTTACTGGCGTATGAGACGGCCCAGATAGCTGCCGGGACGATCGACGGAGCTACATCAACGAGGTCTTCCCAGATTCTGTTGATCCTGCAGCTGCTTTGTGTCTATGATGTAAGCTGACCACCAAAACTCACCACGTCCTACTTACTAACTCCTCTTAGCATATAGAAGGCAATACTCGTGGTGCGGTTTATTTACACCTCAAAGCGAGTCGTGAATATATCGCCAAGCTCACAGCCTCGTCTCGTACTTACGACGAACTCGAGTACCTGCGCGGCTTTCTCTTAGAGATGTACACCTACCATTCTATGAAACTTGCTCTTTCCCCGCGGAACGCGCTTCATGATCATAAGGTGGAGATCGACCCATCTGTCCATTCACTCGACATTCTTGCCCCATATAAATCTCGGGGATACCTCCTCGGCTTTGGGCAACGTTTATTCGAGATGATACCTGAGATACACCAGCTTGTCGAGGCACGGCGAGAAGAGGAGAGATTGGGCGTCGAGGTATCTTTGGGCATGAAACAGCAGTATGAAAGGCTGTTGGCGAAATTGGAGGCATTTGATCCATATGAGGAAAACCTCGAAGGTCTCCGTCCTCGTCAAGAACGCGCTGGTGCCACAATGATCTATCAAAATGCTCTCATCGTTTATCTTCATTCCGCGTTCCATGAATATTTACTCTCAGACCCTAGCATGGCTACAGAGTTAGAAGCGCGCATCGACAAGATGATGCCTGCATTCTTCTCTCTCTTTGTCGGGGACTCACCCTATCGCCGTATGTTGCTCTGGCCGGGAGTCATCATGGCATCGTGTGCACGACGCAGTGAGCACGTTATTGGCTTTCACCGGGGGTTGGTCGGAAGAGCTACGCGGACGCCTGGTGCTGTGAAGACTGGTGCACGAATGGTAGAGTTGCTGTGGCAGGACCCGGATCCGCGGGCCTTTGGACCAAGAGGGCTGTCCTATATTATGACGAAACACGACATTAGCATTAGTTTGGGCTAGAATAGTCCTGTTCATGAGGATGATATACAGCTCTGGCGGCAGCCTTCAGTATCTTCCTGCTACTAGGAACTATAGCGATATTGATATTTCAAATAGCATCATTTATCATCCTCACTCGTGGACATGAGAGGTGAAGAACGTCGCGGAGCTAGAAACATGAATGTGTATTGCGCTACTCAATTCGAGTCCCGAGTTGTATTCGGAGGTTCGAGAATCAGGCGTTTACCCGCTGCTCGCTGAATTCCAGGCTTCTCAGATCATGCCGCCACCAACATCATGTATTTTTGTGTGTCGATGTATCATTTAGATGCACGAGACTGACAAGCAATCCGAAGGCCGAAAGATGATGCATAAAAGTACTCCTTAACTGATCTCTGACACGACCATCTTCCTTATTCTCCCCCCCCTCCGCATCCTCCTCCACCATCCCCTCCACCTCCATCCCCACATCCACCTCCCCCGCTGATATCATTATTTCTTCCTGTCCTTGCAGATTTATATCTTTGCCTGAATGCATCTCGTCCTTTAATAACGCAAGCTAAATCAGCCCTCATCACGTCTCGAGTAGCAAACTTGGCCGAACAAGGAACATATTCCGAGAACCACTGATCCGCTGGCGTTCCTCTGTGAAGCTCCCGTATGTGCCTGTCTTTCCACTGCTCTTTCGTGTACCCCAACAGTGTCTTGCCTGCCTCTGGACCTAAGGTCACTTGTGGTTCTAAAAGCCAGTCTGCTTCTTCGTTGGAATATATCCAATAATGAGCTGGGAAGAGTCGGTGGGTGTGCCATAAAAGGTCAATCTCCAAGGTTGGAGGCACTAAACGAGGGAATCTTAATTTGGGGTGCTTCTTGGCTTGTGCGCTCGGTCCATGCTCACTAGTACCCTTCGGATCATGTTTCGATTGGTAACGGCCATATCTACCGTTATTCGGCAGCACACCTCCGAAGAGACCTAGAAAGTCTTTGTAGTCGTTCACATGTTCGCTCAAATTCTCCATAAATCCAGGAATGGACTCCTTGGCGTGGACCATGACCTTCCAGAATGACACTTGCTGTTCCAATTCACTTCGTAGATCTTGTAGTGTAGGCCATGGTTGAAGCGCACAAGTCGTATTGAACTGCTCATGTTGACTTTGAGTCCGACACCGTTCTTCTACCCGCTTTATCCGTATCGCAGTGTATGCTCTGATGTCCCAGACTTTGAAACCCTGCTCGGGAATACTTGTTCGGCAGCGGAACCATTGATGCATAAGCACAACCCGCGGGTGTTGGCCCTTTGGCGCGGCTGAAGACTTGCCATCTGTCGGTGTGAACCATTTACGATCTGAGTTGGGTGGTCGTGAAGCGTCCCTGCCAAAGACCGAAGCAACGCCCCTCGAGGACCGTTTGTTCCAAGGCGCAGAAGGCCACAGCTGATATGGCAGGTTCGGTCCTGGACATGCAGCGGAATCAGGTATGTTCGTATCAACCCAAGGTTTCCGGCTACGTCTCGGGTACCAGTCCCCCGAAAGAAGTTCTGACAGTGGAAAGTGTCGATGCTGCAGCCCGAATATGCCATTCAATACGCGATGTCGGGTATCGTAGACATAATGATGGAATCGTGATGGCGACAGCATGTGCAGATACATAAGAAGCGCAACATCCCTGTCAACCATTAGCAATGGTTCTGGTGACAATCAGTGCTGCTTACCACGGAGGTGGAATGTCAGATGGACAGTAGCCTCGCGCGTCGATCATCCGAAGGTAGACGACATATCGCCATTCCGAGTACGCTAACGTCTCATCACTTATTTTACCATTCTCATCCCCCAGGTGGGTGAGAAGCTTCAGGAAAATCTCAATAGCCTCAAGGTGTTTCTGAACATGATATCAGGTTACCAAGACTCCAGGGAAGTACGTGGTGAACTTACAGCTGCCGCACCTCCGAGTTCCATGGGTTTCCTGGACCAAGGGTTCTCGAACACTATCGCGAACCCCATCTCTTCACTGTAATACACTCTTCCGATAGAGATTCAATCTTTGTGTTCAGTGGAGCAAAGGAGCAATGAAGATTTGGGTCACACGCTTTGTTTTACGGTCTGTACGCGACGGGGCTGTGCTGTTATTCCGTCGACTTGGCAGCTGAATACAGTTAGCCAAGGCATTCTGGTAAGCATTCCGTTGTGCGGAAAGGTTCCGATTCCAGCCCAAGATCCTTGGCATCATTGGATAAATGTCAGCTGTTGCGCCTGTACTTCCTCGCAATTGTCGGTGGCTATTTCTAAACAGCCAATCTATCAAATGCGGTTATAAGCTACCATTATATGATATCATAATATAGCATTAAACTTACGAGATCTTCAAGACAGTTCAAGAGTCAAAGCAGCTGTTACAGACTATAGGGTATCGCTTACATTTAAACATGGTATTTAGTTGGACATAGCGGGGCAGGTTAATGCTTGAGTGCTGTCTCTATTATCGGTAGTTCCAGGGTTTATTGTATCCAATAACAATTATGCACGTTAAAATGCAGTATTTTACAGGATCCTTACATAAAGGAAAAAGAATTCCTGACAACGTGCCAGAAGGTAATGCAATTAGACCTTAAAGTAGTGTGGAATTTATCAAATGAAAAGCTTTCCACCCCGAGCTTAGGGGTTACACGATAGCTGGCCAAAGCACTTTACGCCAATGTTCTGCCACGATGAGGGTACACCCAGTCGGATATTACCAGTGTATGTTGGTAGGAACGTAGTGGACTGACTCATGTCATCTAATCTTCAACGTTAGACAGGGATGACGTGTCAAGCGAGACGTGGTGGAGTAGCGAGAAACGTCAATGCGGCTGTGTGCTAATTGCTATTTGAATGATCTGCTGCATACAACTGTTGGCCCCTACAGTTTGAGGAAGCCTCTGGGGCGGCCGACCTGACGTTGATTTTTAGCGGATACAGGGTCATTGGTGCTGTTGGTTGCCAGAGGAGACCTTTCTGCCTTGGCACAAAAAAGTCACACTGATTGAGACCAGTGGGGAATTCTACTGGGGTAGTTCTGTCTGCTACTTTAAAATATCTTAGATCCTTCAGCGAGGTACTGACACTTTTCTTCCCTTATATCTCTTTTTCTCACCTGAACTAACTTTCTAACTTGGGGTTCTATCTATGATACCATGAGCGAACTCTACGAAGTCTTGCTAGGTCCAAGCTTTAAAGGGCTATCTAGTGAGAAACTTAACGAAGACATGTCCCGAGACGAGGAAGACGTGCGTCAATGCGTCGCTCGAGGTGAAATTGACCAACTTCGAGGAGCAGCACTCTACAACAGAATCTGGAATGTCAGCGACCGATATTGCAATATTGGAGACGGCATTGACTCCCTCGAAAAGCACATTCATTCTATCTGGCACAGTTACTATCAGCTGGCCCGACATACGTCCCACGAATCAACAAACCATGATCGACTTGTTCTTGACATTCTAAGGATCCGAGGACTTGGGCCTTTGACTAGGCCTGTATCAGGTTGTTATGGAATCAACGTTGCAAGAACCGTGGAAGGCATGGTGTGGACTGATCTACCGTTTCTTGTCACCGACATGACTAAATTCTGGATGGACAACTGTGCACCACTTTCAAGCGAGCACCGCCTTAACTTCACTTCGTTCTTAGCAAAGTTGGCATCGACACGCGTCTGCAATGACAAAATCTGTCAAATCGCTCTCGTACTCTTCCGTCAGACATTGGAAGTTGGACGAGATCTTAACACTGGAGAAGAGTCAGATGAAGAAGCAAAAAACCGAACGATGAGAAGTCTTGACATGGTCCACTTACTTCCATCAGTTGCAGCGTGGATCAAAGAAGCCCGGTTCAATCTGCTTCAATTGTCCGACGTATCATGGAATGATTGTCCGAGCTTAGTCGGCCAGGGCGGCACTTTATTTGTCGAGTCAGAACTTGGGAGACGATGTTCTGGTGGATTTTCGCCATGGAGGTGGATGTTCTGGCTCAAGCGGCTTCATGAGATTCGAGATGAGGCAAAAGAGGCCAATGAGAACGGCCTGGTGGAACACGCTACTGATTGCATTGAATGGATGTGTAACAGCGCGGAAGAAAGGAATTCTGAGATCCTTAGGGCTTTTCAGAATGGCGGCAAAGACTTGCACCACGATCCACACTTGTCTTGCCTGAAAGGTCTGATCAAAGACCAAGTGCATGACGATAAAAGCTAGTTTTTTGTAGCATCTTGTACCTCATACGATAACGCCGAACTCTTCTACACAAACAATTACAATAAGAATCTACCCCAACAACATGATAAAAGCAAGCAGAAGTTAATGATCCACTCACTTGATGATGTCCGCTGAACGCCAAGAGAGACGTGGACGGGACCGTGCCGTGCCATGGCGCGGTGGGGTCTCAGGTATGAGAGGCCTGGGATTTAGACGACCGGCCAATCATCTCCGTTTTCTTATATACTACCTGTCGCTGGAGTGGTTAATGGGAAAGATCTTATGATCTGCCTAGAGCTTGTCTCAAGGTAAGACAAAAAAGCTTCTGTGCAAGCATCAATGTCATGTTTCTTCCGCAATGTGGTTTCGTTGAGGAAAACTTTAAATATCTGTATTACGAATGTGAACATTGATACTCGTGTCTGAAAAGCTCAGTCCCTTTGTCCCACTGTGAATCTTTCGTATCTGCTTTCGTTATTGGGTATTGTTGTTTTTAAACTTTGTGGTGAGTTTGTCCTGCAAACTGTATGCAGTGAGTCATCTCACCCAAATCGCCGTGATTTTAGGTTTGGTTGGTCAATGAGTCATCCCACCCAAGACATGCCACCTACAAGAACCCCGGAAATTCATTTCTTCCCCCACACATCTCAATCACCCATCTTCGCGCGATGTGTTTAGGAACGACCTCGGCCGTCCCTAGGTCGCGCTTCTTAGACCTGCCTTTGGAACTCCGCGAGCAGATCTACTTCCATTACTTCGAAGCCGACGGTGGCTACGTCTATGATGGCTCAACCGACACTCTCACGCAGATTGATGGCAAACCCGTCGATATTGCACTTCGCTATGCTTGTCGCTCCGTCGCCCACGAAACGAGAGGATATCCATTTCAACTCAACTCCATCAAGTTCTCTACGGTCTACAGAGACGACTGGCAGGAAATAGCTGGTTCTCTTATTTGGATTAGGCACTTTCACAAGCGGCTACAAATGGCCTTACTCGAACATCTGAGAGATCATATCACTCCCGACATGTACCTGCCAGCCAATCCCCAGTTTCTCGAGTATATGCCTACAATCAAGGACAAAATTGACAGAGTTTTTGACCTCGTTAGACAACGTCCCGGTAAGGTATATTCCGATTTCTGGCCTTGTGAAGATATACAAAAGCAAAAGGGTTATAACTATCGAAGTGAAGATCATCAGATCGTTACAATACCTCAGACCATGAGGGAGTACGGCGACGAGACCATTGTTTTTGATCGCACAATCGCCTACCTCCTACGGGTACTTGCAGAGAAGCACCCTGATCAATTTAACCGAGCTGTTGACCTTGCTCTTCCTGGTTGGACTGAATCACATCAAGGTATCGAGGTCCTCGATCTGACCTTTAAGCCTTGGGCGATCCCTTCTCTGTCTGAGGTCACGGCAATGACTAGAAATATGCAGCTCCAAGGTGCCTTCGATCGCTTCACAAGGTGGGAGAAGATGGGACCAGACTTCTACAAGGACAGACCCGCAACCTCAAGATATCAATACCGGAAGAAAGCTTTCTTTTCAGCAGCTTCAGTGGCGATTCGATTCCTAGACCGGATCCCTAAACAGCAACGTCTCTCTATGCGGAAGATTATCCTCGATGAGAACCGCCCCTCTGTCTCTCTTTCCGTGTCTCACGCCATTGGACTGATCCCCTTCTGTGGTGAGAATGCAAAGCTCCAAATCGAGCATCGCTGGAACTTGTGGACAACACTTCTTTTGGGAGTATCAGGCCGTCGGACATCTAGCCTCGCCATCAGTTTCGAAACGCCACCCGAAACGATTCAAGAATGGGAAAATGACCCTGATCGCCTGCCTTGGGCAGGCGATGAGGAACGAAGGGGCACATTTGCTTCCGCATTTTCCGCATGGACTATGAGTGTCCTGGACAATGTCAAATCCGGGATGCCATTCCAGTCATACTCTGTGGTAATTGAAGGAGACCCTGACCTTAACCATTCGACGTTTGCGTTCCATACTGTTATGGGACGGGAGGTGGCTTGGCTAACTCGAAACACCGACTGCGTAGCAAGAGGTCTATTTGCCCCTCGAGATCATCCGGACTACCCGATGATGACGAGAACTTCCGACGAGAGAGCCGCATCGACTGATGCTGGGAGCTCACCCTTGATCAACCCTGGGACTTCGACAAGATAGTCGAAAAGTACTCAGTCGAACGTGAAGCTACGCAACGCTACAGCGAGTGCGATTTGTGGTCCGACTGGGACGACTTTGATGCTTATTACTTCCGAGTATCAACTGACATCCTGAACCTCAAGGAGCTCCAGCTTTTATGGGTCGAGCGAAAGGTGGTACCCGAGGAGGGTGAGGCAGTAGAGTATGGAGGACAAGAAGACAAAGACCGGCAGCAAGGTATTTCACGGGTGTTACTTGAATTCATACTTTAATGTACACACTTCAATGGGCAGGCTGTTCCTTAGATGGCTCCGAGGTCCCATCGATTCAGCTGCGTGAAACGCTTGGAACTGTTTGAAAAAAGAGAAAGGCGGCTCAATTCCTGCCCTGGAATCTAACGGCCAGGAAATATTCTCTTCATGATAGTTACATAGCACAAATCAATGCAGAGGTCACTTTTTTCTCATCGAAGCTCTTTCCAGTGAAGCAATTACGCATCATGATGTAATTTTATCCAAATCTTTACAGGCAAGAACTTTTGAGCTTTATCCTGCCTTTGCATCCTCGGCCGGAGAGAGGTTGTGACAGTAGCGCATTCTGTTAACTTCACGATAATTACAGTGCAGACTGAGTTTGGAATGGAATTCGATCTTAGTAGCAACGTGTTCGCGAGCAACCGTCTCAATCTTTTCCCAATCCAACTCTGCTGTCCCAGATGCCCATCCATCTTGAGCTATCCGCGACAAAGTTCGAGCAGCCCATGTTCGGCAACTCCAGTTATGGTCATTGTGAATAACAGGCGTGTTGCGAATTATTCCAATTAGTCGCGTTTCATCTTGGATCTTGGCGATAACAATGCGGGCAAGGAGATTGTTGGTACTCCTCACATGGGCCAGAGGGATCTCTTCATGAACCCAATTGTGAATCGGGTGGTTTTTGACGCGGTAGCGCATGCCAGGTATTTCAGCACCTCTCTCATTCTTTGGTCCAATAGCAAATCCCCAACGAAATCTATAACTAGAACTTAGCTTGGCCTGTTTAAATAGAACCTGCACTACTTCCCTTCGTTCCTCGTTATTAACAACCCTACTTGGGTACAAGGCGATGTATAAGCGCTTCCTATTGCCACCCATCGTGAAGGGTTAGGAGCCAAATATAGTTGTTAGCACAGTGCAACATGAAGACCGTCATTATATAAATATCCAATCGGGTTGAATTTGTTATCGATAGAAATTGATCAATGTCTGAGCAAAGAGTCAAAGGCACATTTTGTGCCTTTGTAACTAAACAGGATATTCCAAAATGTTAGTAAGATAAACCTTGGTAACCGCTGGGCATCCAGTTTAACCCATGATACATCATTTCATTACGCGTAACAACAGATAATCGCATCGGAAAGGCCGCACCATTTGCCCTTTTTTGACTCTGGTACAGTCCGTAAAAGTTCGTTGAGTAAGCTGACAATGTTACTCCACCAATCATCGAGAAAAGGGAGAAGTCAGCTCTCAGCCGCAACTCGAATTGGAGACATTCTTGACCAATCAAGTTGCGAGGATATAGGCCTTGTCGACTAAAATGCATTTTCAACCTCAGCTGCGCCATGGTTAACGCCAAACATGGTTCTGGACCGATGTTCGGGAACTATTGCATGCCTTAGACTTGATTGAAGCAAAGCGATGATTCTTTGAGTTGGCGTGGATTTCGAACTACCGAAGGCTGAACAAAGGTTATTTGGGACATCTATGTGCAGGGCCACCATCCACAGTGTAACAGTTTCTCCATAAAGGAAGTAAGCTTCGGCTGTGACGCGATGCACAGTGTTGTGCAATAATGTTTCCCTTTTTGTACAGGCATCAGTCCTTTTTTACTTGACGATAGGTGAATATCTCGGCGGGGTTTAGGATTACATGAGATACGGGGGTTAAGGGTAAACCAATCAGCACAAGGTATAACGCCTCTGTGTCAGCCTCAGCCCTGGCCAGGAGTCACATGGAATGGATGACTTGCATTCTCACATGTGCAATGTACATGACCCAAAAGTCCGGTCTTCAGGTATAAGTAATGTGGTTCCTCATTCCTCGTATTCTTCACCGGCCAAACATCATGGCTTCTACCACTGCAATTGTAGCTACCCTTACACTACTTGGAGGACTTTTCAGAATGTCTCTTATTCCTACTCTCAAATCTTTGTACATCCGGTTCTGGAAATTTGTCAACACTTTCATTGATTGGCACAAGCTTCCTACCTGGTTTGCTGTTTTTAACCTTCTCGCTCTCCGTTATGAACTACGAGAGAAGAACCTGCACGACACGTCCCCAGATGCAGACTTTCAGGGTTCCGAGGCCAAATGTCCGATGAAAGACTCCAAGTTCATTGCTTCTAGAGACTCAGATGGTCTTTACAACGACCTCAAGCAACCCAGGATGGGATGTGCTGGAATGAGGTTCGGTCGCAATGTTCCAAGGAAACACACCAAGCCGCCTACTGAGAAGGAACTACTTACACCGAGCCCCAGAGTAATCTCTGAGAAGATCCTTGCTAGGCCGGAAGGTCAATTCAAACCAGCTGAAATTGTCAATCTTCTCGCTGCAGCATGGATCCAGTTCCAGGTTCATGACTGGGCACAGCATTTCCTGGTCACGAACGGCGACAAGGATATCAATATTCCTCTCGAAAAGAGAGACAAGTGGACTGAACAGACAATGAAAATCCCTCGTACCAAAAAGGCCGACATCTTATCCAAGCAGGACTCAGAGACGCCTGCTTACGATAATGAATGCACACATTGGTGGGACGCCTCCCAGATCTACGGCTCAACCGAAGCCGAAACACAAGCCCTACGCGCCCAATGCCACGAGTCAAAGCCAGGCCAACTGGACGTCACAGTCTCTGAAGGCGAGCAATTCCTCCCTCGGTCAGAAGATGGTATTCCCAAGACTGGCTTCAGACAGAACTGGTGGCTAGGACTGGAACTTTTGCACACGCTGTTTGCTCTTGAACATAATGCCATTGCTACGCAGCTTCATCTGTCGAATCCTAGTTGGTCTAGTGATCAAATTTTTGATACTGCTCGGATGATCAATTGTGCTCTTATGGCCAAGATTCATACTGTTGAGTGGACGCCTGGTATCCTGCAGCATCCTGCGCTGCAGATTGGGATGAATGCTAATTGGTGGGGACTTTTGGGTGATAAGGTGAGTCTAGATGACGGTTGAAAAGATTGCTACTGACTCAATCAATAGTTGTGGCACGCTTTTGGACGCGTGTTTGATAACAAGTCAGATGTTATCTCCGGTATTCCAGGATCAGGCGTCAATCACGATGGGGCGCCATACTGCCTCACCGAAGAATTCGTCTCAGTCTATCGTCTTCATCCTCTCATCCCCGATAACATCGCCTTCTTCAGTATCAAAGACGGCCAGCACAAGGATACCCTTCCCATTCAAGACGTTTCATTCGAGTCGGCTCGGAAGCCTTTCGAAGATGATGCAGAATCTGGTCTGGGACTTTCCTTTGCAGATGTCTTCTATTCATTTGGCGTCAACTACCCTGGGGCTATCCGAGCTCACAACATGCCCAATTTCCTTCGAGACTTGAAAATCCCCGGTGACAAAGACTTTCCTGAAGGAAGACACATCGACCTTGGAACCATAGACATCCTTCGTGATCGCGAGCGGGGCGTTCCTCGTTACAATGAATTCCGTCGTCTCTTCCACATGTCTCCAGCGAAGTCATTCATCGACCTTACAGGCGGCGACGCCAAGTTAGCAGCTGAACTAGAAGAAGTCTACAAAGGCGACCTCGAGGCTGTCGATCTTTTAGTCGGTTCACTAAGCGAGCCTCTTCCCAAAGGCTTTGGCTTTAGTGACACAGCCTTCCGTGTTTTTATCCTCATGGCTACGCGTCGAATCAAGTCTGACCGGTTTCTGGCTGGAGACGGCTGGTGTCCTGAGGTTTATACTCGTGAGGGGATGGAGTGGGTACAGGATAATACTATGAAAGATGTTTTGTGCAGACACTTCCCTGAACTTGCTGCGCCGCTGCATAATGTCAAGAATGTAAGTACCTCTACGACTTGATGAAGTTTCTGAAACTGACTATGACAGGCTTTTGCGCCATGGACCAAGCTGGGTCAGACAACGGCTTATGCTGGACCAGAGACGAACAAGGCCAATGTTTAATTACGTCATGTTTAATGAAATACTGTGTACAAGACCCCACTGTATTTCTGGCTCTGGGTCTGCCCGGAAGGATACAATGAGATTGGGAAGGCATGAGTTATAGCTATGAATACTACGTGTTCTTCAAAACGATCCACTAGGACATGCTGCATCTGTCGAAAGAACCACCACAACTTTCCGCGTGTCCGGGAAATAATCTATAAATAACAAATCCGTTGCGACTTGAGTAACCGTGTTTCCCCTCGCGTCCTTTGAGAGCGGATCAGCTCTGTGCTCAAGCCATGCCTTGAACAAGCTTGTATTCCCATGAGAAGAAGCAAAGTTTAGAGCTTTATAGCTATGTCTAATCATCGCGCCTGAAATCTCAGGATCTCGAATAATTTCTTCCAGGTCACTAGTCCATCCTGGCAGACAAATTCGTGCAAAGGATACTCTGAGTCGTGCCCTTTAGATGAGTTTCTGACACGATCTGCGGTAGACTTGTGCCTTAGTATTGCGTTGGGTGCTATGATATGGATAGAAGCGATGAATATGCAAGCAGCAATAGTTGCGAGAGTGTGCCGGTTCGTAACATCACTTCAGTTTAGCTGTTCAGCAGGCCAGGGATTACTTATCAATCAATGATCAGAGGTACCACAACCACACCCGCTGGATCAGGACAGTTATTCTTCAAAGCATGATACCGAAGCTATAATTGCACAAAGTAGTTCAGTTCTTTGCACGTTATACTGCTGACGCCTTAAACTGCATCAGATCAATTGCAAAGCTTGCTCCCGGACACTTCATATTGGGGATGTTCCTACACCACTCCAACTCACGCTCAAGCCCCCGATGAGCAAAGTATTTCAACAACGTCGCTTGAGAATAACAGGTTATCTGCGGGCCAAACGTCCCATTCTCAGATCGATAGCAGAATTCTATGCTCTGGCAAAGTAATCGGGCTATTTTCTCAGAATCGGCCTGAATAGTACTGCTGCGGTTTGGTGCACAAAGAAGAATAGTGTCGAGGATATCTAGCATTATGCTGGAACCGAATATCCATGCACTGGCTGCTCCCATGGATGAGAAGATAAGTGCAAATGGGAACAGCTTTTCTGCATCGTCACTGTCAACTGGATTGCTGGCCCGAGCTGGGACGGACCAATAGACAGGTATTTTGCTTTCCGTCCAGGTTCGTTCTTGGTACTGAGTCCGCCAGTTATCGAGGTCATTACATTTTTGGAGGAGTAGGTTAATGTAATAGGGTAGCTCAATAGACTCAGCATCGGTTTGGAGCAGCTCATGAGCGCCAGCCATGATCGAGGGTATATCGATTGCAAGGTCTAGCAGGCCGGTAAAGGTTGCTTCAGGAGGAGGGTTGATATGTTGTCGCCATACATGAGGCTCGAGTACAAGAGGGCGTTTCTGGACCATGGCTTGGATAACCTAAGATGATATGAGCTAGGTTCACTTGCATCAAATCTTTTACTTACACATATTACGCACAGTCGTCGACAGAGGTCGACCCAGCTTTGCGATTGTGTTCCGTACACGGCACGATTACGAAGTATTGCAGATATGCCCTGAACATGTGCGTTCCAACTGGTACTAGCCTGAAAAAGAAATAGCTGTCTCACGTCAGTACCTGACATCTGTCGAATGCAAAGACCACTCACCTCACAAGTGGAAAGTATGACAATTGCGGCAAGGCTCTGATCACTATTGCCAATCGACGGACTGTCCAGAATGGCAATGACCTTTGATATAACTCCATTGTACAGCTCCACCGTCTCATCATAAGAAATGCGCTTGTCTCCAGATAAGCGAATCTGGATTGCGCAGAACGCGAAGAGGGAATAATCCAACGCGTCACTGGGGCCTTCCATCTGGCATACAGCTCTGAACCACGACGACGGAGTTGAGTCACCCTCGCTATTTCCCGCGTTTGACAGAGGAAAGTAGATACCGTTTGCGATGGAAAGGGCATCTTGTCGAAACCCTTGGACGTCATATAGCCCGTCAAGTTGACTTTGCATTCTCCGTAGTAGCCCTAGCCATGATTTTGAAACCTGTAATCTCGCCTCCTGCACAACAGATAGGGCAGAGGCATTAGGGCAAGCTTGAGTTCTGTGGACCCAAAGAGTCGATTGCTCGTATCCACGACATGAAATTCCCGCTTTGGGGCATCGCAGACATTTCGGGCGGGTAAGATCGCACTTGGATGAATTATTAATGGGCTTGTTGCTGTCATCTTTGGGATATACCTTTACGCGGCGTCGTTTGCAATCGGGGCAGGCCTTGGATTTACCAGGGATGCCGACCATGGTACTGCTTGGAAAGGCTGACAGGCTGAGTTCTGGGTGACGGTCTTCCCAGAATTGATGGTCGGAGAATACTTGACTCCCGCGCCAGACTATATTCGGCAGCAACTTTCGAGGTTTTCAGGGGGATGTTTCGAGAATATGTGGAGGAAGGTAAAGAAATGACGAGACGTTGAAGTAGCGTGCATTCACGAGATGACTGAGATGGAGCGAGATAAGCTAGGCCGTAAATGGTAGCATCCTTCGAGATGCTTGACAGGGAAACCCCGCACCGAAGATCCGAAGGGGACTTGACCTGATACGGAACCATCCTGCGAGGAATTGATCAAGGGTACAATTTGTCAGAAGTCTGGCATCAAACGCTACAAAAGTTTATACATAAGAAGGGTCAAAGAACGCATTCCATCACACAATTCCTTTTTCCAACACATCCCAATACTAAACTCTTTTCAATACCCATGGCTAGTCAAGACCAAAACGCTCGCGCATCATCGCCCGAGAAAGACCGGCAGTCTGACACCCTACCAACAGAAATGGAGTCAGGCGAGGAAAAAGCTCCTGGGGCGGACTTTGGACCAGCGCCTGACGGAGGACTAAAAGCTTGGTCCGTTGTCGCCGGTAGCTTTTGCGCTGTGTTTGCCAGTTTCGGATGGATCAACTGTACGTTCATGTTCTCGCCCAAGAACCCAACTAACACCCACAGGCATTGGCATATTCCAAGATTACTATGCTCAAAACCAATTGAAAACCTACTCATCCAGCAGTATCGCCTGGATTCCCTCTGTCGAATCCTTCATGATGTTTTTCTGGGTATGTCACCTCCCTCAGTAAATGCTACGGCATCTTCTCACTCTCTAGGGCCCCGTCGTTGGTAAAATGTCAGATGAGCTTGGTCCCCGTGTCCCAATCCTTCTCGGATCGTTTCTTCATGTCTTTGGTCTGATGATGACGTCCATTTCGAAAGAGTATTATCAGATTCTTTTGTCTCAGAGTTTCTGTAGTGCTATCGGATGTTCGTTTCTCTTCTATGCTCGTAAGCCTTGACCCATGTTCCTCTACTCACAGTCACTAATTTTCTCTCGAGCCATCGCCGCCGTCGGTACTTGGTTCACTAAACACCGCGCCATAGCCTTTGGTATCGTTACAGCTGGCTCCAGTCTCGGCGGTGTCGTACTCCCAATCATGGTGAACCATCTGGTCGTTCGAATAGGTTTCGGCTGGGCAATGCGATCCATCGCCTTCTTGTTTCTTGGACTCTTGGCTATTGCCAATTTGACTATCAAGTCGAGACTACCACCGCCGAAAAGAAAGTTCAACCCCAGAGACTTTGTCACACCGTTCCGAGAAATGCCTTTCCTTCTCTTGACGATAGCTGCATTTATGTTATACCTGGGATCCTTCCTCCCTTTTAACTTTATCATAGTACAAGCTAAGGCGCTTGGTATTTCTCCGGGTCTGGCTGAGTACATGGTCCCCATTGTCAATGCTGCATCGTAAGTCTCAGCATCGCAGTTGATCGACCTCGGACTGACAATTGCTAGAACATTTGGCCGACTTCTACCAGCATACCTTGGCGACCGCATCGGTGTCTTCAACGTCATGATTCCTTTGACTCTTCTCGGCGGCATCTTTACTCTCACAGTCTGGCTCACCGCACACTCCGCTGCATCAGTGATTGTTTATGCTGCGCTCTATGGCTTCACATCAGGATGCACACTTTCCATCATTCCCGCCATGGTAGCTTCATTCTCGGATGTGCGAAGTATTGGTACGCGTAATGGATCGCTTTATGGTGTTGCGGCATTTGGTGTACTTATTGGTAGTCCGGTTGCTGGAGCTATCGTTGGTGATCAAGATGGTAGCTTCTCTGGGTTGATCATCTTCTGTGGAGTGTCTATTCTGGTTGGAACTGTCTTTGCTGTTATGTCTCGATGGGCTCTTGTGGGGGCTGGGTGGAGAGTTAAAGTATAGAGGATGCGTTTCAGGTCACTATTGTAAGCTATGTTATGAACTTCAATTGGATAGGACTTGGCGGAAACTTGGAAAAAGTTCAATTTCCTTTTTATCTCTTTTCGTTTAGCTCGTGTGTTGTCAATCTTAACTCTATTTCTGCGTGCTGCGAACCTTACGGATGGAAGGTTATGTGAAGAATTTGCAAACCTTGACCTGGCTGGGACTTGCTGCCAAAGGCAGAGAGTCCTTGCAATCGAATTGTGCAATCTTCACTCAACCCACCCGGTCGCATCATTCACCATGGCTACCATCGACAGTCTTCCGCCCGAGATCCTCATCGACATTATGACGGAGTGTGATCTAAACGACATTGCTACGCTCATCAAATCATCATCCTTGTTCCTACAGTTGTTCAGCATCCATCGGCAACACCTCTTAAGGTCGGTGGTCAATGTTTTGAGACCTGACTGCCCAAATTGCGAACCGCGCCCTTCTCTGTGTATGTCCGTTCTGGCCTCACGCATTCGCTACCAGAGGCGCCTAGATATCACGATGGAGGACGCAGAAGCGGTTAACGACTACCTTTGGGATCACCGAGACTTCGAACTTGACTTATCGGCATCTACTTATCCCTCGATCCTACGCAGTCTTTCCCGGCTTCATACTGACGCGAAGTTTGTCGTAGGCTACTATGCATGGGCGTGCTGGCGTTCGCTCTACGATTGTTACAAGTCAAGGTTCCCAGAGATTACCCCAGCCACTTACCCTAAGACGTTGTTACTTTCCCAGAGCAAAAGATAGCGGTTTGTCCAAACTGCTATCCACTATGACGCCTTTTGTCAAATGTTCCTTCTGAACGGCGAGGTTCTTTTTAAGAGCGACAATTCCAGACGCGAAGGATTCTTTGCAGTCTCAGAGACGGACAGCATTGGCGCGGGAAACATTTATTTTATCGCCGGTTTTATCTTGGAATAATACGACACTATGTTCACTCGTGTCACTTGGACTCTCGCCAAGTGGAAAGTGTGGGAAGATTCGAGAGAAAAGAAAAAGGTGGAGAGGTCACGGTCCAGCCTCAAACTCATACTGAGGCAAAACAAAAAGAAGGTTTTCGCAACCATCAGAAGCACGATGCAGTGCAACCGTGCTGGGAGATCCCCAGACCATCATCACATCGACTGGGCACCTCCCAGCCCTATGATTGAAGCAAATTTACACTTGTGGCAGATGTACACTTCCCGGTTCGAACAACGCACAACACAAGAAAGAGAGACATTCATCCACTTTCTGACATATCAGGGCCTTGGCATATTTTGCAAAGTGGCGCAGATGAATTTTGAAAGCCGAATAGAGTTCGTCTTGGAAATGTTCTACAGACTGAATGATGGCAAGGAGGTTGCAGTAGATGATCGTTCCTTGTGGCGGGGAACTGCTTATTGGGAGCCATGGAGGGGCACAGTCAGCAGCCCATATTTAAGACATACCTTCGCTTTCGACGATGCTCTTGAATGCTGGGACATGGTTCGATTCCCTCGTAAAGACGGACAATTGGTGGAGCGAGCTGAGACGAGGCCTCCGAGCCAGGTCAGTTAAAGGATCAATTAAAACATCAATCTATTAACTTCAAGATTCCATGGGGCCTGAATAACAAGACGTCTGCCTTGTGTTAGAGTTGGGCGAGTTTATGATCCTGGAGCCATCGATCTTGACAGCTTTGGTGTTTGTGTTATCGGTGTAATCTCGACCTGATCCCAGAGCGATGGTGGACTGAGGTTAAGAGAGGTGGAAGTGCCGATCGAGATATTCAATGGGCTAGACGGAAGAAAGAAATGTTGTACCACTGGAGGCAAATGTCGACAATGCTATCCCGGAACGCGATAGTGTTTTGTGGATCTTCATAGTCTGAAGAAACAGGGCACAACACATGAGCAGTGAATATCATTCCAATACCAAGCCAACTAAGTGAAAAACATCGAGACCTAACCGCACTTATTCAATCTCTGTCAAATACAAGGACACTAGACCACGACTCTCCTCCCACCCCACATTGACATTCAGTCCCTTTCAAGAGCTAACAGAACATTGTGGGTCTCGAATGCGACGTGCGTCACAAGAGTATTTTACTAGCCAAGCTCCACCAAGTTTCAAGCAAGTCGAGTCAGGAAACAATTGTCAACAATGATCCACCCGGTTTCTTCCCTGTTAATTGAGACAACTCGGCCTCGGCCAACACAGATGTCCGATCCCTATTAACTCCAGTTTGGTATCCATCCAGGCTCCACTGTTAGAAACTTATTTATACATGACGCATTTGCTCTTGACCGCATCACCCATTTTCTCTACTCGAAGCTATCCGACTCGACCGTTTACTTCATCTCACAATGGCTCGAATTCTCATCACTGGCTCAACCGACGGCTTCGGCTTCGAAGCAGCCCGTCAACTAATTGAGCGCAAGCACGAGGTCTATCTCCATGCCCGCAACCAACAGCGTGCCGAAGAAGTCAAGACAAAACTACCTGGAGCCGCTGGTGTCTTCATCGCCGACTTGACAACTGTTGTCGAGACGCGCAAGCTGGCTGAGGAAGCCAACGCCATCGGCACTTTCGACTCTGTCATTCTCAACGCCGGCCTTATGTCCGGACCTTACCGAAAAGTCGACCTCGGCGTTCCAGCAAGTGTCTTCGTCAACCTCGTTGCGCCATACATCCTCGCGACTCTCCTCAAGCAACCCAAGCGTTTCATCGTCATCGCTTCAATGCTGCACCACCAGGCTGATACAAGCCTCAAGGACATCTTCTGGCTTGAGCGAGGTGAACAGGCTTGGCAAGATTTCCAGGCCTACTGCGACGCCAAGTTTCATGTTATGCTTCTCGTGAACGCGCTCGCGAGACGATCCAAGAATAGCTCGTTCGTTTCGGTGCATCCTGGTTGGGTTCCAACTAAGCTTGCTGGTGCTGGGGCGCCCGATAAGATGGAGGATGGTATTGAGACATATGTCATGTTGGCTGAGGGTGATTATGACACTAATCTCAGTGGTGTCTACTTTAATCCCAAGAAGGAACAGGGTCAGCCTCATGCGTTGACGGCGAATGAAGACTTGCAGGAGACTGTCGTCAAGGCATGCGAAGGTCTTACAGGCCTGAAGCTTCCTAGCTGTTGAGTTGAGAAGCATAGTTAAAGATTAAAATTATTATCTTCATATCATGTTATGTGAAAGGTGAATGTACTCCTCAATGCTACCCGCTCTATCCGTAAAGCACGGCTTTTTCTTTTGTCTTGGCATTTGTTGAAAGGTCTAGAGGGACTATTTTCCATTGGCTGCTGGCATCGAGAACTGCCGAGGTTGCAAGGATCGTGGGTAAATGTCGGCTTCTCTATTCCTTCTAAATTTAGCTACGCGACAGACTGTAGGGTAATCGTCCATTTGACTAGTTGTTGTCATTGAATCACCTC
This sequence comes from Fusarium irregulare, assembly GCA_027945245.1. Classification (NCBI taxonomy): domain Eukaryota; kingdom Fungi; phylum Ascomycota; class Sordariomycetes; order Hypocreales; family Nectriaceae; genus Fusarium; species Fusarium irregulare. The sequence goes on from JAPDHF010000007.1 coordinate 2,329,463, forward strand.
TTTGTGCGATATGATACGAAGAAGCTCTCGTTATAGACATTAGAAGTCAGTCTAGACCTCTGTCTTAAAAAAACCTTTGAAAATCTGTGTATTTGTGTGCCGATGGAACGAAAAAGCTTTTGTGTTTACAATCATCTACTAGCATTCTGCTACGCTTTTGTGATAACTCATACTTTTAACCCACCAAAATGCAAGAACATCATTCCCAATAGATTGAACAAAGCAATGGGTTTCTTGAAGTTGAAAAGACGTTTTACAATATTATGCCTTTATTGGAAAACAAATACAAAGACTCGGATATGTAAAATTCATCGTGGGGAAACCGCATCGAGAGGCAACGAAAGTCGATGACATCATGAACATGGGTTCCGCTCTAGAAATTGCCGGTTAGTCAGCGGGAATGACTGTCGGAACCGAACGGGGGTCCGTCGCGTGAACATTCCCAACAACCAGAGGTAGAAGAGACATATGCGCCATACACTCTATATACGATCATAATGACCTGCTGGTTTGTAAAACAATTCCCGCGGTATTTCTCAATCTAGTGACTGCTAACAGGTCCTTTGGCATCTCTCTGCCCTTCTAAGCTTCCAGTGTCACCAGACTCAAAGCCATTCGCAGAGACATCTTCATTAACAGCAAGACGCATCTCCAAGTCGGGGTTCTTCTGCTTCCATCTCTTCATATACCACACACCACCCATCAAAATCGCCCACATCGTAAACTCAAAAACAGTCGCGGCCGGATATCCATGAGGAAACTTCGGTGCCTCAACTGTCGGGAACGTAAAAAGCGGAATCCAAATCTGGTTACAGAAACCCAGCGTCATCATGGATGAGATAATAAGACCTCTTTCTCCGTAGTTCTCCTTCAGTGTCGAGTTGACCCATGAGTAAAGGATGGGCGAGGCCATGCCTGAGAATCCACCGAAGTAGAAGGCGACGAATTTGAGACCGTCGGGTACTGTCCAGATGGACAAAACGATGCAGGCGAAGAATACAAAAGAGGCTTGGAATGTCCACAACCCTCGTAGACTGAGACAACCGGCCAAGGTAGTGCCGAGCCATGAGGATATTGCGCGCAGAAGGTCGATGAAGGTTGGGAGAATATTGACAAGCTCGATTGAGTAACCGGCGTGCCGTAGCCAGAGAGCCATGTATCCGGTCTGACAAGCGGTTAGTTTGTGTGCATAAGTACGATGAAAGCATTGACTAACCCAGTAATGAGCCTGGCAGAGAAAGATGTAGCAAGAAACACAAATCCACCACATGGGTCGACTCAAAGTATACTTGAAAGTCTTCCAAGTGATACCCTCTTTCTCAACAGTAGGTATACGCTTCAGAGCGAGAGCGTGATCTGCCTCCGTCATATACCATCGTCTTGGAGAAGTAGGTAAACCAGGCCAAACAACAAATCCGAGAAAAGCAAGAGGAAGAGTAATAATACCCTGGACGACAAACAGCCATCGCCAGCCTGCACGTCCAAAAACACCGTCGAGGTTCTTGTATGCGGCCGCTTGGAGATACCCGGAGAACATGGAACCTAGTGAGTTGCCCATGAACCAGACTCCTGCTCTTTTGAAGAGTTCTTCGTTTTTGAACCAGGAACCGACTGCAACGGTACATGTTAGTTATGCATGGACCACTGTAAGGACTTTACTTACGGATTAGATGAGTTCCACCGAATGAACTTGCCTCCAGGAAGCCAGTCAGGGCTCGCAGAATGTAGAGATGCCAGCTATGTTGGATTTCAGACTGGCAGAAAGCGATGATAGCCCATAGTACTTGGAGGGAGGGAAGTAGGAACGGTGCACTGATATGGTTAATGCGATGACTACTACATGGGTCATATTACCTACAGCTTCCCTTTGGTCTGCAGTGTCATGAGCGGGATCTGACCCAAGACATAGGCCGTATTATCTGTATGTGTGAGCTTACCATGCCCCGAGAACCGGGCGCAGCCAGTCATGACTTACAAGCAACAACATAGTAATTCAGCTCATTTCCAAAAGCGTTGAGATCCTCTCTCATGCCCGAAACATAAGCATTGGTAATATTCTGCTGACCAAGGAACTGCATCAGACGTTAGTGGCGTGTCTCTGTTAGTGGTCGGCTCATGGATGGACTCACACGGCAGAAGACTGGTTGATGTCAGCATTTGTCAAGATCGGGACGTTCTCCAGACTTACAACTTAATGAGCCAAAGACCAAAATTGCCAAATCCAGCTTTCGAAGAAGTTTCCTTTCTTCTTTTGGGTAGTGGGATGCTGATTCATTGTAAGCTGGACTGTGCCACATAGGAACACGATAAAAAGTTCGGAGACATACGATACCAGTCAAAGACGGATATAACAACCGCCCCGACCTTGTTACCCTTAAAACGCGCCGCTAAACCCATGTTCGTAGGATGTCGGATTGTTTGGGAGTTTATTGGATGATCATGCACCAACAGCCTGGATTCACAAGACCTTTTAACTTGATCATCTCTCTCGTCTTGTCTTGCGATCGGGGAACCCAGCCCTGCCAAGAACTACATCACAAGCTGCAAGTATGGCGAGCTCGATCTAACGATGAACTCCCCGTAAACTCCCCGCCCTGTCAATACTTTTGAAGTCCGCGGTTCTTAATGTAGAAACCGGATACTACACTAGTAACATGGAAAAACATCGAGTTATCCCCGTTAACCCACTATTAACACTATCAATACTTACACCATGTCGATAAGAGTTAACTGCCAAGGTTATTTGTTGATGCTTATGGGAAATGCCATGGAATATCGTATGGCGACATATGGCGACATCTGCCCCACCCGTGATACACCAACCACATAGGTCGAAAGTGCGGGGAATGAAACAGTTGATTATCGATGGCGACATTGTGTTGTAGTGTCACGCGAATGAGGATATCCTTTTCCGACTTGATAACTGAGTCAAGGGGATGATTCCGGTAATAGTGCGGGGTGAGGAGGATGGTTGACAAGAGGAGGTTGAGTATAAGTTGGTCCATTTCCTGGACATTAAATAGGAAGCCATGACATCTTGACCTGATTGATCTACTCGGTTAACCTTGTATTGCTCTTTTAAAATGCCGTCCGCTACTCAGCTTTACCAATACAACCATGTCCCCGAGACAAAGGAAAATCTCGATTGGGCAGATTGTAAGTCCCCCCTTATATACCACCAATCACTACAGTCCAGTCCAATAACTAATCTACTATCCATTACAGTGCCTACAATCGATCTCTCCTTCTATGGCACAGAAAGTGGCAACGCAACACTCGCCGAAACCCTTATCGAAGCAATCCGCACGAAAGGTTTCTTCTACGTGACCAACTACGGCATCTCCCAAGAAGAAGTAGACACACAATTCGCTCTCGGTCAACAGTTCTATGAGCTCCCACTGGAGGAGAAACTCAAGTACCAACCGGACTTGGACTCTGGTGACTACAATGGCTACAGACCTGCTGGCAGACGTGTTTTGAGCGGGGGTATTAAGGATAAAACCGAAGTTTGGAATATGGCAAGTATGTACACGAGTATAGATTGTAGGAGGATGTAGCTAATATCTTGCAGCGAACGATGGACAGATCACTCAACCTCTTCCCGAGCTTCTGCAGAAGAACAAGACCTTGATCGAAAACTTCTCTAAAGACTTACATGATAAGGTCCTCGATCCTCTACTCCACCTAATCGCCATCGCTCTTGAACTCCCAGAAGACTTCTTCACCAAGCTCCACCAATGGAACGTCCACGACGAGTCTCATCTGAGATATATGAAATACTCCAAGTTTAGTCCCGAAGAGTTGGAGAAACTAAGTGATGGACTCTGGTCACTTGGACATACTGACCTTGGCACCATCACTCTTCTATTCCGCCAACCGGTGGCTGCTCTACAGATCAAGGATCACAAGAGTGGTGAATGGAAGTGGGCTAAACCTTTGGACGGAAGCTTGACTGTCAACACATGTGACGCCTTGAGTTTCTTGACAGGAGGTTATATCAAGTCCACCGTGCACCGAGTAAGTCAAATCTACAACTTTCCGACTTAGTCAATGCTAACTTGACAGGTTGCCGCACCTCCGAAAGACCAACAACATGTCGATAGGCTCGGTCTGTTGTATTTTGCCCGCCCACAGAACGACTTAGTCCTAAGCACGGTTGATTCGCCTGTGCTTAAGCGCGAGGGAGCCGTGCAGAATGAATTCGAGTCCGGGGGTCATAAGGTGCCGACGATGGGAGAGTTCACGACGCTAAAGCAGACTTGGCAGCAACGGAAGGGCAAGACATACAAGGGTGAAGACGGAGTCGAGATCTTGCCTGGTTTCACAGGTAAATACCATGAATAGAAATGGGCAGTGGAAAACTTCAATTTGAATAACAGCAGGCATATTGTCAGATGGTTCGGATGAACTGCCAAGATACGCCATCGCGTGAAAACAATTACAACGTCGCATGTAAGACAATATCTGCCTTCATGAGAATTAAAGAGTATATTTGTAAAACATAAGATTGAACCTTACACCGGCTGTATTGAACATATTGAACACTCACCTTCTGTCGTTTCCTGGTAACTCATAAACAAACGAACTCTGATTATCCATCTCAACAGGCCGACCATCACCACTCATCTCAGCAGGAGTCGTTGCATCGCCTGTCTTGTACGTATCCTTCTCGTACATTGGCGCTGGGACTGTGACAGGAGTACCTCCAGCTTCAGCAACAGCGACGTCTTCCTTCTGCGTGGGCGTCTGGGTATTGCGCCGCTTCTTCATGAAGAACCAGATGAGCGCACTGAGGGCAATGACACCAACAGCGACTCCTACGCCGACTCCAGCCTTGGCACCAGTGGTTAAGCCAGTGTCCTCGGGAACCGGTTCAAAGTCGTCTGTTGGCTCATCCGACTTGGTATCGTTCTTGGGAACCGTTTGCGGCAGAGCAATAGCCTTTTCCCATTCACCGTCATGGTTCTTATGAGCCTGCACAATCGTCTCATTGGACCAGTAGTAGATCCACGTCATTCCTTGGCCCTGATGATACGCCACTGCGAGGCCGGCACTGGGGTCGTCAGCAAGAGGCCATATCTTTTCAGATCTATTCGGTGCCATTTGCCAGTCGTTCTTGCCCCAGATCGCTATCGCTTCGCGCAGTACTTTATCATCGCCGAGGTAGAAAAGACTTCGGGTTCGTGATTGATCGGTAGCCATGCCTATGGCTTCGATGGAGGCGTTCCATCCTGGGAGGGAGAATTCGGGGGTTTCGGAGCTCATTTGGATTTTCGCTGAGGCGGTGTTGTTTGTGTAATTGGCTGCTAGTTGTTGTGGGAAAGCAGCTAAGATGCGTTAGTAATAATCTGTAAACAAGGATGAGGAATGCATACTGAGCGTCCAATTCCCAGTCTTCTGTAGACGACTCGTCTCAATGTTGTCCTCTCCCTTGGGGAATGCTACCGTCATATTCTTCTTGTCATAGAAGACAGTTCCGATCGCAATTCCATCTGCAGAATCCTGCGACACGGTGCCCGCATCGATCCAATTGGTGTCATCAGTATACGACATCATTTTGATCTGCCTGTCCTCGTTGTGGTAGAACACACGATATCCGTCATCTTCACCGCCACCAAGAAGGTCAACAGCGATACCCGACTCGCTGTGGACAAAATCGACTTCTGCGGTTGACGAGATAGTGTATTCGCCGACGCGCTTGAGCTTTCCCGTTTCCATGTCGCATTCGTAGTATCCGTTTACTATGACGCTGTCTTCTGACTGCCAGAAGATGGAGGCCTATTCTATTAGTCAAGGGTTCCTTCCTTTGTCTGAAGGCCGCCGCTTACAATGATCTTTTGGTTATCCCACCAGCCGACCCCCGCAAGCGCAGTGCCATTTCGTGGCTTGTGATCCGTTTCGAGGACATTCGGTCTATCGAGAGGAAAGATCGGTGTATTTTCACTATTGCAGTTGCTGTAGTAGATCTTGCCTGTCGCGGGATCTTGGATGCCAACTTGGGTCGTTCGGTCGGTAGCGTAGGCGTAGAGAGCGGAACTGTAGCAGGGCTGAATCCACGGTACAAGAAATAGTAGGCATAAGAGCACCAGCTTCTGTTGATGTGGAGCCATGGTGACGGATCGAATTGGATCGAATTGGATCGAATCGGGTGAAGGATTTGCGGAAGTTCTCGACTAGAGAGAGAGAGAGTTCTGGGGAAGAAATGGATTTAATACAGGATCCTTCAGCTGGTCGACTTCGCTCGGTCATCTCTTCAGCCCGTGGTAACATCGTTTTTCTCTGGAGGATCTTGTTCCCTGACTAGTGTCGGGGTTCGGTCAATGCCCAGCAGGGGTCTGCCCTGCTTTTCTCTGAAACACAGCCCTAAAGTGCTTGACCAGATGGGTCCTGATATTTCCGTATCACAATGCAATTTTACAGCGACTGCTTTTTAACAATGTGCTTATTGCCATTGTTTATTAAATATCGCTGAGATGAAGACTCATCTATCTTCTAAGTACCTTTAGTCGAAGGCCAATGAAGCGATATTAGATGGTTCGCTGACATTTTGCGGACAAGCTTTTGGCAAGGCAGACCGTTGAACAACCCATGCCGATCTTGCTACCCACTAATGCATGTAAGATGCATCTATCGGTCTCAATTGGATGCGATCCGCCCTAGACGTAAATGAAGGAGCCTCGCTGTCTTACAGCTGGACAAGATCACCATTTCGCCCCCAATAATTGGCAGGACTTTTATTGATTGGAGGAACAAAAAGATTAACCGCCGGTCGGCAAGTTTTCGCCGTCCAACCTACCAATCATGCTTTCCGTGTGTGCTTCTTTGCAGCGACTCACCATTGTTCGTATGGTCTGGTCAATAATATGTAGCCAAGCATTTTGTCTGTCATCGGTAAGCATTGAGTGGCGGAAAAGCTGATCGCCAAGTCGAGTCCCAACGGTCATCGGCACACAGGTGCAAGGATAGACTTTCGGCAGGCAAGGGATGACCTGATTGCTTTTTAAGTAATAGCTCGACCATATTTGATCAAATGCTGACATCGCGGCTTACAGGTCAATAATTAGCTCACAAGACTACTCCAACCTAAGAAATTGTTAGGTGCAACGTCTATTGGAATCCGTTCCGTTCATCTTATGCCACGGGATTCAAAAAAGGTCCTAGCGCCAGTTGGAAGCAGCCCAGACCTCTAACAACGTGCACAGTAGGTAGCTGTGATTAATTATACACAGATGTACTTTGTAAAAACTTCAAAAAGAAGGTATAACAGCGGAATCAAACCGCCTAAGATGGACGAACAGGGAATCGAACCCTGGACCACTCCCATGCTAAGGGAGTATTATACCACTAAACCATTCGCCCAGTGAATTGTTGGACATGATTCCAGAGTTTTAGTTATATTCCAATGAATGTTTGAAATCTTGGTAGGGTTTTTCTTACTGTCTGGAGATTTTCCGACGTCGCCAAGAGAATACGGGTGCAGGTTTCCCCGTCAACTCGGGACCGAGTACCTGACAATTGAATCCGCTCGCTTTTAGTCCCCTGTTGTTTGAGCTAGGACTGACAGATTAAAATAGTCTAGAATAAGGTAAATCTTACAGCAATACAACAACGGAGTTACAAGGTACTAGCTGAATTCAAGTTGAAAAGAAAAAGAGACAGAGGAGCATCTAAAAAGAGAGCCAGGAACTTCTAATACAGAGAACTTCAAGACTGCAACCGGGTTCAAACGTGCAACCTCCGGTTAATTACGTTTTAAGACGTAGTCTAGGGTAGGATCCTGTGGATATATACACATTATTAACAAAGCCCTTGAAACGAGTTAATTGTAGTCTTCTTATTCTATATAGCTATACACAGAGCCTAATAGCATTATATTAAGTATTCTGTATTTTACTAGAGCTTGCTCTACGCTTCAGCGGTATAAATTTGATAAATTCAGCGAGATATGTATGGCAATATCGCGTGGAAAATTTCCATCTGACTTTCACACTCTGGTTGTCAGCTCCATGTTGCGTGAGGGTTTCAACATCTATACAGCTTTTATTAGATTACAGTCCAGCTGCACAGCAGTTGAACTGTGGCCGTTCTTTTCTCTCCATGGCTGGAGAGCTGAAACCTGAACTCAGTCGACATCCGCGGGCCGATGGATACCATGAACTTAAGGCATCCATACATACGCGATGGAACACAGCTTGTCGTTTGCTTGGCCGGTTGCAATCCGCAAAGCAATATTAATGATTGTCGTCATGTAATTGGGTTTTACATAAATGAGGCTTGAGCACTGCAGAAGACGATGGTTAGTCAGCTTACGACTCCTGATCGTAATAGGAGTACCAGGCAGTCAACCTGTTCCAGGTCCATATGGCGCCTATAAGAAGGACTCTTTCCTCCCTATCCCTACAAACAACTATCCTCTTTCACCCAATTCACGCTTCAAGATTGAACTTGTCAAGCGTTTTTATAGAACCACACCACTTGCTTCCCAATCCATCTTCCATCACCATCTTAGTCAAGTCCTTCATCCAACATGTCCGACTCTCCCATATGGGCCAGGTCTCAAGGCTCAATCACCGACCTCCACTGGCGGGGTGATAGCCAAGTCCCAAGGACAGGCCTATCCGCTGGATCCTCAGCCGTTGTCTTCCAAGACAGGATCTACTGCTTCCACCAAGGCAGTAGGAACAGCGGCGAGCTGTGGTTCAATGTCTATGAAGACTTCCAGTGGCGTGGTGATCAGAAGGTTGCCAATGTCGGCATGTCAGCCGGACCCTCCGCTGTCATCTTCAACGATAAGGTCTATGTTTTTCCTCAAGGTGGCGGGAACAATGGTGAATTGTGGTTCAACGTGTACGATGGAAATGGTTGGTGGGGTGATGCTAGAGTACTCAACACTGGCATGTCGGCTGCTCCATCCGCTGTGGTCTACCATGGCAAGATCTATTTGTTTCATCAAGGTCACGGAAACAACGGCCAGCTTTGGTTTAATGTTCTTGAATAATGGTAGATTGATAACTCGATGACCTTCCAGTATGTATCATTTTCTATCTCGGTAAGAATGGGCAATGATTTGCTATTGGGAAAGGATGGTATTCGGCCCTTAGTATTCGTGATACGAGAAGCCTCACTCCGTGCTACCAGTCTCACAGTGACTCGAGGGATGTCGCCAGGTACCCTGCATTTACAGTCGCAGAGATTGTGACTCGGTCTCTGGAAACAAACGTTTGTGAGCTTGCATTGTTATACCTTTCTGAATATACAGCAACGGTGAAGTGCAACAGGTTGCAAACACTAATAAGTTAGATAATGTACTTCGCGTTATATTTGCCGCTGACAAACTTGTTATCCATTTTAACCATAGACGATACATAATGCAAGTACATAGTCAGACTGGTATCTAGTTTCCTTACTGTGCTGTTGCTATTTTCGGGTGTTTAAGACTCCATATATCCTTGTCTGTTGTTCGGTGGCTGCAGGACTGGCCTGCTGTTGTTGGATCGAACAGGGGTACAGTACATCGACTGGTTAGGTAGGTTCAACTAACCCAGTGCGTCCGGGTTGAACGCGAGGCAAACTGAGCGCATTTGTGGAGTTAGAAAATTCCATAAGAAATGCTGAACTGAATCATTCATTTATCAACGTAGACCATATTACCGACAGTAAATATGGATTAACGGAGTTAAGCCAATCAGCAGCCAACATCGCCCAGTGGGGTAGGATCGACAAGGAAGTTAAATATTAAGCGAGTTCTTCATGGCCTGTCGTCAAATATTAAAATTTCTCCTTTACATACTCCATTTTTAAAGCCTGTCTCCCATGGAACTTGCAAAGAATCCAGGTCTTGGTTCCAGCAGGTTCTGTTCACGATGCTCTACAATCAATTTTAATTCTCTTTCAGGAAGGCCTTACAAACTAAACCATTATAATGACATTCTTACAATAGAAGGAACTATAGATGAGAGCTGGGTGTCGCCTTCCTGTACTCTGTGTCTGCTTTTCAAAGCCACTGCTCCTCCACCTGCATATAAGAATTTGGGGCCACTATTGGCGTGGCAGAATGAACGCTCTCTCACACTTCTCAGTCCCGACAAAGCTGGGCAGATCGTCGGAGACACAAAGGCCCATGTGCTTATCATTAAAAACAAACAAGGCGCGCAGTCTTTTCTGGATCCTAATAGAAGTCTTTGTCTACAATCGGACACAGCCCAGACTATCAGAGCATTAGACCCTCAACACATCGACTTTAGCATTCTCGAGCATTGGCTTTCGACATGCCAAAACAGTCACGGCGAATCCTGTGATCTGGAAGAGACTGCTGTAATACAATGCTTGCAAGTGATAAATGTCCATACTCAGCAGGTGGAGAATGCAGGGAAGGGAGCGCGTTACGTCGCCCTCAGTTACGTGTGGGGACAACAGAAGCAGACAGGGCCACCTGCTCCTCCATCTACTTCCCAAACCAACCCAGCAGGAGGACGTGGCTCAAGCCCTGGAAGCATTGATACTGGTTCACATGAGTTCCCACCAACTATACGAGATGCCATGGTGGTCACCAAAAAGATGGGTTTCCAATATCTATGGGTCGATCGGTACTGCATTCCCCAGGGTGAGAGTAAAAGCAAGGAGAAAGACGACCACATCAAGCAGATGGACAAGATCTACCGCAAGGCCGAGCTCACCATTATCGCAGCGGCGGGACAAGGACCCGAACATGGCTTACCCGGCGTGGGATCAACCCCACGAATACCTCAACCATCAGTTCAAATAGGCAAGCATACTCTCATCTCGACCATGACCAGGCCGCGATTTATGATTTACAGCAGTCCATGGTACAGTCGCGGATGGACCTACCAAGAGGGCATATGCTCTCGAAGACGCTTGTTGTTTACCGACGAGCAGGTGTTTTTTGAGTGTCATCAAATGAGCTGTCGTGAGACAGTCGATTACATGTGGCCGACTTCCAATGGTACGAGCGCGTCAAGAGTGTACAGTATTTTCAATGAGGCACATACAACACAAGGGGGATTGGATTCTGCTTTGCAACATATCATGAGCTACAGCAAGCGACAGTTGACATATGACTGCGACGCACTTAGCGCGATCCTTGGAGTCTTGCGACTGTATTCCAGAAAAGATGTTCCTGTCTTTCACTTTTGGGGCATACTCATAGCTCCCCGGTACTACATTGACGCGGAATCCTCCTTGGAGACTGCCCTGGAAACTTTCTGTCGGGTGTTTCTACACACGAGCAGCCAATCTCTTGATTCACGGACTTTGAGGAATACCATGCGGTACACTCTTTTGAAGGTCAGATGGGGGTTTTCGTCCAGACAAACCCTACAAAATATCTTTTGTAAAACCTTTTTGAAAACGCAAAGACTATTTTCATCCCAGGATAGCATGGAGAAAACATTTATCAAGTCTCTATGCTGGGTACCAGACAGTACAGGACGCCGACGGCCGAAATTCCCTTCATGGTCGTGGGCCGGCTGGACGTGTCCAATTAGATACTCTGGAGTTGCCAATGAGCCTCGAAGATATGCGGTCACAGTATCCATTGGGTTTGAGAGTGGACGGTTCAAGTCTCTTGAGCATGTGTATCGTCATCACATCGTATCTGACAACCTGGAGAATACAATAGGCATCTTACGCCTAAGGGCCATGGTGGTGAAGCTAAAGACAAAAGTCCTTCAAAAGAACTTACACGACGGAAAAGATATCGGAACTGAGGTACTCTACGCCTGGACTATGGAACAGGACAAGGAATTTGATGAAGAGCAGCTCGTGGCACCCGTTCAACTTCTGGAACCAATGGATCCAGGAACGATAGCCGAGTGGCAAAAGGAATCTCCTCATCTGCTGGGTATCCTTATGGAGTATTACGAGGATGAGCACCTTCCGAAAGATGTGCTTGTTCTGGTGGCTGCAAAGGTTGATCATCGCAGGTATCAGCGTGTGGGCCATCTGCTCCTTGATAGTGGTTTGGGGGCTGGTGGGAGAATGAAATCTAAGAACGTGGTTACAGGTGACTACGTCAGGATCGAAGTTGATGAGCGGATACGTAGGCGCAAGAGATGGGAGACTAATCGCATGTGCAGCATAGATCTTGTCTAGTGTAAAGACCCCAAATCGCCTTGACTATATTCGCAGTAGTCTTGAACACAGCCATCAGCCACTGCTTTCAAGATCTCCAATTCCATCAGGGTCGGGAGAATCATAATCCGCTACCCTATCCCCTGAGCATCAGTAACTTTAGACCATAAATACCAATTGGATGGATTAGATGAAACGGAGTCACGGGAATTAATTGTATTTGGCATGATGTTTAAACTAAGCTACCCTCTGACTATTGCTATTTTTCTGTTAAGAACACAGCGATTAGACTAAGTTTCCATTTTGTCATTATGCACAAATGAGCGGTACATGTGATTCCTGTTTGACTCATCTCCAGATAGGCTATTAAACTAGAAGCGCTGCAAGAACAGGCACTCCATATAATACAACCATACTTGTGACAATACGATGTGCCGCCTTATTTGGTCGAACCTCCACAGGCCCAGTGGGTGTTGCTGGAACTGTTTCAGGGGGATTGCCTGTAATAATGACAGGCGCAATGCCGGTGCCAGTTTCGGGTCGCTGCTCAGTTATAATCGTTCCTCCATCACTTTTAGCAGGTTCACTAGGAGCTGCAGTTTCCAGAGTTCCAGGAACAGGCTCCGTTTCCACGACGTCTGGTGGACTTGTCTGCTGAGGTGGCTGAACTTGAACTGTAGTTTCTTCACCAACAAGAGGAGGTTCTTCCACGGACACCTTCGGTGGGGTGGCTGGTTCTGGCGCAGGTTCATCAGTTTCTTGATTATCAGGAGCAGGCTGTTCCCCAGTGGTCTCTGGCGGGGCAGGTGGCTCTTTGGCTGGCTCCTCAGTCTTTTGACTACCAGGATCAGGGTCCGTGTTAGGGATGACTACCGGCTTATTCGGTTCCTTTGTCGGTGTCTCAGATTTGACAAATCCTAGTCCACTGACTGAGAGAGCCACAGGGTTATCCCCAGACGTCTGGAGTACTTGGACAACCGGATTCTTGACAAACTGAGTCTTCTCGCTCTTGATTCGTTGGAACTTGCCAGCAGTCTCGTCAACTTCCTTATCGTAAATGACCTTTTCGTTCATAATCATCTGAAGACGGTTGCCTCTATCTTGTCGTCCGATTAGGAACCTCTTACGTCGATTGGAAGAGCTTTCCACGACTTGAACTACAGCTTCAAGTTCGACGAGATTACCTTCCTCAATGTCTAATGGCTCCTCCACTTTGACACTAAACGTTGCTTCGCCATTAGGAGGCGGCTCCAGTAAACTACACCCATGTTAGTTAATGGACACATTCTTAGGGGTATACGTACATTGCCTCCTCGCCAGCGACTGTAGTAAATCTTGCGTTCGGATTGAGTGACGCATCTCCGAGGTCCAACTCAGCAACGTCCCCTGTAGGCTCGGGTGGTGGTGTTGTAAGTGTCGTGAAACCTGATGGGGCTGCTTCAGTCTGCTCAGGCTGATCAACTGGTTCATCTGTGCGAATGTCTGGGCCTTGTGTGCTTGCAGAACCGGCAGTCAACCCTTCCCCACTCTTTTCAGGGCCGCCTGACACTCCAGGAGCTTCTGCTGTTGGAGCTGGAGGGGCGGTAGCTTCAGGCTGTTCTGCAGGCTCAGTAGGTTCTGTTGGCTCTGCGAGAGCTGGTTGAGTAGTCTCTGTGGGGATAGCTGCTTCAGATGCCTCAGACTGTGGTGTAGCCTCTGTAGGCTCTACAGCCTCGGTAGGCTCTACAGCCTCGGTAGCCTCGGTAGGCTCGCTTAGTGAGACAGGCTCCGCGGACGCGGTTGGCTCTGTAGGAAGACTCGGCTCAGAAGCCGTCGGTCCAACTGCTTCAGACTGCTCTGTAGGTTCGACAATCACGGTAGGTTCGATGGACTCATCCTGGGCGGTTGGGTCTGTTGGCTCTACAGGGGGAACAATAATTGACTCGGTTGCCTCAGTCGCCGCAGTTGGTAGGGTGGGCTCAATTAGGTCGGTAGGCTCTGTCAGTGCGGTTGGCTCAATGGGTTCAGTTGGCTGAGTAGCTTCATTCGAGGCAGAAGGTTCTGTCAGCTCAGGGGCATCAGTTGAAGCAGTTGGGTCGACCGGTTCTGTAGCTGGGTTTGACTGGATGCCATCGGTTGACTCAGTAGGAGGAGTCGGAGTAGTGGGAGCCTCTGGAGCAGTTAAGACTTCTGGAGCAGTTGGAGCTTCTGGAGCAGTTGGAGCTTCTGGCGCAGTTGGAGCTTCTGGCGCAGTTGGAGCTTCTGGCGCAGTTGGAGCTTCTGGAGCAGTTGAAGAATTTGGCTGCTCAGGTTGACCTACAACTGTAGGAGGAGCTAGGTCGATTTCCAGTGATGGATCAGGTGGGGCAACGACTGTTTGACCCCAAACCCCTCTAATAAGAAGGCCGATGATCAGATTGTTTAAAAGATACATTTTATTGTGTTCTATTATTTGCACGGGATAATATGAATAAACTGGGTAATACGACGGAACGAGTTCTTAACAACGGGCAAGGCTTTCAGTGACCTTCGTTACCTGAGTTTAAATAGCATCACTTCACATGTCGTGTTCGTCTCCGCTGTCAGACGGGTGGTAAGGTATTTAAGCCTTGAGGCTGCAGAAGCTCAATGCATGTCTAGTGTAAAGCATATACAGGCATATTGGTCATATCTGACTTGCATGATCGTTACTGATAAAACCTGTACTTTGCTTATAAGGCGTTGGATGTGCTGCGCCAAGGCAGATGGCTTGCTCTGACTCCGTCAGCACAGTGTCTGTTACAGTACAGTATCCAACCTTTACGAAAACGATACAAGTAAACCTTAATCCTCCGACGAATCAGCACATAAATCTGGGATTGTCCCGGCGGCGTCCGCCACTAGAGACCTCACTTTACCAAATTGGTCTTAAACACGTCACATCGCTGTCAGTTCTCGACTGGCGTTTTTAGCTCCTTGTCTAGACGGAGTTTTAAAAAGCGGAGGCGGAACAGTGACAGTCGAGACTCTTATTACTGACGGAAGGTTAAATACGATGACCAGACTGTACATGCAGCTTCAACTCCACCTCTGCTTCGTCTGCATAATGATGTGATATTGTCATCTAACCGACAATCTACGGACGGTCTAGTCCGGTGCCGTGTAAGCCACACATTAACCTTATCGATGGACTGTAGAGTCGTTTTCAAGAATGCATCAATCAAGACCAGGTGTTCTTGCCACCATAGATAGATAAGTCCTCCAACTCGAGGCATTCAGCCCCCTCGTCCTCTTCGGTGTGGATCCCAAGCGCCCATAAAGCAAGTTTCAGCCATTGCCTCCACCAGGAAGTGGGTGGGATCTCGGGTAGCATCACGGGTGCAGAGTAGAGTGTCTCACTACTCACACGAACCATTACCCCCCAGACCCGTATATACCACTGTTGTAAACTTCATCTCCAGAAACCTGGGAATTTGTGAGACATATTTTCCCAACTATATCCTCTTGGTAACTTCGTCTTTTTTTAACATCAAGATGCATCAAATCCTCAAATCTGTCATATTGCTCGGCGTTTTGATGGTGCAGGGCACACATGGGCGATTTGCCTCTGACTCAACACAAAGACCACAAATCCAAGATTCCCATCAACCACCAGAACCGACTGTTACCCCCGGACTCAGATATGAGGCAAAGCGTCAAGAATCATCTATCAGCTACGTCCCCATTACCAAGGCCCCAGATAAAACCTGTGGTTACCTTTCCGGACGCGCAGTGCTCCCCATTACCTGTGAGAATACCAAACCTTGCATGTGGGCTACCGAGCTAGGAATAATGTGCGGTGAGATTGAGGATGACTTTGACAGCTGGCAAGTCCATATCAGATGTATAGACAGGGAGATGGCATTGAACCCCGCGCTTTGCAATGACACCTGTATTGATAACCCGGTAAATCTTCGCTGGTGAGTAAAAGATGTTCCAAGACTCACGGGACTTGATTTAACGGACTGATATGCATTATAGTACGGAGGAGTCGGCCCCTTATTGTGCGACATACCTCTACCCGGACGCTATCAAAGATTATAGATGCTCATCAACCCCAGCGACTCGAGTCTCAAGCGTGGACTTTACCTACCGTGGGCAGGAGAACGCGGCCTTTGTTACCACGTTGATGCCTCTAAGTGGCCCTCGAATCTCGTCAACTAAATCGACCGAGTCGAGCTCTTCCATCGATTCATCTGCCAGCATATCTGCTTCATCGTTCCCCTCAACCGATTTACCTTCGAGCAAGAACAATCTCGGAGCCATCATCGGTGGTGCGATTGGAGGGTTCGCCGCGCTTTCGCTTGTGATAATTGCCATTTTCTGGTTTGTTCGACAGTCAAGGCAGAAACAGCATCCTCCTCCGACTCAAGTTTCTCAAATGGAACAAGCTCCGCTGTCAGACTCCATGGGTGGAAAGCCGGTCCCAACATCTCCCGTACACTCGGAATGGAGAGGTTCAATGATGACGGCTTTCAGCTCGCCCCATTCCGCTTCTCCGCAAGCGTGGCTACATCCTCCAGTGTCGCCAAGCGCACAAAGCGATATGTCTCAAGGGATATTGCCGCCTGTGGGTAACAATTTAACCCACGAGATGAGTAGAGAGTCTGTCCAGCCTACGCCGCAAGAGATGGGAGATTCTCGCGTTTATGAAATGGCTGGGGACTCAAGTGACCGTTGGACTTAAGTTCTCCGAACCTAGAGTCTGATGAAGTAGTTACGTTATTTGTTTAGTCTCAGTTACGACGGGATGATACAGCTATTGATATCCTTGAATGTCCTCTTGTCAAACTGCAATGTTTCCTAAGACAATAAGTACTACTAGTGATGTAAGCCAGCTGTTAATGTGTCGTTTTCCTTGTATGCCTTTAAGAGAACCGCAGCTGAACAAAGCTTAAACTTTAAGATCTGCATCCTCTGAACATTATTCCTCGTATTATGTCGCTAACCAAATAAACTGCAAAGCCAGGCCTAAACAGAAAATTTCTCCATAGCAATTCCACAATTACAAAAAGCGATGTATAATAGCTGAATACAGTTCACAGAGCTTTCAGCCCGAGCCGTCAGCAACCAAACACTCAAGCTACATGTTGGTGGCTTGATAAGGTTTTATGCATGTCAGCAATGTCGCTCGACGATCGATCTAGGCCCAGCATCCATATCTCCGCGTCGAGACGGAAGGACGCAGTAGAAAGGCAAAACCACAACTGTTTTGGTTTTTAAGAAAAAACTAAAAAGAGTTTCACTACCACCGTAGAAGGCGCAAGAAGTTCTGCTACCTGAAGAAAATGTAAGGAAGAGGTAGCTAATCCTGTTTCTCGAGACCCTAGGAAGCGATATGGGTGGATGAAAATGCAGTTGATCATCGATACCGCCACATTATAACGCCGCCTTTGAGCGGTGGTACAAGCTCTGAAGCGTCCGTCGGCATGACCTTCTTTGTGGCAGGTCTGGGTCGAGGGCGTAGTATTGAAGAAACCACCACATCACATCTCGAATTACAGTTCTGAAACATGTCACCTAGTGAGCTATGTATACAGTACTGTCTCCGTCCCCACTTTCCTCTGCAATGGGATATGTTCGCAGACCTTGCCGGTATGGTCTTAGTGGTCTGATATTCCCTCCCTTTGCTGTAACTGGTCTGGACATCGACGCATTTCTCCTGCAATCGAAGCTATCAGAAGATCTCCGGTCGTACAAGAACTGGAATGGACTACCGAGATTAGCACCCTGGAGGCAAAAATGCGGTAACAGCGATCGACTAAACGCGTCGTTGACAGGCGGGCTAGGTATGAATGAATAAGCTGGAAAAGCATTCATTCGCAAGCTGCGGAGCTGGACAGCACGACTCTCGTACAAGTTGATTTTAAAGAAAAACACGAACGGGCACACTTCTTCAACCGGAGTCGTTTGCCATTCGATGCGCTTGCCTCATTACCCATCCGTCATTTCGAGATAGGAAAGAGCATTCAAGATGGCGGGTGTCAGTGGAGCCCTATGCACATTTATGATAGCACCATCGGCAGGGTCTCCTGTCACACTGGCCTGATAAGCTGTAGCAGTGGTATTGCCATATGGTGTAAGATTAGATTGATGGGGTGGATGAGGGAGGCCAAGTCTGATGAGCTCAGGGTTCGTCGCAAGGACAAGAACAAAGCTCTGAAAAACCACATAGTACCTCTTAGACGTATTTAAGTCTTCTAGCGCAATATTAACTAGGCTAATAATAAAATTAAGAATATTTAATAGATAATTAAGATATTTTAAATATAGTATAAGTTTCTACTATAAGATAATATTTCTATAAGATATTAAAGAAAATATCCTAGTATTTTACTATCTTAGGTATTATTAGCTATATACTTAAACTTAATCTTAATACTAACTTATTTAAAAAGTCTACCTTAGAAATATTAAAAATTAAAAGTTATTAGTAAGAAATAGTTAAAGCTAAGCTATAAGAGCTTAAAGTTAAGAATTAAGTTAAGAAAGTTATTTACTTCTTAATAGTATAATATTATTATAAAAAAGAAAAACTTAATATTATAATAGTAAAAATCTTTTTATTATAAAGTTAATAAAAAGTTTAATAAATATCTTAGTAATTATAAATATACTAAGATTAATAAGTATACTAATTATTATAATTTACTAAAGTATAAATATTATATAAAAAGTTCTTTTTAAGTTAAAGTTAATATTTATAATTACTTATTTTAATAAAAGAAAGTTTATACTTTTTTAAAACTTTTATAATTTAAATACTTTATAGTTAAAAAAGTTTAAAAAATCTAGTTTTAATTAGATTTTAATATACTTTTTAATTACTACTTAATTAAAAAGTTATTTAAATTATAAAAGTAATTATTAATATTTTAACTTAAAAGAAAAAGTAAGAAATTAATTAAAAGTTAAAAAAAGTAAAGTTTTCTTTATATTTTATATTACTAGTACTTAAATTACTTTTCTATAGCTAATATAAATATTTTAAAAAGTATAATATTTATAAGTTTTATTTTCTAGCTAATATAATAATTTAAAAAAATATAATATTTATATATTTATTTTAATTTTTAATTTTACTTTAGTTTTTTCTTTTTTTTTTATTAAGATTTATATAAGCTATTTTATAATATAAAGTATAAGCTAGAGAATTCTTTTTAATTCTTAGTTTTATATTAATTTCTTTTTTTCTTTTTTACTAAGATTTATATAAGCTATTTTATAATATAAAGTATAAGTTAAAGAATTTTTTTTAATTTTTAATTTTATAATAATTTTTTCTTTTCTTTTTTACTAAGATCTATATAAGCTATTTTATAATATAAAGTATAAGTTAAAGACTTTTTTTAGTTAAATTAATAAAAAGTCTTAAATAATATAAGTTAATATTTAATTAAATTAAAGTATAGTAAAGTTAAAAATTATATATAGATTTTTTAATTAAAGTTTTATATTTAATATTAATATAATCTTAAGCTTTAATTAACTTTAAATAAGTAAAGTACTTAGCTTAATTAAGTTAAATATTAAGTTAATTTTAATAAAAGTTTAAAAATACTAAAGCTTAACTAAATATAAAGAATTTAAGTTTTAATTAAGTAAACTTTAGTTTTAATTAAGTAAGCTATATTATTTTATATTAAAATAATACTACTTAGATTAAATATAATCTAAGCTTAGTTATAAAGTTATAAAAGTTTAAAATTAAAATTAAAATAAAGTTAATATTAACTATTTAAGTTAATTACTTTAGGTTAAAATAGGGTTAGTATTAACTATCTAAGCTATCTACTTAGTTGCTTTTCTAGTTACTATATAGTATAAAAAAGTAAAGAGATAACTATTTTTTTAGGGTTAGGGTTAGGGTTAGGGTTAGGGTTAGGGTTAGGGTTAGGGTTAGGGTTAGGGTTAGGGTTAGGGTTAGG